>SJYX01007094.1:283334-457735 GCA_006410675.1 Oreotragus oreotragus | reverse complement strand
TATTGGCCCAAGGCAGGATGGAGGAGGCAAGGGGGGAACACTCTCCTGGGACTGCACACAGCAGAAAGCTTTATGGAGCCTTCTCCTTGAGTTCATGGGACTGAACTCCAGGCCAGGCACTCTGGACAGGAGGTGGGGTAGGTGCAGCAGGAACTGAGTAAGGACCAGAATGTCACCATCCTGGCCCCAGCCCGCCCTGGCATGACCTTGCTTCGTATATGCCTGTACTTCCAAGTGTCCCTGGCTCAAGGCTCAGCACATAGCAGGTACTTTCCAGAGAGAACTAAATCTATCCAAAAAATTGCCTAAAACCCATTTTGCTACAGGTTGGGTCAGGACAAGTTTATGTCCTTCAGAAGATGTTGTAAAAACACATCTGATTTTTAACCTTAAATCCTTTTCCTTCTTCCTGAGCACCTCTTTGTTTGCTGGCTCTGCTAGGCTCATAACATCAGGAGTAATCATCATTTTCCATTTACAAAATGTTTCTCCAATTACTGTCTCTGAGGAGCCTCCACACAACCATCAGAGTAGTGGCTCTCCATTGTCCAAAGGTGTCAGAACTGTGGGCTCTGCCAATGTTGACTGACAGCCCAGCAAGTGACTCCCCATCAGTTCCCGCATTTAACAACCTCATTGCACACACGGACTCAGAGAAGGGACAATCACCTGCCCAAAGTCTATCAGCAAAGCCCTGAGCTGCACTGCTCCCATGGAGGCCCCCAAAGCCCTTGGGGAAACTTCTGCTAAAAACTTGGGGTGGATCAGCATGGGCAGGAGCCTCGCTGGGCAGAGTAGTCCAAAGTATAGACCAGAGATGCCTCCTCGCAATTCCAGGACCCAGTGAGCAGGAGGGGGATAGGCTGCATGCCCAGCATCCGTTTGAACATCCCTGAGTAGGGGGGGTTGGAGGAACAGGGGGGCAGCCCCCAGCCTCTCAGCAGTTGTGGGGAACACAGATATAGAGCTGCAAACCTCTGGCATCTTTGGCAAGCACAACCACCAGGGTTGAGCCCACGGGCCTGAAGTTTTTTTCCTTTAAGTGCCAACTTCTGGAGGCCTGGCCCCCACCAACCTGATCCTAGAGCCCAGAATTTCTGCCCTCTAGTTTCTGGTGGCTGAGTAAAGGAGTGGCCATCCCAGCCTGAGCTGGGAATCCACCTCCCCTTCCCCTCTTCCACCCCACCTGCTTGTTTCTCCATATTCTGGTCACTCAGATACTCACTTGTCCCATGCTTTTCACCACTGCGGCTGGGTACTGGAGGTCCACTGGGGAATGAGGATCATTCCCTGACCATGAGGAGAGGTACTCACATTCCCGTGGGGCCAATGCACATAGACCACACTCATGCACGGTGGTCATGGTCAGAGAGAAGCAGAGGGGTGGCCAACCAAAGGTCATGGTTAAGGAGAGGCAGAGGGGCTTCCAAGGGACCTCTGGCCCGGACCAGGAGCTCCTAGAGGGTGTCCTGGGAAGGCTTTCCCAGGCTGAATTTTAGAATATTAGGAGTCTGTAACAGGAAGATGCTTGGGGGCAGAGGATTTCACAGCAGTGTAAGCTCCGTGGAATTTTGCCTGGTTTATTACCCACTTCCTAGAACAGTGCTCAGTACATAGTAGACGCTCAATCAACATGTCCTAAATGAAAAGATAGAAGGGAAAGAAAGAGGGAAGGGAGGGAGGGAAGAATAGAGAGCGAGGAAGAAAGAACAAGTCTAGGGTGGATGTGTGAAATAGCTCGGTGTATTCTGGGAACTGAAAGTACAGTACTTCCAAGCTGTTGTAGTTTAGGTGGTCAGGCAAAGCTGGAGGTGTGGTCCTATCTAATCTTACTGTTGATGGTGTCCATTTCTTATTTCCTTACCTATGCCGGAGTGACTTTGGGGAATGGGAACACTTTTTCCTCTCTTGCTCCCTGTAGCCCCTGGTGTGTGCATGGAGTGTTAACTGCACACAGGTATTACACCTGGGCTGGGTGCAGGAGACACAGATGACTCAGAGTTGGTTCCTTCCCACTCCCCACCCCACCCCCCGCCACCTCTGGCTGGGGAGACAGACAGTAAACAAAAGCCTACAATAATGGGCAGAATGAACAGAGAGCTACTGGAGGTTAAGCAAAAAACTAGACCAAGCAGAGGGCTAAAGGGATGGGTTTTACTTTGGGAGTGAAAAACAGGGAAGTTTTCATGGAGGAGGCACTGGAGGGGATGTAAGCCTTAAAGAATGATCAAAGAGGTGTGGGGTGGGAGACACTCTAGGCAGAGAGACCAGGCCAGAGGAGGTGGTGGAAGATGGTGGGGGAAAGGTCCATTGGGAGATAGGAGATCCAACAGAGAAAAGTAGCCTGGGGGAATGGATGGAGGACCTAAGTGAAGAGAGCCATTGCTCCCAAATTTCCAAGTTCTGCCCACCTGTCATGTTAGTCCCTCAGCTGCTCCACAGAGACAGTGCCCCTCCTGGGTAGGGTGTTTGCTTCTGATCCGACTGCATTCTGGGTCATTGTGCTGGGGCTGCTGAGAGTGGTCCTGCTTCCTGCGAACCCATCAGTTCCCCTCTCTCCAGCAGGCTGGGAGGCTATGGCACCCGCCTTTCTCCATCTGCCTGGGCCCTCCTACTATCTCTTTTAGTTTCACCACCAACCTGCCAACATTCTCTGTCAAGTTCCAGGGAAGGGCAGACCACAGGGACAGAGAGCCTGGCACAGTTTCCTCAAATGCATGCCACACCTGTTCTGGAAGGAGGTACTCGTCCTTTTTTTCAGGGTGGGGTGTGAGGAAAGAAAACTATAGACAGGAAATCTTAGCGTCATAGAACATCAGACTCTAAAGAGATATTAAAGATCCTCCTTTCCCATTTGACAGATGAGGAAAATGATGCACAGATATACCTGTGTTGCAACCCTGACTCTGACAAAGCATGGCCAACTTGATAGAGACAGGGCCAGAGAAGGGCAGTATTTCCCTTGAGCCAGGACCTAACCCTCACTCATGATACTCATAATTTGTGGGCCTTGCAGACCCAAGATGAGTCAGGCTTCTTGTGAGTCAGCCTGTTGACAAGCCACTCCTGGCCATTCCTAGCCCTTCAAAAATAGAAGTTCAGGGGAAGGGTATGAGCAGGACAATTTAATTAGTGTGGACTCTAAGGTACCTTAAGTTAGCCCTATTAAATTAAACCGCCTGGGGGAAAAATAACTGTAATTATTTCCTTCTCTCCCCTATCGTTGTATTTCAACTCCCTCCCAACCTCCATGCGTCCCTCATTCACAAAACAACCTTTAAACTAGGAGCTAGCACACAGACAACCAGAGACTAGGAGTGTTTCTTTTTTCTACCTCCTTTCCCTGCAAGCTCTAGGTCCCAGCAGAGAACAGAGTGCGTCCAGAGGCACTGGTAGGGCCTGGCTGTATTCTAATTTAGGGAAGCTGTTACACTGAGTAGAACATTATTCCAAAAATGCACCCAGTCTCCTTCCTGAACCAATGCCGTCTGTTTGCTGCAGGGGCATTTCTTTTTAAAGCCCCTTCTTCTCTCGTCGACAAATCAAAATAAGCAAACTTTAATGGTAGTGAATTATCCCTTATTTTGTTGAATCTAGTTCTGAGTTTTCCTACTTGAAACGTGTTTTCCCCAGGACACTGACCTATCCTTTAATTGTTTGGTGCGAGGCATGTTAGGGGGAGGGGCGTTACTTGTTTATTGGAACAGCGCAGTTAAAAAAAAAAAAAANTTCTCCAGGGGATGTTCCTGACCCAGGGATGGAACCCAGGTCTCCTTCGTTGAAGTCAGATTCTTGACCATTTGAGCCACCAGGAAAGCCCCCTGACTTACAGTAATCGGTTTAAAAAAAAAAAAAAATCAAAGAGCTTCAGAGATTAAAATGTTTCTGAAGCGGAGCAGGGTTGTATGGTCCTTGCCTCCTCACCATGTCCTCTGCCTGCCTTTTGCCTGTGGAAGACTTTAGTCAAAGAATAAGTTTAATCAGAGAAGTGAGAAAATGCTGACACCAAGGAAAAGAGACCAAATGATAATAATGTAGTCATTAAGCACAGTCAAGGACCTTTAGTTCTTTCTCAAGGACTATAGATGATATTCTGAGCCGTATCCTGTGAGCTGCCATATCGATACTGAAACCCCAGGTGGAGAAGTTAACTACATGATGACCAGCCGGTACCCAGGATACAAGCTGCCACGATTCTGAGAACTGATCACAAAGAAATGGGAACAAATGGACCCTGGAAGTGAAGAGTAACTGAACCTAAAACAAGATGATAACCAGGCCACTGTCGACCAATTTGAAGAGGACACGCATACCTTTCAGTAACATTTGCACATGTTTTCTTAAGAGCAACCGGTTATGACAATATTGAAACCTAATTAAAGAAGGGGGCAGACAACCTACCAACACAGAAAGATTTTATAAAGGGAAGATACAAATGACAGAGTAGATGTGGCCACTGAGTACTGACATTGCTACGAATTTTCAACTTTTTAAATGTCGTCTAAATTTTCCACCATGAGACTATGTTACTTCTGTGTATGTGGAAAAATGTTGTTGTTTAGTCGTTAAGTCAGGTCCAACGCTTTGTGACCCCTTGGACTGCAGCTCACCAGGCTTCCCTGTCCTTCACTATCTCCCAGAGTTTGCTCAAATTTATGACCATTGAGGCAGTGATGCCATCCAACCATCTCATCCTCTGATGTCCCCTTCCCTTCCAGCCTTCACTCTTTCCCAGCATCAGGGCCTTTTCTAACGAGTTGGCTCTTTGAATCAGATGGTTAAGTTATTGGACCTTCAGCTTCAGGATCAGTCCTTCCAACGAATATTCAGGACTAATTTCCTTTAGGATTGACTGGTTTGATCTCCCTGCAGTCCAAGGAACTCTCAAGAGTCCTCTCCAACACCACAGTTCAAAAGCATCAATTCTTTGGTGCTCAGCCATATGATCCAGCTCTTATACCCATACATGACTACTGGAAAAACCATAGCTTTGACTCTAAGCTAAACTATACGTAACATAAAATTTACCAGTTTAAGCATTTTCAAATATAATGTGGTGGCACTAGATAGACACACACTGCTGTGCAGCCAACCCCAGCCTCCGTCCCTAGAATGTTTTCACTGTTGTGAACAGAAACTCTGTACTCATAAAACACTAACTTCCCAGTCCTCCTTCCTCCCAGCTGTGGTAACCACTATTCTGTCTCCATGGATGTGATTATTCCTAGCTTGATTAATGGGAATCGTTTGTCCTTCAGTGGAGCATGTATTAATTTTATAAGTTATACATTTAATCTTCACCCCAACCTGCATACAGGCATGATTCCCATTTTACACATTAAGAAACTAAAGTTGAGAGAGATTAGATAACTGGTGTAAAGTCACCGTCTGATAAGAGACTAACCAAATGCCAAAAAAATGAATTTAAAGGGCAAAAGGACCCAAGACAGTACCTGCACACACTAGATATTCAGTTTTGTTTTGTTTCGTTTAAATTGGATTATAGTTGATTTACAATGTTGTGTTAGTTTCAAATGTATAGCAATGTGATTTAGTTATATATCTAATATACATTATTTTTCAGTTTCTTTTCCCTTCCACATTATTACAAACTATTGAGTATATTTTCCTGTGCTATACAGTAGGTCTTTGTTGCTTATCTATTGTATATATAGTAGTGTGTATCTGTTCATCTCAAACTCTGAATTTATCCTCGCCCCTACTAAGTTTTGTCTTTTTTGTTTTGTTTTTCTTTCTGCCCAGCACCTGCATAGAGCACAGTGGCCAAGGCTGGAACAATTTGAACAACCAAATAAAGCAGTATTAGGTTATAAGCCAAAACATACAATAAATAATATCTGTTTATATTGATATCAATAAATATTGAATGAATGCATATATGGGCACTAATAGGCAAGTATTCTTTTTTGATATAATTTAATTTTATATATTTATTTATTTGGGGGTGTTCTGGCTGTTCGCTGCTGCTGTGAGGCCTTTTCTCTAGCTGTGGTCTGGGGGCTTTTCATTTTGGGGGCTTCTCTTGTGGTGGAGCCAGGGCTCTAGTGTGCAGAAGCTTCGGTAGTTGCAGTGAGTGGGCTCAGTATTCCTGGGCGCCAGAGCACAGGCTCGATAGTGGTGGTAACGGGCTTGATTGCTCTGTGGCATGCGAGCTCTTGTTGGGCCAGAGAGCGAACCAGTGTCCCCTGCACTGGCAAGCGGCTTCTCACCACTGAGCCACCAGGGAAGCCCTCGGCAAGTATTCTTTTCACAAGAGTTCCAAGAAGTTTATTTAGACTAGAGAAAGCCGTAATTCGAAAAGATACACGCCCCCCAGTGTTCATTGCAGCTGTATTTATAATAGCCAAGACATGGAAGCAAGCTGAATGTCCACTGACAGACAGATGGATAAAAAAGATGTGGTACATATACACAATGGACCATTACTCGGCTATAAAAAAAGAACAAAGTAATGCCATTGGCAGCAACACGGATGGGCCTGGAGATTGTCATACTAAATGAAGTAAGTCAAAGATAAATATCATAAGATATCACTCATATTTGGAATCTAAAAAAATGATACAAATAAAGTTATATACAAAACAGAAATAGAACCACAGACAGAAAACAAACGGATGGTTACCAGGGGAAAGGGGAGGGGAGAGCGAGATTAGGAGGCTGGAACTAACATAAACACATTGCTACATATAAATAAATAACCAGCAAGGACTTACTGTACAGCACAGGAAACTATAAAAAGTATATAAATGAAAAAGGATACATCTATGTATAACTGAATCACTTTGCTGGACTCTTTTGCGACTCCATGGACTCCTGTGTCCACTGGATTTTCCAGGCAAGAATACTGGGGTGGGTTGCCGTTTCCTTCTCCAGGGGATCTTCCCAACCCAGGGATCAAAACTGAGTCTCCTGCTTTGCAGGTGGGTTCTGTCCTGCTTGAGCCACCGGGGAAGCCCCTAAATCAACTATACTTCATTTAAAAAATTAAACAAAAAAAAGTTTATGCAGATACGCAACCCTCAATGAGATGGAGTATATATAAACTATACAAACCATAGTTTGAAAATTATGCATGCTTTTGATGAAAATGTAACGAAAAGTAACTTGATTGGAAATATAGAAAAAAAGTTTTTATTTTTTTATTTTTTTCAGGTAAAGGAATTAAAATACTGGGAAAGAAATACAGTGCTG
This sequence comes from Oreotragus oreotragus, assembly GCA_006410675.1. Classification (NCBI taxonomy): domain Eukaryota; kingdom Metazoa; phylum Chordata; class Mammalia; order Artiodactyla; family Bovidae; genus Oreotragus; species Oreotragus oreotragus. The sequence goes on along the minus strand of SJYX01007094.1, from coordinate 450,523 downwards.
GTGAGATAATTGGGAATTTAAAGGGCTTTTGTGTTACTAAGTATATTATACTATCTCTTAAACTTTTTTGGATCCAGGAAAGACCTTTGTGAGTGAGGAAGCATTTGATGAAAGATATAGAAATCTTAAACATAATTAGGCCCAAGGTTTATAAACTGGGAAAATTTGTGTAACGTCAAGTATGCAAATTCCTGCCTGAGAGGTAGTGTGGGAGCTAAATAAAATTGAGATTCTGTTTCTTGTTCTGCTCTCTTCAATTAAAATTTCCTTTTTGAATGCTGACTTTCAGCTGTTCCTTGAAAACAAAGGGTAAAGATGTTAACCCTCGGGGTTTCCGGCTTGCCTAGGAGGAGGATACCAAAAGTCAAAACATCTAAGAGGGCAGAATATTTTCACATAAACAGTGTTGAAGACAAGCAGGAAAGTGACCATTTCCTTTCCTTCTGTTGAGGCAGAATCCATTTCCTGTTACCCACTCCACAGAGTGCTCTGTGCCTCTGAAATTTTGGAATTACAAGATGCTGTTAGTGCTGTTGATGAAGTTTTCTGAAAGATTTTTTGGGGACAAAAAATATGCATATTTGTATCTTCAGGAACAATTTGCTTCGTGGGAAACAAATGTGTATATAAACAATTTTTATTTTTTGAAATCATGGCAAGACATATAACTAAATTATACTTTTTTTTTTTTTTTAAATTTTGGCTGCTCCTGTGTCATCTTACTTCCCCAGCCAGGGATTGAACCAATACCCCTGCACTGGGAGTGTGGAGTCTTAACAACTGAACTGCTGAGGAAGTCCCTAAAAATTACCATTTTAAACCATTTTTAAGTATACACTTCAGTGGTATTAAATACATTCACATTTTTATGCACCCATCGCCATCATCCAACTCCAGAACTTCTTCATCACTCCAAACAAACTCTGCACCCATTAAATAGTAACTCCATTTCTCCCTTTCTGTTCTAAGAGTTGACGATTCTTTGTACTTCATGTAAGTGGGTCATGTATTGGTCCTTTAGTGACTGTCTTATTTCACTTAGCATAGTACCCTGTTATAGTAGTCATTCAGTTGTGTCTGATTCTTTGCAAGCCCACGGCCTGTAGCCCGCCAGGTTCCTCTGTCCATGGGATTTCCCAGGAAAGAATACTGGAGTGGGTGGCCATTTCCTCCTCCAGGGGATCTTCCCAACCCAGGGATGGAACCCCGCTCTCCCACACTGCAGGCAGATTCTTTACCATCTGAGCCACGAGACAGCAAGGGCTTCCCTGATGGTCCAGTGGTTGAGATTTCACCTTCCAGTGCCAGGGATTAGTGGGTGGGGTGCCAGGGTGTGGGCTCCACCCCTCGTGAGGGAGCTAGGAGCCCACAGTACCTCAGGGCCAAAAAGCAAAACAGAAAAGAGAGGCAAAGACTTCCCTGGTGGTGCAGTGAAGAAGAATCTGCCTGCCAATGCAGGTGACACAGGTTCAATCCCTGGTCCAGGAAGATTCCACATGCCATGGAACAACTAAGCAGGGGTACCACAAGTACCGCGCCCACGCGCCCCAGCTACTGAAGTCGGAGCAGCTGGGCCTGTACTCTGCAATAAGAGAAGCCGCTGCAATGAGAAGCCCACGCTCTGAAACAGAGTGGCTCCCATTCGCCTCAACTAGAGAAAGCCCTCAGAAAGCAATGAAGACTTAGCGAAGAGGAAGTCTCTCAGTCGTGTCTGACTCTGCGACCCCATGGACTCTCCATGGAATTCTCCAGGCCAGAATCCTGGAGTGGGTAGCCTTTCCCTTCTCCAGGGGATCTTCCCAACCCAGGGATCGAACCCAGGTCTCCCCCATTGCAGGCAGATTCTTTACCAGCTGAGCCACCAGGGAAGCCCAAGAATACTGGAGTAGGTAGCCTATCCCTTCTCCAGCAGATCTTCCCGACCCAGGAATTGAACCGGGGTCTCCTGCATTGCAGGCGGATCCTTTACTACCAGCTATGAGGGAAGCCTAGTGAAGACGCAGAGCAGCCAAAATAAATAAATAAACTTTACAAAAAACCAACCAAACAACAGAAACAATATTGTAACAAAGTCAATAAAGATGTCAAAAATGCTCCAACCAAAAAAGGAAAAAAAATCTTAAAAAAATAACACAAGAGACCCCATACGGGGTCAGTTCTGCTAAGCAGCATGTTGCCAAACTAAGACAATTAGAGTCTGGCCTCCTCCAGAAATGAAATCTTTTAAACCAGTCAATCAGGAGTCACCTGCTCAGCGCTAGTGAGGTCACCTGCCTCACAGATCTGCCATCCCCTGAAGGAAGGGGACCGGCCACAAGCAATCTGCTTGGTGCCCCATTAACTTCCTTGTTCCTGCTCCCTTCTGCCTGTAAGTCTTTCATTGTGTACAGCTCTTCAGAGCTCTTTTTTAATCTGCTAGGTTGGATGCTGATTCATAAATCCTTGAATAAAATCAAGAAGATCTTTAAAGTGTACTCAAATTTTGTTTCTTTAACAGTCTTCCAGTTTCATCTATGTTGTAGCAAGTGTCAGAATATCCTTCCTTTTCAAAGCCATGTAATATTCCATTGAATATTATTCTTTTACCCATTCATCTGCCAGTGGACGCTTGGGTTGCTTCTGTCTTTCGGCTACTGTGAATGATACTTCTATGAACAGCATTCTCAAGCCCCTGCTTTTAATTACTTCAGGTATATACTCAGAAGTGAGATTGCTAGATGAAATATATTTGGTTTGAATTCTTATTTCAAGCCTTGAGTTTGCTTTCTTTTTTGAAATTTATTTTTATTGTTATTTTTTAATTTGTGGCTGAACCTTATGTGGGATCTTAGTCCCCTACCAGGGTTCAAACCTGTGCCCCCTGCATTGGAAACGCAGAAACTTACCACTGGACCACAGGGAAGTCCTTGAGTTTGCCTTTTTCTTTTTTTTTGAGTTTGCTTTTGAAAAACAAAAATTAACATGAAATTTGTGTTCAAGGTGGGAATGGGGAAAACATTTAGTAACCAAGCTTCCCTCCCTGACTGTGGACATCCGTGGCTCAAGCACATGATAACTGATGTCTGGACAGTGGAACCATCCCCAGATACTCCCTGCATTAAATCCAGACCACATCAATGGCCACAAGACACTGATTGGTCTCCCCCCACACCCTTTACCTCTCAGATCTCGTCTACTGCTCAATCTTCCATCCCTCCCTCTAAAGCCCCTGGCCTCTGGACTATTCGTAGACCAGGAACATCCCAGACACACTCACCTTCTGTGTGAACCTGCCTCTTATCTTTTTCAAGACTTTACTCAAGTGTCCCCTGAGGGTGATGCTTTCTCTGGACATGTGTTTAAATCATCTCTTTCCTTCTTTCTCTCTCTCACACTCACACACACTCCTCAGCATTGTCTATCCTTTTTCTTTACCTGCTTTATTTTTGTCCATAGTAAATGCCACATTTAGCATACTATTATTAGCTTCTTTTTAAAAAATCTTATAGTGCTTTAAGATTTTCAAAAGTTTCACACACATGATTTCATGTAATCCCATACTAACCCTTTTATTCCCCCACTGCACCTATTTTTCCCCATCCCGTTCCCTTCCCCCCGCTGGTAACTACTAGTTTTACATATATATATATACATATATATATATGTGTGTGTGTGTGTGTGTGTGTGTACATATATATGTGTGTGTGAATCTACTTCTATTTTGTTTTATTCACTAGTTCATTGTATTTTTTTAAGATTCCACATATAACTGGTATCACACAGTATCTGTCTCTCCATCTGACTTACTTCACTTAGCATCAGTCAGTTCAGTTCAGTCGCTCAGTCGTGTCCAGTTCTTTGCGACCCCATGAATTGCAGCATGCCAGGCCTCCCTGCCCATCACCAACTACTACCAAACTCATGTCCATTGAGTCGGTGATGCCATCCAGCCATCTCATCCTCTGTCGTCCCCTTCTCCTCCTGCCCTCAATCCCTCCCAGCATCAGGGTCTTTTCCAAAGAGTCAACTCTTCGTATGAGGTGGCCAAAGTATTGGAGTTTCAGCCTCAGTATCAGTCCTTCCAATGAATACCCAGAACTGGTCTCCTTCAGGATGGACTGGTTGGATCTCCTTGCAGTTCAAGGGACTCTCAAGAGTCTTCTCCATAATGCCCTCCAATTCCATTCACGTTGTTGCAAATGGCAACTTTTTATTTTTCGTGGCTGAGTAATATTCCACTGTGGCTTCCCAGGCAGCTCAATGGTAAAGTATCTGCCTATAGTGCAGAAATCATAAGTTTGATCCTTGGGTCAGGTAGATCTCCTGGAGAAGGAAATGGCTCCCCACTCCAGTACTCTTGCTGGGAAAACCACATGGACAGAGGAGCCTGGTGGACTACAGTCTGTGGGGTGGCAATGAGTCGGACACGACTTAGGGAGCATGCACACACACCACATCTTTATCCATTCATCTATTCACGGACACTTAGCTTGTCTCCATACCTTGACAATTATATATTATGCAGCTGTGAACACTGGATGTATGTTTCCTCTAGAATACACATTTTTACATTAATATACTATTTAAAAAATATTTTTATTGTCTGCCTCTCCCAGTAGGATGTCAGCTCCATGAAGGTCAGAATGCTGTCTATTTGTGTTCACTACTATATCCTGGTGTTTGCAACAACAATATAGAAGGTGCTGGAGAGTGTGTAGCTTCTGCAGGAAATGAAGGAAAAACTTAGCAATGGTCCAATTTAATTATGTATGCTGATCTAACATTCAAAGCAAGAGAATACAGAAAGCAATGTTTTAGCCACATGTGGCAGGTGATAAAAAAATAGGATCTCACTTCAGGCTGTCCCCAAAGAAAACAGGATGGTATTCCACTTAAAGTGAAGTCGCTCAGTCGTGTCTGACTCTTTGTGGCCCCATAGACTGTGGCCTACAAGGCTCCTCTGTCCATGGGATTTTCCAGGCAATAGTACTGGAGTGGATTGCCATTTCCTTCTCCAGGGGATCTTCCCAATCCAGGGCTCGAACCCAGGTCTCCTGCATTGTAGACAGACGCTTTACCATCTGAGCCACCAGGGAAGGCACCAAGAGATATGTCCAAGTTCTCACCCCAGCATCTGTGAATGTGACCTTACTTACAACAGGGTCTTTGCAGATGCAATTAGATTTAGAGTGAACACTAAATCCAGCATCGGGTTTCCTTGTAAGAGAAAGGCAGAGGGAGACCTGAAGCAGAGACACGGGGAGAAGATGTGAAGACAGAGGCAGATTCTGGAATAACACATCAAGGCAAGGAATGCCCAGGACTGTGTAGCCACCCAAATCCAGGAGAGCCTCCAGGATGGAGAAACCTGCAGATACCTCAGTTTCAGCCTTCTCGCCACCCGGGCTGTAAGACGATAAACTTCTGTTATTTTAGGCCACCCAGTTGATGTTAATTTGTTATGGCAGCTCCAGGAAATGAATACATCCTCAATGGAGCCTGTTTTTTGGGAAGTTGGGGGCTCACCCCATGGCTTGCAGGATCTTAGTTCTCTGATCAAGTGCCCCCCGCAGAGGAAGCACTGAGTCCCAACCATTCAACCACCAAGGAAGTCCCAAATACGTTCTCCAGAGTTGTATCTAAGATTCACTTATTAAAAAAAAAAAAAGACTTATCCATTCATTTATTCACTGTGAGCTGTGCTGTTGGGATTTTCCCTAGTTGCAGCGAGCTGGGGCTGCTCTTTCTAGCTGCGGCACTCGGGCCCCTTTCTCACTTCAGTGGTTTCTCTGGTGGCAGAGCACAGGCTCCAGGCACACAGGCTTCAGCAGTTGCGGCTCCTGAGCTCTGTCTAGAGTGGAGGCTTGGTAGTTGCCGTGAGAGGCTCAGTTGCCCTGAGGCATATGGGATCTTCCCAGATCAGGGATGGAACCGATGTCCCTTGCCTTGCAAGATGGATTCTTAACCACTGGACCACCAGGGAAACCCTAAGATTCACTTTGCTAATTGTGTCTGTAAGAGGACAAAGAATCACATAGTTACTCCTTGCCTACATCTTTCTAGCGCTGTGTGAAAAAAAAATTGACATAAATATAGATGGTTCAAAACTAAGAAAGGAGTACGTCAAGACTGTATATTGTCACCCTGCTTATTTAACTTGTATGCAGAGTACATCGTGTGAAATGCTGGGCTGGATGAAGCACAGGTTGGAATTAAGACTGCCAGGAGAAATATCAATAACCTCAGATATGCAGATGACACTATCCTTCTGGCAGAAAGTGAAGAGGAACTAAAGAGCCTCTTGATGAAAGTGAAAGAGGAGAGTGAAAAAGCTGGCTTAAAAGTTGACATTCAAAAAACAAAGATCAGGGCATCCGGTCCCATCACTTCATGGCAAATGGATGGAGAAACAATGGAAACAGTGGCAGACTTTATTTACTTGGCCTCCAAAATCATTACAGTTGGTAACTGCAGCCATGAAATTAAAAGAGGCTTGTTCCTTGGAAGAAAAGCTATGACCAACCTAGATAGCATATTAAAAAGCAGAGACATTACTTTGTCAACAAAGGTCTGTCCAATCAAAGATATGGTTTTTTCACTAGTCATTTATGGATGTGAGAGTTGGACTATAAAGAAAGCTGAGTGCAGAAGAATTGATGCTTTTGAACTGTGGTGTTGGAGAAGACTCTTGAGAGTCCCTTGGACTGCAAGGAGATCCAACCAGGCTATCCTAAAGGAAATCAGTCCTAAATATTCATTGGAAAGACTGATGTTGAAGCTGAAGCTCCAATACTTTGGCCACCTGATGTGAAGAACTGACTCATTTGAAAAGACCTTGGTGCTGGGAAAGATTGAAGGCAGGAGGAGAAGGGGATGACAGAGGATGAGATTGTTGGATGGCATCCCCGACTCGATGGACATGAGTTTGAGCAAGCTCTGGGTTTTGATGATGGACAGGGAAAACAGCTGTGCTACAGTCCATGGGGTTTCGAAGAGCCGGACATGACTGAGCAACTGAACTGAACTGACAGATATAGATATAGTCTGGCGTGCAATATGAGGGCAGCCACACCCCAGATCCTGAGCTGGAAGTGGCCTGTGGTGTCAATTCCTGGGTCCTCTCCATTTCAGGAGCGAGACGACAGAAGCTCAGGAAATGGCCTGCCCTTGTGCTAATACTAGCTAATGTAGTCATCTTAGCTTTGGCTAACTTTTACTGAGCATCTATTATGTGCCTGGCATTGGAGTTTAAGAATATTAATTCACTTGGTCCACACAGACATACAAGGGAGAGAGTAGTGTTATCCACATTTGACAGGTGAAGAACCGAAATCATAGAGACGTTGAGTCATTTTTTCCCGGAAGAACAGTTCGATGTTCACTGCCATACCTTTCTGTATCTCTATTATCTATTCTATTTTCTTCTTCAATGATCATGTAATACTTCCTGCGTTTGACACACTCCTTCTATCGCTGGGGTTGGGCAGCCAACAAGACAGACATGTTTTTGTGCCTACATTGTTGTTCATCGCTGAGTCGTGTCCGACTCTCTGCTTCCCCACAGACTGCAGCAAGCCAGGCTCCTCTGTCCTTCACTGTCTCTGGGAGTTCGCGCAAATTCAGGCCTATATTAGAAAGTTTATATTCAAATTTGGAAAGAAATTTAGTAAAAAAAATTACAAGTTTAAATCATTTCCTCAAGGTCACCCAGAAAATCAGGAGTTAGACATGAACTCACAAGGGCTCTCTCTAGAGTTTAGCATGTTAAAAAACCCAACCAAGTCAGTAGATCTATTTGGCTTAATTGCGTGTTTCACTTAGTATACTGTGCCTTGTCTGGAAGCTAGAAGGGTGGGCACTCCATAGAATTGTACAAAATAGAGGGTTTTTATTAGAAGAAGGGTGGGACAAGGGAGCTATGAACAAAAGAAAAGAAAGGATTATTTTCAGTTGAGGATATTTTGGGGGGAAAACAGAAAGGCAAATGTGTATTTTTTTGGTGGCACTCTGTGGTGTTGGAGAAGACTCTTGAGAGTCCCTTGGACTGCAAGGAGATCCAACCAGTCCATTCTGAAGGAGATCAGCCCTGGGATTCCTTTGGAAGGAATGATGCAAAAGCTGAAACTCCAGTAGTCTGGCCATCTCATGCGAAGAGTTGACTCATTGGAAAAGACTCTGACGCTGAGAGGGATTGGGGGCAGGAGGAAAAGGGGACAACAGAGGATGAGATGGCTGGATGGCATCATCAATGGACGTGAGTTTGAGTGAACTTTGGGAGTTGGTGATGCGCAGGGAGGCCTGCCGTGCTGCAGTTCATGAGGTCACAAAGAGTCAGACACAACTGAGCATCTGAACTAAATTGAACTGAACAGGGCAACTTAGTTCCATGACCCAAGAGTGAACTGGTGTCCCCTGAGTCTTAACTTCTGTATCACCAGGGAAGTGTCCAGGCAATGGTTTTATCATGCTGATCCCCGCTTCTTCCTTAGGAGGAGCAAGGCGAGCCCGCAAGACTGATGACCTCATTGGTGCTGACCGGAAAATTCCAAACTGGTTGGCTAGGATCACATTTCCGAGGAAAGTCAAAATTACAATTAGGCCTGGTATGAAAGCTGGGTTTGGTATCGTGGGCTTTTAGCACCAGCGACATCATTTTGGGTCCGTGGTTTTCTTTTTAAAGGTGCTTAGCAAGCATGCCACATGAAAGATAGGCACCCCTCCCCACCGCACCCCACCCCGTCACCTGTTGGATCTGATCTGATAGTCCAGGGGCCAGCCACAGTTTGTCCTGTATGAAAGGATAAATTGTGCTGGGCGCTGGTGGCAGCAAGACCCAGAGTTCATTCTGATTGTCCTCGAATGACTCCATCCAGGCTCCCGGTCATGTTGAAATTCTGCTTCTACTCTAAGTTGAAATTCAGGCCTCCCTTGTTTCCTCTGACCCTCCGGGTTATTTGGTGTTGAAAGCTGAGAACACTGACCAGGGACTGAGCCCGAGGTTATGGCAGGGAAAGTGCCGCATCCTGACCCCGGGCCATCAGTGAACTCCCCACAAAGGGCGAACACTTCGATGGACGCAGACTTCAAAGGAGTTAAGAGAGGAACAAGGAGGGTATCAGGGGAAAAGGGAAGACAACCCTTGGAATCTATGGCCCCAGGAAATGCAATGTTTTCCAAACCTTTGAACTAAGGATGAGTACATTTGCCCAGCTCACCATCCATTCCCTGTGATGAAGAGTAGGAGGCATCTGTGAGACTGGGTGTCACCTTTTAAACTAAGAGTGTGCAACCTTCTCAGTGATCTCCACTGGCCAGCTCACATAGGTGGGTCAGGCTCTCGAGTCAGTTCTTCGGCACTCAGCCTTGCTTATGGTCCAACTCTCAAAAGCTGGAAGCACTATGACGTGGCAGCTCTATTGCTGCTCTCGTTCACTCAGTCGTGTCCGACTCTGGACTGCAGCAACATCCACTGGATCATCAAAATAGCACGAGAGTTCCAGAAAAACATCTGCTTTATTGACTATGCCAAAACCTTTGACTGCTGTGGATCACAACAAACTATGGAAAATTCTTAAAGACTTGGGAATACCAGAGCACCTGATTTGTCTCCTGAGAAATCTGTATGCAGGTCAAGAAGCAACAGTTAAAACTGGACATGGAACAACAGACTGGTTCTAAATTGGGAAAAGAGTACGTCAAGGTTGTATATTGTCACCCTGCTTATTTAACTTATATGCAGAGGACATCATGTGAAATGCAGGGCTGGAGGAAGCACAAGCTGGAAATCAAGATTGCCAGGGGAAATATCAATAACCTCAGATATGCAGATGACACCACGCTTATGGCAGAAAGTGAAGAGGAACTAAAAAGCATCTTAATGAAAGTGAAAGAGGAGAGTGAAAAACTTGGCTTAAAGCTCAACATTCAGAAAACAATGAAGATCATGGCATCTGGTCCCATCACTTCATGGCAAATAGATGGGGAAACAGTGGAAACAGTGTCAGATTTTATTTTTTTGGGCTCCAAAATCACTGCAGATGGTGACTGCAGCCATGAAATTAAAAGACGCTTACTCCTTGGAAGAAAAGTTATAATCAACTTAGATAGCATATTCAAAAGCAGAAACATTACTTTTCCGACTAAGGTCTGTCTAGTCAAGGCTATGGTTTTTCCTGTGGTCATGTATGGATGTGAGAGTTGGACTGTGAAGAAGGCTGAGCGCCGAAGAATTGATGCTTTTGAACTGTGGTGTTGGAGAAGACTCTTGAGAGTCCCTTGGACTGCAAGGAGATCCAACCAGTCCATTCTAGAGGAGATCAGCCCTAGGATTTCTTTGGAAGGAATGATGCTAAAGCTGAAACTTTAGTACTTCGGCCACCTCATGCGAAGAGTTGACTCATTGGAAAAGACTGATGCTGGGAGGGATTGGGGGCAGGAGGAGAAGGGGATGACAGAGGATGAGATGGCTGGATGGCATCAGTGACTCGATGGACGTGAGTCTGAGTGAACTCCGGGAGTTGGTGATGGACAGGGAGGCCTGGTGTGCTGCAATTCATGGGGTTGCAAAGAGTCGGACACAACTGAGCGACTGAACTGATGTGAGAAGGGTGGTGACATTTCTTCCATCTAATGGCCTGGAGCCTATCTTGTGGTTTTGTTTATGGTTTTATAATTAAACAAGCCTACTTTCCAATAGATTTCTTGAGCGTCATTAACTTACAGTGAGTCCCCAGAGTTTCCTAGGCTTCTTTCTCTATCTTCAGGGATCGAACTCAGGTCTCCTGAATTGTAAGTGGATTCTTTACCAACTGAGCTAGGAGGGAAGCCCAGTAGTTTGAACATTCTTTAAATGCTATAACAAAGTGAAGTTGCTCAGTCGTGTCCGACTCTTTGCGGCCCCATAGACTGTAGCCTACAAGGCTCCTCTGTCCATGGGATTTTCCAGGCAATAGTACTGGAGTGGATTGCCATTTCCTTCTCCAGGGGATCTTCCCAACCCAGGGCTGGAACCCAGGTCTCCTGCATTGTAGACAGACGCTTTACCATCTGAGCCACCAGGGAACTACTTTATTCAGATCTCCTGTTTTCCCTGATGTCCTTTCTTCATCCAAGATTCCATCTAGATACCACATTACATTTAACCATTTCCTTAAGATCCCCTTGCCTGTGAAATTTTCCAATTCTTCCAATGGCTGACCTTGACAGAATTTGTCTAACGTTTTTCTCATGATTTATTTGGGTTAAGGATTTGAGGTATAATAACAATAATAAAAAAAAAAAATTTTGGCCTTTGTCCCTAATTCCTGTCACTAATCTCCTAAAATCCTTGGAATTTCCCTCTAAGGTAAGAGTCTCTGTTATTCATAATGAGCCCCTTTCAAGCCTATTAAAGTTTATGCTAATGAGGTGATAATTGGCGAACTTCTAAATGGCTTAGGATGGGGGCTGGGGGTCCAGAGGAGCCAACCAAAGAGGTTTGGCACTTTCTCCTGACCTGCTTCAAGAAACCTCTATAAAAACCCTTGGGAAGTGCTGCCGAGAGGGCAACCCGGAGAAGGCTTGGACCGACTGCCTCCTCCACCTCCTGCTTCCGAGCATCTCTCACCGGAAACAGTAAGTACAGCGCTTGGCTGCCTTCTGTGTTCTAGTAAATTATGAAACCGGGAGCCGGATGGTGGGACCTGTGGGCGTTTTCGTCTGGCCGGGCTTCAGAAATGCCCCGTAGCCTGGGTACCCGGATTTGCGGCTGGTGTCTGATATGGGGGGCAGAAAATAGAAGAACCGGTTGTTGATGTTAGTAAAGACACAACGTATCCATATTCGGTGTTAGTCCGGGGTGAGACTAGAGGAGGCAAGCGGAGGGCCTCTTAGTTTTGCTCAGCATCTTTCCGGGAGGGTGTATAAGGCTGGATGGAGTAAGGGGGTGAGACTGGGTGGCTGCGGGAAGAAGGCTTAAAGAGCTAAAAGGCCCACAACGGGGAGGCGGNGTTAGTTTAAAAGCGTCCCCCTTTTTCATTGCCTCCCTGAAGCCTCATGATATCCCGCATTGGACCCCTCTTGTGCCCTGCCTCATCGATCTCACCCTAGTTTTTTTTTCTCTTTTTTTAAATTGTGGTAAATATACATAATATTTATCAATTTTAAGCATACAGTTTAGTGGCATTAAATGTATTCCTATTGTAGTGTAACCATCAGCACCAAAATTTTTTCATCTTCCCCAAACAAAACTCTGTACCCGTTAGACATTAACTACCTATCTCTCCTCCCTCAGCTCTGGCAACCATCTCTATGAATTTGACTATTCCAGGTACCTCATATGAGTGGATTCATACAACATTTTGTGTCCTTTTGTGTCTGCTTATTTCACATAGCATAGCATAATGTCTTTAAGGTTCATCCATGTTGCAGACATGTCAGATTTTTGCATTCCTTTTTCAAAGCTGAATAATATTCCATTGATTGGCTATACGATGTTTTGTTTTTCCATTTATCTGTTGATGGACTTTTGAGTTGTTTCCATCTTTTAGCTATTCAGAATAATGCTGCTATGATCATCAGTACACAAATATCTGTTTGAACCCTACTTTCAATTTTTGGGGTCTATACCTAGAGATGGAATTGGTGGGTTACATGGTAATTCTATGTGCAACTTTTTGAGGAATCACCATTCTGTTTTCCATAGGGGCTGCACAGCTTTACATGCCCACCAATGATGCCCAAGGGTTCCAATTTCTCTGTATGCTTGCCAGTACTTGCTATTTTCTTTATTTCTTTCTCATTCTATAGTTGCCATCATGATGGGTGTGAAAATGGTCAGCCCATTTTCACTCCAGCCATTGCTACAGGCATGGCAACCTACTCCACTATTCTAGCCTGGAGAATCCCATGGACAGAGAAGCCTGATGGGCTACAGTCCACAGGGTTGCAAAGAGTCAGACATGACCTAAGTGACTTAGCTCACAGGCATTGCTACGGTAACACCCTATCTGAAGCATTACCCGGCAGTACCTCTCCTTAGCTGTGGGAAACAGCTCTTGTTTTCTGCTCTGGGGATTCTCTGATATCATGGCAAGGGACACCTGCAGAATGGCTGGGCATTCTGCTCCTGCCATGAGGACCAGGTAGCAATAACTCCACCTGGTAGCTTCCTCCCTACTGAAGAGACTTCCCCTCCCAGCCTGGAACATTCTCCCTTTAGGAGTTCACTCTCACACATCCTTAGAATTCAAACATCACCTCCACAGAGAAGGCCTACTTGACCATCACATCTTCCCCTATGGGATCATCCTCTCCTTGGCCCAGTTCATCAGAACATGTTTACCTGTGTGCCTAGAGAATTAACCCCATCTTTCCTGCTGGGCTGTAAACTTCACACAGAAGGAGATTATCTATATTCTTAGCAACTACTGTGATGCCCAGTCCATGCCAGATGTTCAGGAAGCCTTTGCTAAGTGAATTATTTTATTCAACATTTAACACACTTTTATTGAGTACCAGCTCTAAAAGTGAGGATAAAACTCCCACCCACAGTGCTTAAATTCTAATGAGGGAAATAGGTAAGAAAAAAATAAACAAACATATGTCAGGTGGTAATGGTTGCTATGGAGAAAAATAGAACAGGATAAGGGAGGAGCAGGTACCATTCCATAGAGGTCCATTAGGGAGGGTTCTGGTGATGTCTGATCAGAGACTTGGGGTTACTGAGGGAATAAGGGGAAGCCTTTATTTGGGAGAAAGTGTTCCAGGCAAAGGGAATAGCAGGAGCAAAGACGTGGCAGGTGAGTGAAAACAGAGGCATATTGGCCCAAGGCAGGATGGAGGAGGCAAGGGGGGAACACTCTCCTGGGACTGCACACAGCAGAAAGCTTTATGGAGCCTTCTCCTTGAGTTCATGGGACTGAACTCCAGGCCAGGCACTCTGGACAGGAGGTGGGGTAGGTGCAGCAGGAACTGAGTAAGGACCAGAATGTCACCATCCTGGCCCCAGCCCGCCCTGGCATGACCTTGCTTCGTATATGCCTGTACTTCCAAGTGTCCCTGGCTCAAGGCTCAGCACATAGCAGGTACTTTCCAGAGAGAACTAAATCTATCCAAAAAATTGCCTAAAACCCATTTTGCTACAGGTTGGGTCAGGACAAGTTTATGTCCTTCAGAAGATGTTGTAAAAACACATCTGATTTTTAACCTTAAATCCTTTTCCTTCTTCCTGAGCACCTCTTTGTTTGCTGGCTCTGCTAGGCTCATAACATCAGGAGTAATCATCATTTTCCATTTACAAAATGTTTCTCCAATTACTGTCTCTGAGGAGCCTCCACACAACCATCAGAGTAGTGGCTCTCCATTGTCCAAAGGTGTCAGAACTGTGGGCTCTGCCAATGTTGACTGACAGCCCAGCAAGTGACTCCCCATCAGTTCCCGCATTTAACAACCTCATTGCACACACGGACTCAGAGAAGGGACAATCACCTGCCCAAAGTCTATCAGCAAAGCCCTGAGCTGCACTGCTCCCATGGAGGCCCCCAAAGCCCTTGGGGAAACTTCTGCTAAAAACTTGGGGTGGATCAGCATGGGCAGGAGCCTCGCTGGGCAGAGTAGTCCAAAGTATAGACCAGAGATGCCTCCTCGCAATTCCAGGACCCAGTGAGCAGGAGGGAGATAGGCTGCATGCCCAGCATCCGTTTGAACATCCCTGAGTAGCGGGGGTTGGAGGAACAGGGGGGCAGCCCCCAGCCTCTCAGCAGTTGTGGGGAACACAGATATAGAGCTGCAAACCTCTGGCATCTTTGGCAAGCACAACCACCAGGGTTGAGCCCACGGGCCTGAAGTTTTTTTCCTTTAAGTGCCAACTTCTGGAGGCCTGGCCCCCNAGGGGGGGTTGGAGGAACAGGGGGGCAGCCCCCAGCCTCTCAGCAGTTGTGGGGAACACAGATATAGAGCTGCAAACCTCTGGCATCTTTGGCAAGCACAACCACCAGGGTTGAGCCCACGGGCCTGAAGTTTTTTTCCTTTAAGTGCCAACTTCTGGAGGCCTGGCCCCCACCAACCTGATCCTAGAGCCCAGAATTTCTGCCCTCTAGTTTCTGGTGGCTGAGTAAAGGAGTGGCCATCCCAGCCTGAGCTGGGAATCCACTTCCCCTTCCCCTCTTCCACCCCACCTGCTTGTTTCTCCATATTCTGGTCACTCAGATACTCACTTGTCCCATGCTTTTCACCACTGCGGCTGGGTACTGGAGGTCCACTGGGGAATGAGGATCATTCCCTGACCATGAGGAGAGGTACTCACATTCCCGTGGGGCCAATGCACATAGACCACACTCATGCACGGTGGTCATGGTCAGAGAGAAGCAGAGGGGTGGCCAACCAAAGGTCATGGTTAAGGAGAGGCAGAGGGGCTTCCAAGGGACCTCTGGCCCGGACCAGGAGCTCCTAGAGGGTGTCCTGGGAAGGCTTTCCCAGGCTGAATTTTAGAATATTAGGAGTCTGTAACAGGAAGATGCTTGGGGGCAGAGGATTTCACAGCAGTGTAAGCTCCGTGGAATTTTGCCTGGTTTATTACCCACTTCCTAGAACAGTGCTCAGTACATAGTAGATGCTCAATCAACATGTCCTAAATGAAAAGATAGAAGGGAAAGAAAGAGGGAAGGGAGGGAGGGAAGAATAGAGAGCGAGGAAGAAAGAACAAGTCTAGGGTGGATGTGTGAAATAGCTCGGTGTATTCTGGGAACTGAAAGTACAGTACTTCCAAGCTGTTGTAGTTTAGGTGGTCAGGCAAAGCTGGAGGTGTGGTCCTATCTAATCTTACTGTTGATGGTGTCCATTTCTTATTTCCTTACCTATGCCGGAGTGACTTTGGGGAATGGGAACACTTTTTCCTCTCTTGCTCCCTGTAGCCCCTGGTGTGTGCATGGAGTGTTAACTGCACACAGGTATTACACCTGGGCTGGGTGCAGGAGACACAGATGACTCAGAGTTGGTTCCTTCCCACTCCCCACCCCACCCCCCGCCACCTCTGGCTGGGGAGACAGACAGTAAACAAAAGCCTACAATAATGGGCAGAATGAACAGAGAGCTACTGGAGGTTAAGCAAAAAACTAGACCAAGCAGAGGGCTAAAGGGATGGGTTTTACTTTGGGAGTGAAAAACAGGGAAGTTTTCATGGAGGAGGCACTGGAGGGGATGTAAGCCTTAAAGAATGATCAAAGAAGAGGTGTGGGGTGGGAGACACTCTAGGCAGAGAGACCAGGCCAGAGGAGGTGGTGGAAGATGGTGGGGGGAAGGTCCACTGGGAGATAGGAGATCCAACAGAGAAAAGTAGCCTGGGGGAATGGATGGAGGACCTAAGTGAAGAGAGCCATTGCTCCCAAATTTCCAAGTTCTGCCCACCTGTCATGTTAGTCCCTCAGCTGCTCCACAGAGACAGTGCCCCTCCTGGGTAGGGTGTTTGCTTCTGATCCGACTGCATTCTGGGTCATTGTGCTGGGGCTGCTGAGAGTGGTCCTGCTTCCTGCGAACCCATCAGTTCCCCTCTCTCCAGCAGGCTGGGAGGCTATGGCACCCGCCTTTCTCCATCTGCCTGGGCCCTCCTACTATCTCTTTTAGTTTCACCACCAACCTGCCAACATTCTCTGTCAAGTTCCAGGGAAGGGCAGACCACAGGGACAGAGAGCCTGGCACAGTTTCCTCAAATGCATGCCACACCTGTTCTGGAAGGAGGTACTCGTCCTTTTTTTCAGGGTGGGGTGTGAGGAAAGAAAACTATAGACAGGAAATCTTAGCGTCATAGAACATCAGACTCTAAAGAGATATTAAAGATCCTCCTTTCCCATTTGACAGATGAGGAAAATGATGCACAGATATACCTGTGTTGCAACCCTGACTCTGACAAAGCATGGCCAACTTGATAGAGACAGGGCCAGAGAAGGGCAGTATTTCCCTTGAGCCAGGACCTAACCCACACTCATGATACTCATAATTTGTGGGCCTTGCAGACCCAAGATGAGTCAGGCTTCTTGTGAGTCAGCCTGTTGACAAGCCACTCCTGGCCATTCCTAGCCCTTCAAAAATAGAAGTTCAGGGGAAGGGTATGAGCAGGACAATTTAATTAGTGTGGACTCTAAGGTACCTTAAGTTAGCCCTATTAAATTAAACCGCCTGGGGGAAAAATAACTGTAATTATTTCCTTCTCTCCCCTATCGTTGTATTTCAACTCCCTCCCAACCTCCATGCTTCCCTCATTCACAAAACAACCTTTAAACTAGGAGCTAGCACACAGACAACCAGAGACTAGGAGTGTTTCTTTTTTCTACCTCCTTTCCCTGCAAGCTCTAGGTCCCAGCAGAGAACAGAGTGCGTCCAGAGGCACTGGTAGGGCCTGGCTGTATTCTAATTTAGGGAAGCTGTTACACTGAGTAGAACATTATTCCAAAAATGCACCCAGTCTCCTTCCTGAACCAATGCCGTCTGTTTGCTGCAGGGGCATTTCTTTTTAAAGCCCCTTCTTCTCTCGTCGACAAATCAAAATAAGCAAACTTTAATGGTAGTGAATTATCCCTTATTTTGTTGAATCTAGTTCTGAGTTTTCCTACTTGAAACGTGTTTTCCCCAGGACACTGACCTATCCTTTAATTGTTTGGTGCGAGGCATGTTAGGGGGAGGGGCGTTACTTGTTTATTGGAACAGCGCAGTTAAAAAAAAAAAAAAATCAACCTAGGCTAACAGTTTCAAGGCTCCCCTAAAGATGTATCCAAACAGGCAGCCAATCAGCGCTTACACAGCTTTTTCTGCTTGACTCTTTTAAAGAGACAGTGTTTTATCACATTTAAAGAGAACCGCGCTCTAAAAACAGTCTGAAAATGGGGGAGTCTTGCCGTTTGGTTGGTTTCTCGTCATAAGAGTGTCTAATGAGGGACACTCAGTGTGTCCTCGGGTTCTCGGCGTGGGCAAAAAGGAGTCAGGAGCAAATAGCTGGGTCACTCTGCCAGCCCCCCTCAATTTCCCATTGTACACCTGGGTCACTGACAATGGAAGCTTCCCCTCCCCCCACGGCTGGCTCTCGTACCCCACTCCCCAATTTAGCTCCATTTATTTGAAGTTTGCAGATTTCTGTGGCGCGCATTCCGCGCAGCGGGGCGCCCAGGTGACAACCCCCTCTACCCTGGAATAGCACCATCTCTCCCGGAGAAGCCGAGGGGCTAACTTGCTAGGGCGGGCAGACCTTGGAAATTTGGGAGCAATCACTCTCCCTTCTCTTAGCCCAAGTCCTCAGTCCCTACCCCCAGGTTCCCCAAAGCAGGCCAAGGGCCATTTTCGCGCGACTCCACTTTGGGGTTTTCCAAAGTATTTTAATGATCTAGTAAAGGAGCAGCCGCGCGCCTCGGCGCCGGCTCGAGCCGCCCAGCTCTCAGCGTGGAACCCCGGGCCCTGCGCTCCGAAGTCAGACTAGGCGAGAGGGAGGACCACGGGCGGGGCGGCCAAGGGTGGGGGCGAGTGGGAGTCTGGGGAGGGGGTCGGGGTCGGAGCCCACGGGAAGGGCAGGCGAGGGGGAGGGGGAGATCAGGGCTGGGCTGGCGCGGGCTGAGGAGGGGGGAGGTGAGGGGCAGATAAGGGAGAGGGACGTGGCGGGAGGCAGCCGGCGGCGCTCGGCTCAGGGGTCCGCGCCCCCTCCCTTCCGACTATGCCGCAGCGCCCCCCGCCCCCCACCCGCTCCCCAGCGGTCCACGCCGCGGAGACCGCGGGTCGGAACCCCTCTTCACGGGTGCCGGGAGACTAGAGCTCCCCCGTCTCGATTCGCGTCCTCTCCCTACATCTAGAGAAAACAGAAGCTCGCGCCCCCGGACACCCCCAGTTCGCCCGCAGGAGCAGGGACAGCGGCTCCTCGGTGGCGGCCTCAGCGGGGACTGCCGCGGCCGGGCGCTGACAGGGCGTCCCTCCCCGGGCCGCCCTGGGCCCGCCCCCGCGCGCAGATTGGCCGAGGCGCCAATCAATCGCGGGACGTTGACGCCCGCCTCGATCCCTCGCCGGGGTAGCCACGTTCGGTTGAGCTCCAAGTAGACCAGCGGCGGCGGCGGCGGCAGCGGCAGCGGTGCAGGAGGCGCAGAGGGCGGCGCAGGCGGAGCCGGGCGGGCGGGCGCGCGAGCGAGCCAGCGGGCAGCCGGGCCGGCGGGCGAGCGGCGGCGGCGGCGGCACCGGCACTCCAGGCCGAGCCGGCGCGGGAGGAGTTCCAGGGCGATGGGGCCGCGGCCGGGGCTGACGCTTTGACAGCTGGAAAGAGCGCGGAGCCAGCGCCTGGGGGGGAGGGAGGGGAGCGCAGCGAGGAGAGCGCGAGCGAGTGTGCAAGCGAGCGCCGGGGAGGGGGCCGGGAGCGAGGGGGCAGCTCGGGAGCAGCCGAAGCGGTAGCGGCGGCGGCGAGGAGGCTCGGCGTCCTCTTCTCTGCAAACCATGTTTGCCAAAGGCAAAGGCTCNAGGGAGGGGAGCGCAGCGAGGAGAGCGCGAGCGAGTGTGCAAGCGAGCGCCGGGGAGGGGGCCGGGAGCGAGGGGGCAGCTCGGGAGCAGCCGAAGCGGTAGCGGCGGCGGCGAGGAGGCTCGGCGTCCTCTTCTCTGCAAACCATGTTTGCCAAAGGCAAAGGCTCGGCGGTGCCCTCGGACGGGCAGGCTCGGGAAAAGTAAGCCCTATTTTCCAAGTGGCGGCCGCGCCGCCGCCGGGCTGCGGGCGGGTGGTGGGAGGCAGGTGGGCGGGCGGGGGCTGCTGCGCTCCGGGCCCCGGCGCCGCCAGCCTGGCCCCTTCCCCAGGCCGCGGCGGGCGGCGTGGGAGAGCCCATTGTTGGGAGCCGGCTGAGGTTGGGGCGTTGGGGGGCGCCGCCGTGAGGGGGCACTTAGTAGCCCCGGGGCGTGCCGGGCGCGGGGGCCCGCGGAGAGGGGTGGGTGAGGTCCTGCGAGCCAGCCGGGGCATCCGCCCCGGCCGGGGAGCTCGCGGCGGTGACCGCACTTTGCTCACCGGGCGCGAGCAGGGGGCGCGTGGCTTCTGCAGCCCCGAAGGCTCCTTTTGTCCGCCCGCGGCTTGAGGAGTGCGTGCCGGGGGCTTTGTTCGGCCAGGAGCGCTCTGCCTTCCCTGCCCTCGGCCCCGCGCCCTCCGGGGCGCCGGGCTGGGCAGGGACGGCGGCGCCGGCTTGGCCCTAGCTTGGGGGACAGTTGTTCAGGGGAAGGTGGTGAGGGCGGCGTTTTGCTGCCCTCTCCAGAGCGCGCGGATCACCCCGGAGTCCAGGACTGAGTCTCCCCGGACCCTCAAAACTGGGGAGAGTGTGGGTCGGTGGCAAGGAGTAGGTCGGGAAAAGAAGCGAGTCTCTGGGGTCGGGCGGTTTGCGAGTTTGAGAGACCTAGGTGGGTTTGGTCCCGACGCTACTTGGAAGTTCAAGTTCGGGGGCTGCTCTCCAGCCCCCGCGGCTTGAAGTAAACGCGTCCCCTGGTACCCACCCCCTAACTGCTCGCACCCTTGGCCCCAGGACCGAGCTAGCTGCTCACCTCTGATCGGGGCCACAATGGGACAGCACGGTCAGGGTTGGAAGCCGGCTGGTATGGTCCAGGAGCGAGCACCAGTGTGATCTGACGCCTTCCCTCTCTCTCTGTGCCCCCTGCCCACTCTCCAGGTTAGCTTTATATGTCTACGAATATTTACTGCACGTAGGAGCACAGAAGTCTGCACAGACCTTCTTGTCGGAGGTGAGTGGAACTCCCCCAGTCATCCAGTTCTTGACACCCCCTCCTCCCCATCGTTCTTAAAGCCTTTGTTTTCTGGAACAGCCACTGTGGCCACCATTTTGAATTTTTATCACCTTTTGGCATTTATTGTTAGTTGGTCTTCACAGCCTTTTGGCTCTGGGAAGCCCCCAGCCCACCCCTTCCTTCTGCTGCCCTGAGCTGTCTCTGTTCTCTCCATTATAGATTCGATGGGAAAAAAACATCACGTTGGGAGAACCGCCTGGGTTTTTGCACTCGTGGTGGTGGTAAGTTTGTGATAGTTTTGTGTGTGTGTGTTTGTTTTGTTCTGAGCCCCCCGGGGTCCAAGTGAACAAAGACAAGAGGTCTGGAGCAGGCTCCCTGTGCTTTAGTCCTCAGTATTGTAGAGAGCAGGGCGCCTCTGGGCCCTCAGACCAGGACTGGCAGAGAAGGGAAAGGGCAGAAGAGGTCGATGCATAAAGTTTCTGCCTCCTCTTTTCCCATTGGTGAGAACCTACTAATCATGCCTAGTGTTGCAATAGAAATGCCTTACTTTTACATCTTACTCTGAAGCAGTAAGCATGGACTTGGAAAAAACCTGAAAGGATTTTTGTCAATTCTGCATGCTGCTTTAATTAGAGGGAGTGGGGGTGGGGCAGGACCGGTGGCGGGGATACCAGGTCTGTTTTACAACTGGCCTGTCCCTTCCTTTTTCCTCTATAAGCTCGAAACTTTGAGAGAAAGATCCATGGGTACCTTTTCCAGGCACCCTGAGAAAGAGCAAGAGGAGGCTGCTGCTTCCTTTAAAGATACTGATTCAGACTGACTAGATGTTCCCGCCCCCCAAACCCCACCCCTCTAAATAGCCCATTTTACTGAGACCTGGCATATGCCTGTTGTTGGTAGTTGGGGGCTGTTTCTGTGACCCTCTCCCCAGGCCCCTGGGCCCTGCCTGCCTGGGACCACCAGAGATCTGCTCCTGGTTTGCAGCCCCCCAGGAGGGAGGCTTAGGTTTAGCGGGAGCAGTTGCTTTGAGTGTAAGACTTGGGTGTTTTGTGGGACCGATTGGTGGAGTCTTTGACATCTTTTTCAAAAGGAAAAGAGAGCAGAGTGGCTTTTGATATTTTGCTGCAGTTCAGTGCCCTATCTTGGGATCTTAGCACTTTTACCTGACCGCCAGCTCGGGTTACTGTTTCAAGTGTCTTTGAGATGCAGGGGGATGAAGTGTCTGTTCTAACTTGCTGCAGAGAAGATGAGTTTTTAATTACTTCTGCCAACCGCGCAACTTCAGAGTTGGAGGCGTTTGGTGTGGTGTAAGGATTCTACCTGTAGGAGTGGGTGGCCGGTCTTCTGTGCTTTTGTTTTCCAAGAGGAGTTGCGTGGCTGGGGCTGGCCGGTCCGGCCACCACAGACTTTGCAGAAACTTAGGCTTATGAGTAAAAATTACTCAGAAGGGGCCAGGGAGTTTGTCGTGTTAGAAATGTAGCATGTAGAGGAAGTTAATCAAATAGGTGCAGCCTCAGAGCACAGAAAGGAATGTTCTGCTGTTAGTAGGAGCAGAATGTCCTCCCTCTGCAGTTAATAAAAGTCCCCGATTATCCTGTTCTGTACTTAATCACTGCGCGCACCCCCCCCCCCACACACACACACATACACAACTTCTCCAACCTTATCTCTGCCCTGGGAACTGGAGTGTGTCGTGCCGGGCTCCGGCAGTGGGGACTCTGTGATTTGACACCAAGCAGATGACCGCAGCCTTTGGAGTGGGAGGAAGCAGTGGAGCGGATCTGAAGAGGGCCAGGCTGCGTTCCTCGCACACCTGGAGTGAGATGCTTGTCCGCTGACAGATAGAACTGGCATTTGAGATGGTTTCTTCTGGACTGGCTGTTTATAATGACGACAGGAGCGCTGGTCCAGGAGTCAGATCTGGTGCACACTTTACCCTTCAGGCGAGTTCCCATCCCTGGGCCTCGGGCTCTTGACCTGGAGAGGGTTTCTAAGGCTGCTTGTTGATACCACTGACGACCTCATGTTTGTACAGGGTTTTGTTGGTTGACAAAGGATTTGTCTATCTGTTTTCACATAATGCAAAGGGTTGGGGTGACCATACAGAAATCACAGAGGGGAGTTAGGCAGGGAAATCTGCCCCCTAATCCTGCTTTTGCTGGACAAGTGGATGTCTGAGGGGGGTTGGGCTTTATGTCATTGTGGTAAAACAAGATACTTGGTCATCCATAACCTCACCTTTGGGTGATGGATTTATGTTCTTTGATGGGCAGGGGAGGAATGTTTTTTATATAGGAATGCCTTGCGGGAGGGCCTAGGTGAGAGTGCGGGTGAGCTGGCAGGGGTCCCTGGTGGCCAGACCGGCCAGCCCCAACCACACAACTCCTCTTGGAAAACAAAAGCACAGAAGACCCGTCACCCACTCCTACAGGTAGAATCCTTACACCACACCAAACGCCTCCAGGGTATGGGCTCTGGGTTAAGAACCTGGAGATTCTCTTTATTGCCAGAGTCACCCAGCTTTCTGTGTATATGAATCATAGTCGTGACTTTGACAATTTAATCTTTTAATGAAACGCAGCCATTGTGGGTGGAGGTGGGGGTGTTAATAGCAGCACAGATGAGACGGGCATGGATTTTCATCCAGATTCCTACCTGTCCTCCTTGGGCATCCGTGTGTGTTGCACTAATGGGCTTGAGCCTTAGTTGTCCTGTGTATAAAGTGGGAATAAAATCTTCCACCTTACAGCTCTTGGGGGTTAAAAGCAGTGTCATGGGCATGCACATAGTAGGTGCCTGAAGGGTGAGAACTCTTGCTCTTCCTACAAATGCCAGGCTGTCAGAAGAGGTTGGGTCCATTTTGTTTTGTAGACTGAGTTTGCCCAATGAAGGCTGAAAAGGTGGGACTGAGCCTTGGGGAGATCTGGTGCTGTTAGTACCATGCATTGTACACTTGCCATTGGGTACACAAGTAATAATTAGTAACCTGATCTTATTTTATTTTTCGACTTGCAGCGTATTTTGGGACCTTTACTGTGCAGCTCCTGAAAGGCGAGACACTTGTGAACATTCAAGTGAAGCAAAAGCCTTTCATGATTACGTGAGTAACAAATTTTTAATCCTGGCAATAATTACAGGGTTGGATAGCTTGAACTTCTTTAGTACCAAAAGCAAATACACAGCCAGTTGGCAGTGGTCTTTGTTTTCTCCTTGCCTTTCTTTCTATCCTGCCCACCTCCCTGCTTCCCTCGCCCCGTACCCTCCTCCAGCAGCTGTCTAACTTGGTAAACGGTATTTCATAATGTTGTGATTATGCAAAAGAGCACAGACACCTATCTGGAGCATTAAATGGCGTTGTGCAGGGCTCAGCCCTGTGGGGTTTATGTTCTGACTGAGCAGTCTGCTGGGGGATGGGGGTGACCAACCCTCTTTGGTGCGGGTTTGTGAAAAAGCTGACCACAGTCAAGAAAAATAAAAAGCAGATATGAAACTTTTGTTTTGGAGTAGAAGGTGTGTTTTGAGTGAGATTTTGGTGAAATAGATTCTTAGGTTACTTTCCACAGAGTGATCTTTCAGATTATGTTTTTGGGTGTGTGTGTGTGCACATTCGGAGAAGGCACTGCACTCCAGTGTTCTTGCCTGGAGAATCCCAGGGATGGGGGAGCCTGGTGGGCTGCCATCTGTGGGGTTGCATAGCGTCGGACATGACTGACGTGACTTAGCAGCAGCGGCAGCATGTGTGCACATTGTGTGTTTGTGAGTGGGGGCCTTGTGTTGTGTCCACCAAGATGTATACTTTGAGGTCCTTGGCTGGTGCGTAATACTGTGTTCAAAATGTTCTTGTGAAGAAAGTTTGATCACATTGTATAGTGCTTTGTACTCTATCAATCGCTCTCCCTGGGTAAGTTTCTTAAGAGTTATGAAATGCATATAAGAGAGAGATCTGCTGCCTGTCCCATTTCCCAGTGAGCCCCCCCTTAAAAAAATTGGACTCCAATTGGGGTGGAGTCAGATTTTCGACTATTTCAGGTGAAGCAGGTTAGAATCTTCTGGAGGTGGGTGGAATGGAAAGGGAAGGGTCTGAAGATCTTCCTAGCCTCCTTTGCTTCCTGTTGATCTTGTAGAAAGTTAAGTGTTTGTGTGTGTGTGTGTGTCTAATGTGTGTGCACACATGTGCACTCAAAAGGTGGGTTATTTGATTTTCCACTTGGGCTTGAGGTGGGGAGGAATGGTCCCTTGAGCTCCAGGACACTGAAGTTGGTTTTTTGAATGTCGTCAGGGACCACCCACTTGTCCAAGCCATGTTCATCCCCTGCGTGCAGTTTGAAACTGGCCTGGGAGTCCAGAACCCGTTTGGTTGAGTTTCACAAGTGGTGAAGTCCCAGGCCCTGAATATCTTTGTGGTGAAAATTTCTCTGTGTAGTATGAGGACTTAGAGACACTGCTGGAGGCTCCCTGATTTTGAGAATATTCAATGTGATGAAATTAACTGTGAAGTTAATACTCCTCGGTGTGGGATGCTGAGGTGATTGACCGACCGTTCTTGTGCCCTCTCCAGGGCTGAAGGAGAGAAGCTGGCAAATGGTACTTATGGCCTGGTGAACTTTTAGTAATAAAAGGTGAGAGGGCTGGTTCACTTGTGATGTGGTTCTTCTGGGAAAATTGGTGGTGGTGATCATAGGGTTTCCTGAGTTGGAGGCTGGAGGATGGGGGCGGAGGCCAAGAGTTACATTAGCCATATAAAAATACTTGGGGAATTTGACCTTTCTACTTAGTAAAAATCATGTGTGTGTGTTTGTGTTCTGTGTTTAAACCTGTGGACAGCCAGTTCCTCTGTGGCCTGTATTTAACTGCTGTGCAGATGGTTCCATCTTAGAGTAGGGATTGGTGAAGATACCTATTTCAAGTTGCTCTCTTGATGTAGGATGTCTCTGCTGTCTTTTAGAGAAGTTAATGATTTTTAACCAAGTTTAGCTCCCTAGTAAATAACGTAAGATTCTTTAGCAGTTTGTGGTTTGGTCCGCAGTCTTAAAACAGTATGGTGGCAGTGAAAGTTTGCGTGGATTTTCTTTCAGTAATTTGTTGAGGGAGGGCAGCAGAATTGTGTAGAGGTTGCTGAAGTTGGTGTAGACCTTTAGAAAATGCTAGCAAGGGCTGTAGTCACAGGGATTGAGGCCCAGGATTCACAGATCTTGGGATCCTTTCTTCTGGATTGGGATCCACTTGATGTGCTGTGACCTGAGAGCCAGGTCATGGGAGTGATGAGTGGGGGATGGGAACGGACGGACCATCTTTATTGTGAAAGAGTTAGGGGGGATGGGCATTGAGTTGCAGAGATGACAGAGAAGCAACGAGAAATTTAAAAAATATTTAAGAAACTGACGAAAAGGAGCCCTCCCTCTTTTCTCTGTGTCCTCCTCAGATCTTCATGTGGTCCCACAGCTGGCATCTTCTTTGCCCTAACTCCTTCCAGCTGGAGTTGCTGCTGCAGCCTCCTCCTGGGCCCCCTTCCTCCTAGCTGGAGTGAGTGCCTCTCTTGTCCATCATATCACCTTCTAGCTTCTTCGTGGGGGACTTCAGGGGTAGCTTGCTGCATGCACACTCTGATCACGTCTTCGTCTCAGTGTCTGTACAAACCGCCTGTCCAAAGCCTTTGTTGATGGTTTTCACCGTGCTGGGCCCCCCGTGCTGAGTGCTCTAGGTTCAAGCTGTCGTTTCAGGCCGCCAGTGGCCCTGGGAGAGAAGGCATATTGTTAACTCTATTTTACAGATAAAGAAACCGAGGCACACAATGGTTATCATAGCTGTGAGAATTAGGATCCAAACAATAGGTCATAAGTGACTCCAGAATCTGTGTTCCTAACACTGCTGAGACTTGGCCTCAAAGGTCCATGGCAGATGTATTTGCACCTATTCCGGCCAACTTCCCATTCAGGTTTGTCTTTCTAACCACAGCTTATTAATTTTTTCCATGTTAGAGCCTATTCATCTACAGTGCTATTCATTTCTATAGCTCCCACAATACCTTGCACATGGTAGGCATACATACTAAATGGATGAAGGGATTAAGGAACTGTGGGTAAGAAAAATATACCCATTTTGGAGTATTTTGGTAATCTGGGGTCAGTGAGTAACCTGGTTTGGAATAGCTGGTAGAATATTGGAAGATGGTCTTTCAATGACTCGTTTTTGCTGGGTCATCTTGAATTAGGTGATTTTAATGTGTGTTAATGTGTGTTATCTTAAATCCTTTTTAGAAGATAAAGTGGAGTGTAAATAAGAGTGTGTGGTAACTGGCCTTCTGTTTTCAACCAAGGAAATTCAGAGGTTCTCATGGTTTGTCTGTGAAGCTCAGGTACTTGCTTGGGCCTCTGTGGGTAGTGAGTTGTATGGGGCGCGGGTGAGAAGGGACTCCCGTGGGATGGGGAGGGAACTCATCATGGAAGATCCTGCGCTTGGCTCTCCAAGGGAAGTAAGTCTGTGTTCTTGGCAGGTGGTCTCCGCTTCCTGGTGGTGGGTTAGGGTGTGGTGACCTCAGAGGTGCATCTCTCTCGTCCAAGCCAGGCTCCAGGGCTGGCAGTGAACCAGGTGACTCAGAGGAGATTGAAATTTTCTTTGAATTGGTGAGTTTTTATTTGAGTCACAGTCTATTTCTGCCCCTCCACACCTGGCAGCTTCCGTTTGCTTGGCTCGTTGTGTATAAGCCAGAGTGCCCTGACGCTGACCACACATAACTCAGAGGGGTGCGGGTTCAGTCCCTGGAATGGCCTTTTCTGAGAAATTGGTTTACCTGAAGTCAGCAGAGCCCTGAGGCCCTGGGAGGAGTCTCACAGGGACCCAGGCTGCGGTTTCCTTGCTGTTCCCCTCTGGCCAGTGCAGAGGTTCGCAGATGCTGACGAAGCCCTTGGGTTCTCTTAGACACCAATGTCTGTCTGGTCCTGGCCTTTCTTGGAGTGGACACTCCCACCCACCAGCTCAGTGTCTGAGCTGAAGGTGCTGGAGAGCAGTGACACTCAGGTTGCCCTACTTTACATAACTCTTTATCATTGCATGGTTGTAGTTTGACTTCATAGCTGCCAGGTGATCAGGTTTTATTATTAAATCTGACCCCCATCTTACAGATGAAGAAACTGAGGCCTGGAGTTGAGATGGCTTGTCTGAGGGCATATAGCCAGGAGGTGGCAGAGCTGGAACCAGTTCCCAGTTTTTCAGATTCTACCTCCTAGCTTTTGACAACCTTCATTTGATACAGAATTCCTACAAAACAGAGGGAAGGTATTTGCATTTGACCCAAAGCGTGCCTATGCATAGTCACTGAAGAAATAATTCAGGGGAGAATTAAAGCCCCTGTGAGGTGAATTGCAGAGTTGCTGGTAGAGATGGGACCCAGGCTCTGGGAAGGGAGTTTGTTATGTTGCAGTGGCTGTCTTGGCAGGAGAACTCTGAGAAAAGCTATGGCCTTCCCTTCCAGAAAATGCACGTATCCCCACAGAGGACACTTTGTGCATGATTTCAGTAGGCTCATGGTTGCTGTCCCAAGCCCCATCCATCATCCCCTGTGAAGAACGTGGGGTTCAGAGTGGACGCGGAGTCCATGACCTTGGCAGGTGCAGAGCCTCAGTTACCCTTTTCTGAAGACTTTCGACCCCTTTCAGGTCAGCCTCTCTCCTACCCTTATGCACACCCTGGCAGGACTCAGCTGACCCCCATACCCTGCACCCCCAGCTGTGAGCCTGTCCCTCCAGGCAGGTTGGTTAAAGTCAAAAAGCGCCCCGGAGTCCTTTGTGGACGGGAGCTGAGGTATTTGTGGCAGGGGTCCAGCGTCCTTGGTGGGTTTGAGACAGCAAAGTGATATTTGAGAGGGCGCTCCTTGGATGTGCTGAGCTGAGGTTCCTGCCAGGCAAGGAGTGTCCACGGCTGCCAGAACCCTTTGGGAGCAGGGGCATGAGAGGGTGGCATTGCGGGCAGGGGCAGCTCCGAGGAGCTGGGGGCATGCTCTGCCCTGCGATAAGCCAGCCTAGCCATCTGCCCAGAAGTCCTGGCAAGTTCACGGCCTTGCGTTTGGCTCCGACCCTTGGCACCCTTGTGTGGCAGACTGTAAAAGCAAAACATGCACGTGGTTTCTTCCCTGCTTCGCTTGGAGCTCGGGCCGTGCTGTGGCCTTTCTTCGGGCTTCCGCCCTGTTTGTTGCAGCTCCTCTTAACCCCAGAGGCTGCCAGACTCCTCCGTCGGTAGCTAATTAAACACTAAATGAGTAACTGGAATTGCTTTTTGCCAGAACCCGGGCAGTGTGGCCACCTTAATGGGTTTCAAGTGGCAGCAAGACCCCAAATTGCAAATCCTTGCCCTTTATTTCAAGGCGGGAGGTGGGGCGGGGGGAGTGGTGGGGACCCAAACAAAGTTTTTGGCAGTGGTCACTTCATTTGAACTCCAAGACCAGCCATGCGCTCCAGTCTGTGCATAATGCCATCTTTGTTAGCTAAGCCTCTGCAGACTTGACCAAGAGTTAACTGAGTGCCAGCCGCCGCTCCAAGGGAGCCGGGAGACACCCAGCTCTCCCTGCAGCATCCCTTAGGCCATTTAGATTTTCCAAGGGAAGTGGGTTCTCCAGCAGGGACCTCGGGCCAGAGCTGCCTTGCCCCTTCCCTCGACCTTCCCACCTCTGTGGGTGAGTGTGTGTGTGTGTGTGTGTGAGTGTGAGCTTAAGCCAGAGCGGCAAAGGGGAGGCGTGTGTGTTTGAGGGCCTGTCAGCCAAGATAACAGAAATGTTACACTAGCTGTAGCCTTTATAATAGTGTCTAGGGTTTAGAGTATTTAGAAAAATTAATCTTTTTTAGCTTGGTAATAATTCTGACCACGGCACAAATGCATTAAACGATTCACATAAACTTCTTTAATACATGTTGCTGGAAGCTTACAGCACATAGACAATAATGATTGTTTTTGATTTGCCAGGGTAATGGGGTTTTCTGTAGTCTTGCTGAGATGAGTTTTAGGAAGGTTTCTCTCCGGTGTTAGGATTCCTGGGCCCCGACCCCACCCCGTCCCCCTGCTCCCCCACCTTGGACCCTGAATCCTCTATATTTTGAAGGGCTTGGGTTCTGCCTCGTGGCTGGGATGGACACCTGAGTTCTCGTTCCTACTTTGTCATTTCCTGGCAGGGCGGACTTTTGAAGCCTTGGTGTCCCCATCTGTAGAATGGGGAAATGGTGATTCCTGGATGGGTTCGTTGTGAGGGTTCAGTATGATTGTATATGTAAAATGGTTGTCTCTCAGTGGCCAGTGCTTGATGAGTTAGTTTCCTTTCTCTTTAAAGCCCTAAAGTTTTCCCCCAGAACCTTTTAATACGATGGTGATAGCAGCATATTTTTCTGGGAGAGCAAGTTGACGCCAGTGAACTGGACACTTAAACCACCCGCTAATGCCCTCTGGTGCCTGGGCTCCTCTGGTGTGTCTTGTCTCCCCCCAGCACCCCTGTCAGGGGCAGAACAGGCAGTCCTGGCATGGGCTGGCACTGATAAATGGTCCCCTGAGGCATCTGTGCCCCTTATCTGTGTTGGACAGGGCGCTCCTGTTCCACTCCCGTGTGTGGCTGCTGAGTTGTTAGATGGGAAAAGCTTGCAACTTGACACGAACAGAAACCTGAATGCAAATTTGTTTCACACGCCTTGTTAGCTGGAGGGGTCTTTACTCTTCAAGGTCCGTTCTCTGGATTGTGAGGTGGACACACGGGTCATCCTTGCTCAGCCCGCCATGAGGGTGGCTGTGATAAGCCGTGGAAAACCATCCAGGAAAGGTTAACTGTGGGGGGGGTGGTGGTGGTGGTGGTGGTGTCGCTCAGTCGTGTCCGACTCTTGCAACCCGTGGACGGTAGCCCGCCAGGCTCCTCTGTCCATGGGATTCTCCAGGCAAGAATAGTGGGTTGGGTTGCCGTTTCCTTCTCCAGGGGATCTGTCCCACCCAGCGATCAAACCCACATCTCCTGCATTGCAGGCAGTCTTTTCTGCTGAGCCACCAGGGAAGCCCAGCTGTGAGGGGCCTACTTATAAATGCTTGTAAGGGTGGCCAGACTCGAAAGCCCTGCAGTCTTGGTCCTCTTCGGTATGTATGTTGCTCTGGCCAGCTTCAGGCCTCACTTGACTTTCGGATTGAGTGAGGAGTCCCTACAAAGGGCCTTAGGGAGAAGGCGAAGAAGGCATGTGTCAGCCTTTGTAGGTCCTCCGGAAGCTAGTTCTGGGCACGTGGGCTGCCATCTCTGTCACCTTCCTGGGAGGAGCCTGAGGTCTTGGTCAGCTGGCCCTCAGACCAGGAGCAGAAGACACTTGCCAAGTTTTGAGGTGTTGATTCAGTCCAATTACTGAGGGCCTGATATGCTCAGTGTCTAGTGGAAGAGACAGATGCTGCTCAGGATGCGATAAGTGCTTGAAAAGACTTGCCCTTTGGAGAGAGCAGATGCAAAGCATCGGGACTGGTAGTGGGAGTAGGAAAACAGTCCCATTTCTGTGTGGTGGTCAGGAAACGTACTTCATGTGATGTGTTTAGATGGCCGGGTTGCAGGTGGGAGAACTGGAGGTCCCGTCTTACAAGGAGGTATCCTGAGGCCCAGAGAGGAAAGATGCCCCACCTGAAGTCACCAGTAGGGCTCAAACCTATAAACTGCATCAGAGTCCATGACTCTTTGCTCTGCCCCGTGCTACCTTGCTGCATTTCCAAGCTGTGTGAACCTGGGCACCTTAATTAACCTCTCTGTGCTTCAGTTTCCTCAAGTGTGAAACGGGGTTAATAAAGTTGTACCTACCTCATTAAGTTGTTCCGAGGATTGGATGAGCTTGTGCGTGCACACACGTTAAACACACACACATGCATACATGGTATGTATAGTGCCTGGCACAGCGTAAGTGCCACACAAATGTGTACTATCATTCTTTTTTAAAATTTTGGCCATACCATGCAGCTTGCGGGATCTCAGTTCCCCCAGCCAGGGATTAGAGCCTGGGCCGTGGCAGTGAAAGCATCAGGTCCTAACCAGGCAGCTCCTGGTGCTATCGTTCACGAACTACCTGTTGGTTGATTAGCACTCTGGGTCCCTAGGTTGGAATCCACCTTCTTCAGGCAACCACAAGTGACTGGGAGAGGGGGTTCGCACATGCAGCCTCCACACCAGCCCTGCTGCTTGTGTGCATGAACTGCTGACCCAGCGCTCCTGGCCAGCACTGGCCTGTGATTGTAGTCAGTGTCCGTAGCTGCTTTCCTTGCCGGACCTATCTGGAACTTCCCCTGCCTGCTCTGATCCAGGCCTGGTTTTTCTGTTTGGTACCTGAGATGGGATTTTTGACCCCCTGCCAACCAGCCCTGCCATAGAGCAGATGCCAGCCTGGAATGTGGCTGCCTTCCCTGGCCTGCCAAGACCACCCCCAGGGGAACACTTACCTCCCCCCACCCCCTGGCATTCTGTGAGTTTTACTCATTTGGTATTTGTTGTCTGGAAATAGCGTGACGGGGGTCTCTATTTTAGGTGGAAAGCTCCTGAGGCCAGGAGCCCTTATCTTCATCCCCTTTCTGCTACCCCTGCTCTTGGGGCCTATTGGAATTTTGAGTAAATCCTGAGGGTGGTGAGCTGGGTTCCAGGCCTTGAGAAGAGAGAAGGGTTTGATTCCTTTCCTAGGGATCAAGCATGTCAAATATGCACTTTAATGGAGATGGACACGCGGTGAATGGTAACTGTGAGTTGTGACCCATTAGTGCCTGGTGAAATCAGCTTGGTAGGTCATGAACCAGCAATTAAAAGACACTGGAGCTTCCCTGGCAGTCTGGTGGTTAAGACTCCGTGCTTCTGCGGCAGGGGGCAGAGGGGGGACGGGTTCAGTCCCTCTTCTGGGAACTAAGATCCTGCATGCTGCAGCAGTGCAGCAAAACAAAACACTAACACACAAAAAAGAAACTCATTATCTCAAAGAGTAAACATACGCGTTGTTTCAGGAAGCTTCTCTTTTTCAGCAGTTTATCGATGCCTGTAAATAAACAGGTGGCCTGGGTTTTCCAGGTAAAATTTGCCTTATTGCGAGTCTCAGTCTAAACTTTGAGAAGGCTGGAGTTGAACCTTGGGTGCTGTAGGTTGTGCCACTTTGGTCAGGTGGCGAATGATGGCTGACCTCAGTGTCCTGATGGGTGATAAAGAGGGAGTCATTCCCGCCTCCGAGGGTCCCTGGGCAAAGTGATTCCGTGCCTTGCTTCTGGAGTGGTGCCTGGTGGTTCCTGGGGACCTCTGCCTTTGGTATTTGCTGCTGTGTTCTTAGTGCCTGGAGCCTGTGAGAGGTGACCAGCAGATACCTGCAGAGTGCCGAATAAGCAGTGATTCTTATTTCAAGTCTGTCGCTTGTCCCTGCCGAGTGGCAGCTCCTCCTGCCTGTCTGCGGTTGAGGTGGGTGGGGCGGGTGCTGATGGTCCCCGGCCCCCTGTGAAGCGTGTTGTCTGAACATCTGCAGGGCTCCGACTCTGGTCGCCGCAAGAATCTGGAGAACAGGTCTCAGGGCATCCTGTCTGACCCAGGTTGGCCCAGCCTTCCAAATTCCCCATCCCCTCCTGGTGACAGCTGTTTGCACAGCTCCGAGGCAGGCTTTGTGTCCCCTGTTCTTTGTGTATTTGGGTGAAGCGCCTGACATTTCGCTTCTGTTTTACAGTCCTCTGACCTTAAGAAGCACAGCTGCTCCCTGAGGTCCCTGTCTGAGGCTTTCCTCTGATCCTTCTCTCCCAGTCACAAAAGGCTTTTTGGAGAGCAGACTCTGGTGTGGCAAACCTCTCCCCAGCCCAGGATGCTGGCTGCAGCTTCATGAGTTCTTGGAATGGGCAGCGTGTGGCTTTGGCCACGCTGGCCGAGGGTAGCACTTGGCTGGTGGGCTATTATTCCTGTGTGCCTACTGCATGCCTGGCCCTGTGCTGGTTGGGGATGGGACTAAAGCAGTGTCATGATAGCACACAGGATTTGGACTTCGATAGCCAGGGATCAGGTTCTGATCTGGTTCTTTTAGGTGGCCTTGGCTAAGTTATTTGGCCTCTGTGAGGCCTCTGTGATAAGAAATTATGTGAAATGAGGCTTGTCTTTTTTTCTGCCTCTCAAGGTTTTTCTTTCTTTTGAAGCCATGTGAAAGTGAAAGTCGCTCAGTCGTGTCCGACTCTTTGTGGTCCCATGGACTGTACAGTCCATGGAGTTCTCTAGGCCAGAATACTGGAGTGGGTAGCCTTTCCCTTCTCCAGAGGATCTTCTCAACCCAGGAATCGAACCCAGGTCTCCCGCGTTTATCAGCTGAGCCGCAAGGGAAGCCCAGGAATACTGGAGTGGGTAGCCTATCCCTTCTCCAGCGGATCTTCCCGACCCAGGAATTGAACCAGATTCTCCTGCATTGCAGGCGAATTCTTTACCAACTGAGCTATCAGGGAAGCTCAGAAGCCAGGTGAGACCGTATATTAATAAAAATAGTTTGTAAATTGTGGTCTATTTTAAATGTAAACAAATCATCAAATCATAGAATGTACATCAAGAAAGAACCTCTCAATTTACAGAGGGAGACCTGAGACCTGGATAAGGTGGTTGCTCAAAAGTCTGTGGCCCGATGAGCCCCTGATTCTCGTGGCTGCCCCTGACTTTAGAAAACTTCCACTGGGGAGGTTGGCACCCACGTCTGCGTCTGTGCCATTTGGTAAGAGTTCACAAGCCACCTCTGGAAGATGCTGTGGGCTTGCCTTGGCTTTGGCCGCGTGGCCTGTGCTGAGGGGCAGACAGCCCAGTGGGCAGGCCTGGTGCTGGGCGTGCGCAGGCGGCCGCTCTTTTCTGCTGTCTCTTAGAAGGCTTCCAGGAGAAAATGCTATCCTCTCTCTGGAGGCTCTTCCTCTTGGCAGCGCCCACTGGTGCTGCACGAGGTGGTTCTGGCCATGGCTCTGGGCGCAAGCGTCCCTGCGGGTCTCAGGGCTGCTGAGCCGCTTCAAAAGGGGATTTTACAGCATGACAGGGAATTTCAGCCACCGGGTTATCTCCGAATTGGCCAATTGATGGTTTCAGCAGAGCATTTCAGCGTCGGGGAAGCCAATACAATTTGAGTTAGTTGTGATGGCTGCCACTTTAAATACCGCGGTGAGTGTCTGTCAGCAGCTAATGTGCCGCACAGGGCCTCGCAGAAAACCTGATCACCCCAGCGCTTCAGTCGATTCTGACCCCGAGCTACGGAAAATGAACTTAAATCTAGTGGGCTGTCGCCACGTACTTTCTTTGGCATTATTTTGCTAGCAGCATCTTTGTCAGAGGGAACTGGAAGAGAAGAGAGCGGGCACAGGTCACAGCGTGTGGCTGTGTGCCGCCCCCCACCCGCGTTTCTGGGGAGGAGGGGTCTTCCACAGGGAGTGAGCTGCAGGGGCCTGGGGTTCTTGGTGAGGGGTGCGCTACTGATGTGTAGCATTGCAGTTTAATAATGGCGACTCTCTAATGAAGGAAACTAGTGTTTATTGAGCACTTACTATGTGCCGGTCCCCCCCCCCCTTTTTTTTTAAAGTGTTCTTATTCAGTTCCCACCTTATTCAGGCTGGGTGAGGGACAGGATATTCTTCCCATTTCGTGAAGGAGGAACTGATAACAGCACGCAATGACTGTGTGCTAGCTGTGTGGTCAGGCACCTTTCTAAGTGCTTTGGGTCTTCCTCAAGGCAGTGCCCCTGGGTTAAGTTACGTTTTTATTCCTCTTTTGCAGAAGAGGAAACTGAGGCACTTGGATTCAGGAATGCTGAACGTGAAAGTCTCTCGGTCGTGTCCGACTCTGTGAGCCCGTGGACTATGCAGTCCATGGACTTCTGTAGGGGCCAGAATACTGGAGTGGGTAGCCTTTCCCTTCCCCAGGGGATCTTCCTAACGCAGGGATCGAACCCAGGTCTCCTGCCTTGCAGGTGGATTCTTTACCAACTGAGCCCCCAGGTTTGGTTGGTTAAAGGAGGACTTCACTACTGTACCACTGTACCACAGTGTCACCCTGAGAATTAACACCAGGTTTGGCTTCTTTGCTGCATAAGTGATTAGTGACCTGTCGCCTAGCTCTGGTGGGTCCAGGTGGCAGGACTAGGTGGGCCCACAGGGGCAGCCCAGCTGAAGCGCTATCTCTGGGTCGTCCGGTTCCTCACCAGTGCTGTGTATCCCAGCGACAAAGGGGCTGGGCTGGTTTTCAGTGTCACCCAGGAAGGAGACATCTTGCTTCAGGCTCACATACCTTAAGGAAGAGTTGCCCCATCTCTTCACTTCTAAGGTCCCCTTTTTATTAATCCCCTACCACCTGCTGTGGACTCTGTGCTTGAAAATGTTTTATTTACAAATCGGTTGCATACATTGAGTCACCATTAATTTTCCTGTGAAGAAATAGGAAAAACAAGAACTGTATAGAGCTTCTCATCAGCTCAGAAAGCATTGGGAATGTGGGGTTTGTTTCAGTTGGGCCAGACCTGATGGTGGTGGTGAGTTAGAAAAAATTAGCAGCAATGCTCTAGAGCCCCTGAAGTTTTCCAGAGACCTGGTGGGAGCCATCAGGCTTGGGGACCTCTGACTTAACCTCTTTGCTTCCCCCACCTACTTAGCAATGTAGATGGCTCCTTTGAGCTGTGTTCTGGCATGGCCAGAGGTGGGCTCTGGTGGAAGAAAGGCCCTCACGTTCTCCCGGAAGTCAGGAGGGTCAGAGGTCAGAGTTTGCTCTAGGTCATCTACCAAAGTTCAGGCAAGGCTTGCTTGTGAGGGAAAATGCTGGCTGGAGAATGGACACCTCAGCTGTTAAGTTCCTGGTTGGAGAGCTCCCATCTCTGGAGGACGCTGCAGGGCCCTCATCCCAACACCTGCAAGTACTGTGTTCCCTGCTTTCCTGAGCTGACAGTCCGGGAAGGAGATGGATCACCGGACAGAAAGCATCTTTCTCAACTAGCTTCCACGCTTACTTGCTATAAGCTTCAACTGGCCATTATCTTCTTTCTGGGTCTTGGTTTTCCCATATGTTGCATGGAGAAAGTGTTAGTCGCTCAGTCGTGTCTGACTCTCTGCGACCTATGGACTGCCAGGCTATAGTCTAATCCATGGAATTCTCCAGGCAAGAGTACTGGAGTGGGCAGCCATTCCCTTCTCCAGGGGATCTTCTCGACTCAGGGATTGAACCCGGGTCTCCTGCATCGCAGGCGGAGTCTCTGTTGTCTGAGCCACCAGGTAAGCCAAGGGAGGATGCAGGAGTGATTTCTGAAGCAGCCTTTATTGCACGCTTATCCCAAGTCAGGCACTGCTCGTGGGCGTGTACCAGGCAGAGGCTGTTTTTATCTCACTCCTTTTAATGAAGAAACTCAAGACTTCATGAAGTGAAGTCATTAGCCTTGGTTATGACATCATTAAATAATGGAGCAAGATTTGAACCCAGGGCCTCCCTTCCTAGCCTTTGAACCACATTATTATTTTAGTAAAATTTTAGGCTGACTTTGACAGTGAGGGACCCTGGGAGAGAAAAAAAAAGCTCTTTGAAAGAATTGGATCGTTTTCATAGAAACCTGTAAACGTGTGTCTTTAAAAAAAAAAAAGAAAGATGTTAGTGACAGTTTGCTTCCCAGTGAGATGAATGCAGATAAACCTATTTTGACTGTTAACTTATTTTGTTGCTTAAAAGCCACTGACATGTAGCATTGAATTTATTTTTCTTCACAGTGTTTAAGTGTTTGCCACTTCTTGAGTGACGTGTGTGAATTTGGGAATTGCCTGTACTTTGGGGATCGAGGCCGCTGCTTGCACTTCAGGATTTTGCCTTAAGAGGGGCTACTCCTGGGAGCGTTTGTGGGCATAGGATGGAGCCGAGAAATGGCTTGAGAGCTGCATGTGTACCTGAGCCTCAGGATGCAGTTGGAGCCAGAGCTTGCTCTGAAGTTGGGGTCACGGTGGAGAGCTTGATCACAGGAGTCTCTGTGACTGGAAGCCTAAATATTTATTCTGTTCTGTCCCTAATGAAAACAAATTGTCAACAGTTGTTCAGTAACTGACTAAATTAAAATCTGTAATTAGTCAATTAGATTAAAGAGTTGGCACAACCTGATTGTATCATGCTGGTTAGGTTATTAAGAGAAAGGGTGTGATTTTTAATTACTGAATGCTAATTTTGACAGTTTCAAATAGAAACAGACGTGTTTTTTTCCCCCCTTTTCCTAATTCTGAATGGTTTGGAAAGTAAAGACATGCAATGTGTAAATTGTGTTTTTTTGAAGGAAAATAATCTGAGAAAGCCCTTCTGTGGAGTGGAGGGATTTTAGTTAAGAGGCCACACTGGCTTTGGTTGAAAGGGTTGGTTGGAAACCTTTCCTTTCTTGAAGGAAGGATGGCCCGGCGTTTGGCAGCTTTGCTTTTGCTGTAAATGAGAAGTTGGATTTCAAGCAATTCAGTCATTGAGTTAAAGTTCTTTCTAGGGTCTCTCCCAGTCTCTCACCTCCAGGGGGTTTTCTGACTAAGGTGAGATGCAATAGAAGGCAGGATCCGGTGAGGACACTTCTGTGTGTTTGCAGCAGGGTGGGGCTAGAGGCACCAGTGCTTGTGAGTGATGTCAGAGTTTTTATAAAGTGTTTTCTTGTATACCGAGCAACCTAAGGGGAGGAGACAGGAGGAATGAAAGTTCTTTCTCCTCTGCTTTAGAGCCGAGGCAAGCTGAGAGCTGGGGCCGGAGGTACCACGTATAGAGGATCCAGCTGAGAATGGGCTGGGGGCTGCGAGGAGAAGAGATGCCGGCAGGCAGGCAGGGGACTCTGTTAGGTAGTGGTTGGGGACAGATTGAGGCCAGAGAGGAGAGGGGCTTTTTGCTGGGGAGAAAGGTGGAATTAGACTAGGAGGGCCCAGTTGTGGGTTTAGAGGTGTGGAAAGCCAGCCAGAGAGTTTGGGCCCAATTGGGTAGGCCAGCTTGAAAATAGAGCAAGTCCTTCTTCCCGGTTTGTTTTTCTGGGGGATGCTGTGTCATTGCCTCCCCTGCAGAGGTTGGATATGGGTTGTAAGCAGCCTCAGAACTGAAAGTGAGATCTGAACTGCTTCCAGCTACAGACCCCAGTGGATAGCCTGGATCTCCCTCATGTGCAGAGAGGCCCTCCTCTTTCCCCTCTCCCCCTCCAGCTCCTGGGAGTTCATGAAATGGTCTGTTCTAGGTTCTGTAAGGGGCTCGGCATGTGGGTTGTTTTAATTGGAGAACTCCAAGCCACAGAAAAGATCCAGGGGCCAGTGCAGGAAGGCCACCCATTGTTTGCTTCTCTTTCCCCAAGTTATGGGGCAGTGAGAGGTTAACCTCAGTCACTAGTGTGCCAGCTCCATGTAGCACACTGGGCATCCTCCCTGAATGGGGGAAGGCTGCTGCAGACGCTGTGCCTCCAGAACCACATGGGTGGTATCACTGGTGTTGAAGCACAGGTTCGACTTTGTGCTGGCTGGGTTTTCTATGATCCTTTTTGGATGCTCCAGTTAAAATGGCCTTTTTCAAGCACTAGTTTTCAAGATTTAATATTAGAGCTGCTGGTGATCTAAAATGAGTCATCTTTTCTTTTTGTTTTTAAAGGAAGCAATTTTGCTTTTTGTGTCTGGCTCTATGGGAGGGATGCTGGGAACCAGGGTGCAGAGAATTGGGTAAAGTAACCTGGACGGAGGAGCCTGGTAGGCTGCAGTCCATGGGGTCGCTAGGAGTCGGACAAGACTGAGCGACTTCACTTTCACTTTTTACTTTGATGCATTGGAGAAGGAAATGGCAACCCGCTCCAGTTTCTTGCCTGGAGAATCCCAGGGACGGGGGAGCCTGGTGGGCTGCAGTCTGTGGGGTCGCACAGAGTCGGACACGACTGAAGTGACTTAGCAGCAGCAGCAGCAGCAACCTGGGTTTGAATCCCCCACTGGAGCCTTTACCACAGTGTAACCTGTGCCCGTTGCTTCACCTCTGAGCCTCAGGATCCTCATTGTAAAATGGAGATTGCACTCGACTTGCAGGACTTTTTTGAGGCAGTGGTGCAGAGCACCCTAGAAGATGCCCACTGAATATTTCTGGAATGCTGGAATGAGAGGTTGAAAGGTAGCTAGTGTTCTTGAGCAGGTATCCCTGCTTAGGGAACTGTGCTGTGTACGTTTAGACATAGGAGTAAATGAGAAGAACAGAATAAAAAGCAGGAAGTATTTCTAAGTGGTGGATTGGTGTGTGTTCTGAATTTGGAGTTTCTCTTTCAAACTCAGGATTCACAGCCAAGGTTAAAGAGGTGGTGTGAGTGTGTGAGTGTGTATGTGAGAGAGTGTGTGTGTGTGTGTGTGTGTTGTGGCAAACAGAAGAAAGGAAGTAACAGTGCTGGAAGAGAGTTTATTTTAAAAGCTTCCCCAGTGATAGATTTGTAGCTCTGGGTAAATAGGGAAGCTTGTAAAACTTGATTAATTTTCTTCCTGAAGTCTGTTTTTGGTGGGGACTGGGGGTGAGGACAGAGCTTTCAAATGCTTTTAAGTTAGAAGTCTTTGTGTCCTGGGTTCGATCCCTGGGGTTGGGAAGATCCCCTGGAGAAGGGAAAGGCCACCCACTCCAGTATTCTGGCCTGGAGAATTCCACGCACTGTATAGTCCAGGGGGTCGCAAAGAGTCGGACACGACTGAGCGACTTTCACTTCACATTGTGTCCCCAGAACACACCATGTTCAGGGCCAGAGCCGAGTTCTCACCCCCTCTCCCTGCCCCTGATCATCGCTCCCATCACTCTCTTCCTGGAACGGAGTGCCTGTTGCTGTGCTGTGCCCTGGTCTCACCTAGGGATGAGCGAGGACTTTCTGCACTTGCAGTGACTTCATACTTCCTTCCTGGCCTATGCCTCGGTCCAGAGTAGAGCCGATTTGCTCTTTCTTTGGATTAGGAAGCCCCCACCCTGCCCCGCCCCTACCCCATCCCTATCCCTGCCTAGGCCTGCTCTGGAGACTTGGACAGGCAGCTGGCGTGACCACTGGCCAGTTAGGAGCTAAGGTTTGTCCTGAACTGTAGGTCCATGTGAGCTGTTTAATAATGAGAGGTTCCTGATCCCAGGAAGCCACTGCGGAAATGGAAAGGTGGACAGTAGGGAGGACTGAAGAGGTGGTGGACCTTGTATGTTGGGAAATAAAAAATTGAGTAAGTTTTGGAATGCTTCTATGTTTGGAAATAAAAGTTATGACTGTGTATTTCTGTCATTAGGGTGGAGTGTGAACCCTGAGACTTAGATACCAAATGTTGCCAAGCAGTGCCAGGCTTCTTACCTCAGGGCCTTTGCACAGACATTCTCCCTGCTTGGAGCACCTCCCTTTGTTCTCTCTCTCTATGGGGGATCCCTAATCATTGCTTGTGTCTCGTTTTTGTTTGTCTGTTTATTTGTGCCCCTGACCATCGTTCCTTTTCCAGAATGGAGTGCCTGTTGCTGGGCTGTACTCCAGTCTCATCTAGGGATGAGCGGGAACTTTGTGCACTTGTGATGACTTCCTACTTCCTTCCTGGCCTACTGGGCTGGCATTCGGGATCTTAGTTCCTTGACCAGGGATCAAACCCATGACTCCTGCAGTGGAGGTGAGGAGTCTTAACCACTGGACCGCCAGGAAAGTCCCATGTCTCAATTTTAGACGTCATCTAATTATAAGAAAAGTCTCACAATCATCTTTGAGCCCATAGGACAGGACACCTAGCTCAGATCTGTGGACAGAGTAATCGAGGACCCCCACCTCCCAGGGCTCCGTTCTCTGTGAATGGCTCCCTAAAGCCTCAGTGTCCTCAGGACGTGTCCACGTGTGGCTGCCTGTTTTGAGCCCTGGTTTTGGTGTTAGCCTTTCTTTTCTGAAATAGGTTTCTGATGTTGATGGAGCCTTGGACCTGAAGTATCCTCAGAGACGTGTGCAAAAATGTCCAGTACTGAATTAGCCCAGCTTATGTCTACTGCTGAGGCCTCTAGGCTGGGTGCCCTGTGACTCTGCTCTTGCCAGGTTTTTATGTTTTGTGAAGGGGATTGAGAAGTGGGTGTGCAAGGTCAGGAGTCCTGCACAGTGTCACTCAGCTGGAGTCTTGTTGTTTAGTTGCTAAGTTGTGTCTGACTTTTGTGATCCCATGGACTGTATAGCCCACCAGGCTCCTGTGTCCATGGGAGTTCCCGGCCAAGAGTACAGAAGTGTTGTCATTCCCTTCTCCAGAGGATCTTCCCAAGCCAGGGATCGAACCCGCATCTCCTGCTCAGCAGATGGACTTCTTCACCGCTGAGCCACCTGGGAAGCCCAGGGGATGTTAACCTAGGATGAAGGGAAGCAGCTGGTTCTGATTCCTCTAACTCTCCCTGCTTATCCGTGCAGGAATATTTTGTGATGTGACCCCCTGTAATTCAGAGTTGGTGGCGATTTTATCAGCTCACACAAATCTACAGTTGACCTTTGCATTATCTGAGAAGACTTGTGTTTGCTTAGCTGCGGAGGATAAGCAGGATTCCAGGGGGTGGCTCAGGGCTCTGGGCTGTGGGTTTCTGTGCAGCAGTCGTGGCTTCTAATCGTGAGTGGCTCTTATCTGTGCTTCCCGGAAGATCTGGCCACACCTGTCGGCGGTGGGGGGAGGGTTTCTTTGGTTCCAAGCTGGCCATTCAGGGTCTTCCTGGGACTTGAAATGCTCACTCCCTTTGATCACCACTTTCTGGTCAGGCTGTCCTAATGCTGTGAGCTCAGGAGAGTGCTCCAGAAGCCACTGAGGAGTCAGAGCAGGTGCTTGTTTTTCCCCCTGATAGTCAGTCTAGTCTTTCCTTCTTTAAATAGTTGATGCCCCTGAGGTGTGGCTCCTGACAGAAGGACATGGGCAGATGTTCTGTCCTCATAGAACTTACAGACATTCTTTCCCTGCATCAGGGGCTTGTGTGTTTTAAGATGCTAACCGCACATATTTAAATGGGAGGCACATCCTGCAAGTTCAGGTGGGCTTTTCCTCCAAGAAGTGAC
Source organism: Oreotragus oreotragus (assembly GCA_006410675.1). Taxonomy (NCBI): domain Eukaryota; kingdom Metazoa; phylum Chordata; class Mammalia; order Artiodactyla; family Bovidae; genus Oreotragus; species Oreotragus oreotragus. The sequence continues at coordinate 407,843 of SJYX01007094.1, read as the reverse complement.
CTGAACGTATTATTCTAGGCTCTCCTTGGCTCCCCTTGACCAGAAAATAGCTAGGTCACGCTTGCCTCTGCCTCAGCCCTCTGGCCGTCATGCTGGCTGGGTCTGTGACTTTTGGACTTAGTCACTTGAAGATAATGGAGTGTTTGCTCCTTTGTCTGTAAAGTGATGGTAAAGGATACATCTGTGGTCCCAGCGTCTGGTGTGCAGCTTCACAGAGCCGAGCCATCCAGCACCTTGTCAAGGTATGACTGAGAGTTTGGAGAAAGTGATGATTTGATTGTACCTTGGAGACAAGAGAAGAGTTGGAACAAAAATGTCCTTGTACAGCTGTTATTCCGGTGAAAATTTTTTAAGAATTGGTTACTGGAAGCACAAATCCACAAGGACAGAAAAGAGTGAAGGGAGCACTGACTTTAAGGAAGCTTTCAGCCAACCTGAGTTAAGTTTCCTAGGCTTTACCAAAAACACAGTCCCCCTCCTTGGGGGCCCCCTTGGGGGCTGGGCGGTGCAGTTGGGCCCAGGCCACCTCGCAGAGGCGCAGGTGCCCGCCATAGCGCCACCTTTTCCGGTGAGTCAGCGAGTTTGTCCTGGAATATCTCGCCCCGGGAGGGCCAGGGTCACAGGCTGGGGGCCCACTCTGGGCCACCGCTTCTCAGGAAGCCCCATCCAGACATGGCTTCTTTCCTGCTCCCTATTTTCTTTTCAAAAATGTTTTTAACATAGATGTGTCACCATGGAGTTCTTTTCATGAGGACAAAAGCTGGTTCTGATCCAGAGCCCACTGTGGCCTGATCCTTGGTCTTCATTATTTGGTGGGGCAGTTGCTGGGGCCTGACCAGGGCTGGTGGGTGGGGTGAGGTGAGGAGGAGCTGCCCTGATAGTGAAGGGGAGAGGTGGGGGGAGGTGTGATTTCACCGTCTGGGCCTCAGACAGGATCACGCCCCTCTGAGACGGCAGCATCTGTGCTCTGGGGGAGGGTCTGCCCCTGACCTGATGCTGGAGCCGTGGCCACCACCAGCTTGGCTGTCCATCCTGGCCCAGCCCACGCAGGAGGGAGGAGCCTGGAACAGCTCTCCCAGCCGCTCTCTGGCCGATTGGCCCTGAACCCTTCTCCCTCTTCTGAGTACAGGCTCTCCCCACTGCCTGGGTAGGAGTGTTCCTCCCAAGGGCCCAACAAATGTGCGGGCCCCCAGTGCCTGCAGTTGGTGCTCGTAAGAGTCTTGATTTTAAAACAGTGGGCATGAAGGACTTGACGGGCTGTGAGGGATGCTCTTGTGGGAGTGCAGGGGCCATACCACCCTGTGTCGTGCTTGGCACGTTGTAGGGCTTCTGCCCTTTGGGTGAATGGAGCGGTGCCCAGAGAAGCAGGACTCTGGCGTGGGCGGCAGCCCCCAGAGGGAAGGAGCTGAGCCTGTTTTGCATAGGAGGGCTGTGGTCTATGCAAGGGGGCTGCTTCTGTGGCTCCTGCCTTTCTCTTGCTGTCCCTCCTGCTTTACCAGGAGATAGACAGCCTCCTGGCCTTACCCTTAAACTGCCCCTTAGTTGACTTGCTTTGTTAGTGTAAAACGTGAAGGTGTCCTGTCTCTCCCTTACTAACATCAAAATCAAACCCAAATTGAAGTAAATCAGGAGCTGCAATGAAGACAGCCCAAAGGTTCCCTTGACTGTGGGACTGAGATCCAGACATTCAGGGTCTTTTGGGTCTGACCTTGCCCACATTTCAGATTTTGCCGTCTTTATTGCAGACCTCATCCCAGTGTTTGGCATGCTCCACTTCACTATAGATTGATCATTACAATCTCCTGATGAGATAGACAGTGGTCTTAAGGGGAAAACCCCAAAGGGCCAAGTCTGGGGGATTTTAGAGAGCGGCTGGGGGTACAGAGGGGACCCGGGGAGGGAGGGGGTAGTGTGTTGCTGGCGAAAGCCCCAGAGGACTAGAAAACCCAGCACCTTGCACCTACTGCCTTGCTCCTGTAGAGAGGGTGTCATGTCTGTCAGTGGCTGACACTTTGAGGGTTTTTCTTTTCTCCAAATAAATAATTCTTTGTCTCTCTTCAGGGTGGCAGATCAGGGCTGGAGAGAGGCAGCCGATCAAAGGCAGCCTCGCTGACTTTGAACAAGTGGGCTGAGGAGGCCTTCTGGACAGATGTGGGGTGGGGGAAGGAGAGGGGACCGAGGAAAACCAGTGCGCTGCAGAGACAGGCAGGTGACACCTGAAGCCACCACCTCCTAAAACCCGTGATCCTGCGTTTCTTGCCTGGGGATGTGTGAGTGAAATATTAGGCTCGGTGGAGAGTTCCTTCCTCAGAGGAGAAAGCGGGCTCCCTTTTCCTGTCCCTTTGTCTCTGGTCCCCTTTGTCCCAGCCCTCCAGCTCTGCGGCCTCCCCTCCCCCCACGGTTCCTTCCTTTGTCCCCCGCCACTCACCAGCGAAACTTACCAGCGAAACTTAACTCGAGCCTCCAGCCGCCCGAGGCCCCTGTCTCCTCTGCTCCCCATGAAACAAAAGTAGCTGGTAGGTCCTGGCCTGACTGTCAGCACGCTGACTCAAAGGAGCCAGACAGGGCCCTGACCCCCAAAGGTGGTGGCTGGTTAGTTTTGAAGTTCCGCGCTCACTGTTGGCAGCCCTCTCAGAGAGAGCTGTGTTAACTGAGAGGACCTGCTGCCCTAGTTATAGGGGTCTGGGGCTGCAGCTGTAGCTAGGGGACTCTCTTCTCTGGTGAAGCCCCTCTTTCTCCTGCTCTAAGTGGTCCTGGGCCTTCTTACCCATGAGTTCTGTGTGCAGAACTTATCCCTAAAAATAAGGATGTGCCAAACTCTAAAAGAGCCAAACCCATGCTTCTGGGTAACGAAACATCTACTTTTGTTTTAAGATTGTCTTAATCATCTTTAAGCAAGCGTTAGCAGTCACCTGGGGGGTTAAGCAAAGATTAGGGGAGAAAAACTGAAAGTTGAAAAAATCTGTCTGTTAACTTAGTTTGTTAAGAATATGGGAAAGGATGGACTTGATTCCGTGCTTTCATGATGAAAATGGGAACTCCAGGGCCTGAATGCTAACCTGATGGCTTCCTGGGTGTGTGGCCCAGCGCGCTGGAGAGAGAGGGGACCTGAGGCCCACAGAGAGGGTCGCAGGAGCCTGTGTGCATCTGTGAGGCAGAGTAGAACTGTAGTCGCTTGGAGAGGCTTCATCATTGCTGGAGTGGGTTTCCCTGCTTAAAATGTTTAAGTTCCTAGTTACTTGCGTTTAGAAGATAACATGTAAATTTTGAAATATTGTATTCAACTTTCACAAAAAAATACTGTTATTAAGTTTTCACATGCATTTTTGGCATCAGAGTTCAAAATACTGTCACCAAAGCCGCTTTTAATCTTCTGACCCACCTTTCTTACATGTGTCACCCGTACTCCATCTCAGTTGTTTGAGATAGGGTTTTTCACACTTACGTATGATTCTGTCTCTAAGAATGTTATCTGAAGCCACAGGGACCCATGATAACGTTAAGACAGTTGAATATGTAAGATTTGTCTCCTAAGTTTCTCTTGCTAGAAATGCTGCAGCAGATAGCAGACCCCGGTTCTGATGCTAGAGAGTGGGGAGGGCACCCCTCCTGAGTGTCCCTGCATGACCTTGGTATTTCCCTGAGCCTCAGAGTCCTCATCTGTCAAAATCAGAGGATAACAGTGCCTAAGGGTTGCTTCTCAGTATGTGAGGAACGCAGGACTGTGCCCTGTATACAGCAAGCACTCAGCAAATGCAGCGTTGGAGGTCGGACTGGTTGGAACACTCTGGCCATTCTGGTTTGTGGAGTGACTTTGAGGGCTTATCAGATGACACCTGGGGGCAGCCCTTGTGGGGAAAGACAAGACCCTCTTGCGTTTTGGGATTGGGGGAACTTTCCAGAGGAAAAGGAAAGGTTGCAATTCTAGCTGTTGAGAACACAGTAATGGGGTGAGGTGAGGTCTGTGAACCCCCTGCAGCCCCTCAGTAGTCGCTGTGGTCCATCCGCTGGCATTCCCAGTGCGGAGTGTTTTCAGAGTCCTTGGTTTAGGGCCCCTTAGCCAGGAGGTAAGGGGAACCAGTCTATAGACAGGACTCAGGAAACATCGAGGTTTTGTCTTTTAATGATCTTCATTTCAGAGCTGGCAAAAGCTTAACCGGAGATGTAGCAGGTGCCGGGTTCTGTGTGTGCCCACAGATGTCGTCGTCATTATTGTGGTCACTGTTTGCCATCTCAGAGCTGTGGGTGACAGGTGACACTCACACCCTCTGCTTCTTGGTTGGGATGGAAGCTCCTGGGGTGGACAGTGGCCTCGGTGTGTGTGTGTGTGTCAAATGTGCCCAGGTTTACGGGACATATTTGCATCGCCGTTTGTCAATAAGTTCTGCTTTGAATATCCACCTCTGGTGTGCCGGTGGTGGGGGAGCTGGGATTCCCAAATTAGACGCTGATGATAATCTGAAACTGAAACAATCAGAAGAGTGTGTCTCATGAGAAAGAGAGCAGGGGGATGATAACAGCTCGCCTGGAAGCTGTCACCTGGCTGCAACTTCACATGTGGATGGCAGGGGTCCAGACTGGCCTCATGTGGAGGGCGCCACCTTGAAGCCAGTTTTCCTCTTCAGATGACTGTACTCATTTGGGAGAATTAGCGAAACGAAATGGAAACGAGCGACGTGTTCAGTTACTTTGTGAGGCTTTGAGTGGTGGATCCCCTCTTGGCCCTGTGAACTCTGTCCCAGGGTTAGGTGTCCCTGGCCCCAGAGTGAGAAAGTCTAATGTAGAAAGAGGTTGGTGGAGGTAAAACCAGGTAAAATTAATTTCAAAAGACCAAAGGTCTTAACTGGAGGGGATAGAGGGCAGGGGTCAGGGGCCTGTTTTTTTTCTGAATAGGTAAGGCCTCAAAGCTCCTGCCGCATGCATTCGCACGTGTGCATGTGCGTCAGTCACAGCAGAAACAAACCTAGAGAACCGCCGCCCTCCCCCCTTATGTGCGTGTGTGTGTCACACAGTAGAGACAAACCTACCCTGTGTGTGTGTCTGTGTGTGTGTGTGTGTTTAGAGACCCAGAGGGAGGGGCAGGGCCTGGGAGCGGTGGAGGGCTCAGGCTGGGGGAGGGGTCACTATTTGCATAACTGATTGTTGCTCTTGGGGATTGTGGTGGAGGATGGGAGGCTAGCACAAAGGCTCTTTCCTCCCCCTCTCCTTCCTGACCCTCCTCCTGTCTCCTTTCTTCCCCTTCCCTCCCCCTTCCCATGCCAGGGCCCTGAGTCTGGTCCGCACCACCTGTGCCCCCTCTAATGGCCCAGGGGTGGCCTTGCTCTTGGTGCCCTGTGGATGAGGTTTTTACCGCCTGGTCCCCAACTGCAGGCAGGGCCACCGCAGCCGTCTGTCAAGTCAAGATAAAGTCCAAAAGGAAGGGCTGTGCGTCTCTCTTTAAAAGCTGGTACTTTATAAAAAACGGTTTCTGCCTGAGGTCTCAAGTTCTTGCCTTCACCATCTTTTCCGTCTAGAGACTGGAGGTTTCTGGAGGGAGACCATGGCTGGTGTCCCCTCACATAAGGTGGTTTTCCGGGGCCTATTTCCTGTGACCCACAGCTTGACACTTGCTGGAAAGCAGAAGGGGCTGGTAGCTGGGCTGTCCCATAACAGCTTCATCCAAGCCTCTGGGAATCCCACAGAGAGAAGGTCGAGGCCTGTGTACTGGCATGGGCTTGAAACTCACTCTTGCAGACCCTAAACAGTAATACTTGGTGGGTCCACCATGTGTCTTTGCTAAACCAGTAAATGAATGAGTACATGTGCTGTGACCCCAAACCAAAGTAAATGCCACCCAGAGGTCTGTCATCCACTTCAGGGCTTTTCTGTCTAGCATGTCTGTGTATTGAGTGCCCTCCAGGAAGCCTGTTTCCCTGCCTGAGCCTCAATTTCCCCATCAGTAAAATGGTGGTAACAGTTCTTGGTCAGGCTGTCGTGAGACTCAAGTGAAGTTCCCCAGAGGAACTTCACTGGGGAACTTGGGGACAGAGCAGGCCTTGAACCAGTGGAGAACCACCTGTCAGAAGGCTCCTGGGCCATGTGAGATGACCTGAAGGGGCAGGCCTGGTCAGCATTGTCTGCCCCCCTGTTTGTTTTGCCACAGAACAAGGTTATCTGTGACATTAGACTCCTAGGTTGTGCTGAGGAGGTAGGGTACCAAATTGCTGTTGACCTCTCCCTTGGTGGGGGGGCTCCCTCCCCCATCCCACCCTGCATACCCAAGGTTGATCTTTGTATTTTAAGATCAGGCTACATCCTTTCACAAAATGAAGACTGGAAACATTTTAAAGCAAGTTCATGCCCTGGAGGCCAGTTATCTCCCTGGCACTCTGAATTGGGTTGGGTGGGGTCAGTATTTGAGCCATCAGTTGCAAATCCCTCTGGGTTCCTGAGGGGCTGGAGTTGTGTGCTTGCTATTCCTGGCAGGTCCCCTGCGGGGAGTGTGGGGTTGTTCTGGTAGGCTAGAGGATGGAGGAGAGGGATGCGGAAGCTTGTTTCACTTGGTACAGCTTCACTGACTGCTTGGTTTCTCTGAGCCACAGATTCTTCCCCTGTGAAATGTGGGCATCCATCACACGATGGGTGAGGGTGCTTGGTGACCAGATCTTACTCTGGAAAATGTTAGGTATTGGGCATGGATAAGGGCTTCCCTAGTGGTTCAGGGGTAAAGAATCTGCCTGCAATGTAGGAGATGTGGATTCGATCCCTGGGTTGGGAAGATTCCCTGGAGAAGACAATGGCTACTCCAGTATTCTTGCAGGGAGAATTCCATGGACAGAGGAGCCTGGTGGGCTATAGTCCATGGGGTTGCAAAGAGTTGGTCAAGGCTTAGTGACTAAACAACAATCCTGGAAAGGCTTGGACAGTTCAAGAACTGGGGGGTGGGAGGGACCCGAGCAGAGGTGCCTGGAAGAATTGATGACTCTGCCCTTTGTCGCTTGCAGAGGGGATTAATAGCAAAGGTCAGTGGGATGAGACGGCTTTCCCAGGGTGTTTGCCCAGAGGGACCATCTTCGTGGAGCCTGTGGTTCCTGGTGAGTAGCCATAGGAGTGAGAGCTCAGGTGTGCCAGCCACCTGGCTGCTCTGGCCTTGGACTCCAGACACCACTGGACGCCTGCACACATTCCTGTTTCCCTGCCTCTTAGCTGCTTCCAGAAGGCTGCTCGGATGGCCTGGCACCCTGCAAAGGTGGGCTCACAGCCCCATGCCCATTGGCCTTTTGAGCCCTTCAGGCAGCTTTTTTTGGAAACTTCCTGGGTGCTCTTAGGGGAGGCATCAGTAATAGCCTGTCTTTCCTGTCGAGGATGCTTAGAGTTGGGCTTCCCTGGTGGCTCAGACAGTAGAGAATCTGCCTGCAGTTCAGGAGACCTGAGTTTGATCCCTGAGTCAGGAAGATCCCCTGGAGAAGGAAATGGCTACCCACTCCAGTATTCTTGCCTGGAGAATTCCATGGACAGAGGAGCCTGGTGGGCTACAGTCCATGGGGTTGTAAGAGTTGGACGCAACTGAGCAACTTTCACACACAGGCTTACAGTCTAGTAGAGATGAAAATAATTAGTGGCCATTCCAGCCCCAGTTGCAGAAGGAAATGGCAATCCAGTCCAGTATTCCTACCTGAAGAATCCCATGGAGAGAGGAGCCGCTTTCCCTACCCCCAGCTCCAGTGGTCTCCCTGGAACAGGCTCAGCCCGTGGTACTCAGCTTAGACACCTGGACGTGCAGCCTCTGGGTCTAAGTAGGCTGGTGGAGGAGGGGCTGCTGTTTTTTTTTTTTGCCACACCAGGTTTTAGTTGTGGCGTGAGGGATATAATTCTCTGACCAGAGATCAAACCCAGGTCTCCTGCATTGGGAGCACAGGGACTTAGCTACTGGACCACCAGGGAAGTCCCTCTTGTTTTTTTAAAAACACTTGCCAAAACCAAAAACCCCAAACACTTGCTGGCCCATCTAAACCATCCAGACCACCCTGGAGGCCTGATTGACTGGATTCCCTTAACCCCCCACCTCTGTAACCAAAGTCAGGGAGAGTAGCATCTGCTTTTTATACAAGTGGAAACTGAGGCCCAGGCAGGGAAGAGGCTGCTTTAATTGATGGAAAGGGGCCCCAGAGGCTGTTGAAAATTTCCCTCCAGCCCTTAGCAGTGGGCTGGTAGGTCTCACCTTGCTCCCTAGACCGTTGCCATTGGCAACCAACTTCCTCTATTGGTTCCGGGGGCCCTTGAGGGGAAGAGGGAAGAAGGTGGAAGCCAGGCTGTCAGTCAGTCAGGTGGCATTTGAGTGTCAGTGTCAGTGGGTTAGTGCTGGTGACACAGGGAGGAGGGCCGGGGCACATCAGAGTCATCCAGTGCACAGGCCCAGATCTTGCTACGAATTGTTCCCAGTACTGGGGAAATTCTATGCAGGGATGCCTCACTTTGTGCAAAAAGATGCCTTCCCAGCCCTCCTCGCTCCACCTTATACACACAGAGGAAATTTGAAGAGAAGCAAAGACAGAGTAGAGCCTAACGAGGCTACGTAAGGTCTACTTGGTTCAGGTAGCCTTAGCTCCGGTCCCGGCCCAGCTGTTCTCCAGCGCTGTGGCCTTCTGTTAATTGCTTAGCCCTGCTGAACCTCAGTTTACTCATCCGTAAAACAGGGGTCAAGGCCCTGGTGTCCACTGGCAGTGCAGGGGAGCAGTGCTTAGTACCATGCCTGACACCCCTGAGCCCTCAATAAGGGGTTGCTGTTGTAAGAATTGGAACCCTGCGGTGGGTTGGTTACTGTTTATTGAGTATCATCTCAGTCCTGCCAGAGGCTTGGCACCCAGGGGAGGCAGAGCTGGGTGAGGATCAGATTGGTTGTCGTCCAGAAAGGCAGACAGATCAATTGACGATTGAGTGGGCAGGTCACAGTCAGTGCTGGGAGGAGGACGCAGGCAGAGTCTGACATCCGGAAAGGGGTGTTGCTGCTGCACCAGGGGCTGGGAGGGCTTCCTGGAAAGGGGGTGTGGCAGCGGAGCCTCAGAGAAGAGAGGGAAAGTGGAGGGAGGGCATCCCAGGCAGGTACAGAGAAAGTGGAGGGGAGGGCATCCCAGGCAGGTACAGAGTTTCATACTGGAAGATGTGGACAGTGGACGTTGATGACGATTGACATTTCTTGGGGTCTTAGTCTGTGCTGGGCCCTGGAGTGCTTCAGTTCCCATAACCAACCCTGGGAAGTGGGTATGATCCCGTTTTGTAGTTCCAAAACTGGGCCATAGGGAAGTTAGAAAGCTTTTCCAGGCTCATACAGTGTGGAAGACAAGTGTTCAGCCTCCGAGACCCAGACTTTGGAGACCACACACACCGGTGGCCGCTTGAGTCGCTGCCTTGCCCGACGGGACCCAGTACTAGTTGTTGGCAGATAGATGCTTATTAACTAATGGAACGGCCCACAAGTTGGGCAGGTTGAGGAGTCCCCCTGCTCACCTCAGTTTCTTCATCTGTAAAATGAGAATAACCCATGTCCATGACATCAGATGAGGTTCTTGGGCAGAGTGTGCGCTATGGAATGTATTCAGAGAGTGTCTACCCCAGTTCCTTGAGCAGGCTGTGGTTGCTGGGTAGACGATATTCAGTCTTAAGGCAGTCCCCTCCACAGCCCCTGCCAACTGTCCTTGTTCGAGAGTCCGTGGGACTTGGGCCGGATTAGATAGAAGGTGGGCAGAGTGCCCAGCACAGCCCTGGGAGGCGCATAGCTCCTGTACACAGCAGTCATTTTCATGATGCTGTCTTATCTCTTGATATTAGTAATTATTACTGATGGTCCTCTCATCAGGCCAGTGGGGGTGATTTTAGCCACACTGTATAGAGAACGGCTTGGTGGGTGAATAACGCCTCCAAAGTCACAGTGCTTGACAAGACGCTGAGATTCTGAATTGGGTGTGTTGCACCCCTGTCCCTGTGCTACATCATAGGAAGGCTCTGGCAAAACAGGCCTTCTTGGGACTTCCGGTCCAGTGGTTAAGACTCCATGCTTCCAGTGTATGGGGTGCAGTTTCGATCCCTGGTCGAGGACTAAGATTCCATATGCCCTGTGGTATGGCCGAAAAAACCCCCAAACCGGTAAACCCAAACTTTCTCAGAGACGTCCTTCTAAAGCACACCCACTATGTGAGGTGCAGCATGCTCGTGGCACGTGGTGTGCACACACACTTTCACTTGGACACTTCAGCTTGTGATAGCGTCTCTACTCCACCAGCAGGGCACGTACCCTGGCTGTGTGAGCATGCCCTAAACCCAATCCAGATCCTGGGCTACCCAGTCTTCCAAGAACACACAACTCCAGCCCAGAGAATGCAGTGTTGCCCTCAGCTCGACCCAGTGCGGTCATAACAGCAGCGCAGTGGGAGAAATGTCCATAGCCTTGGGGTCGCCTGCTGTCCTACCCCTGCTCCCTGGGGCACCCCTGCGGGCATAGTCTTCTGGCAGACACATCACTGCTGTTCTCCTTCGCAGCCCTGCTGGGAGGAGGTGGTTGGCTCCCTCGATTGGTAAACTGGGCCACCAGCGAGGACACAGGGATCCCAGCATCCCCTGTGGCATGGGAGCAGAGAACCAGGCCCTGAGTGCGTCCCCAGTTGAGATTGGAGGCTCGTCTCCCTGAGGGCTGCCCCCACTTGCAGCCACCACGCTGGTACTAATTCTTTGTTGATTTAGAAGCCTCTTCAGGATCGTGTAGTGCCTAGGGCCACTCTTGTGGAGAGGAACTGTAATCCCTTAAATATAATAATCCCCCTTGCTGGACATGTTAAAGAACAGCTTCCTGTATGTCAGCCCGTTGGCACCCTCCAGCAGTCCTGCGGGGGCGAAGGCCCAGGCTTATCATCTCGGGTTGTTCATGAAAAGCAGGTAGGTGGCTTTTGTGACTTTCCAGAGTCACATGTCCAGTACCCGATGAAGCTAAGAGTCAGAATCCAACCTGAAGGCTAGTCCTGGTGTCCGGGACAGACGGCAGATGCTTGGCATACCTGTGGGTGCTCCCCACTCATGTCAGGCATTACAAGTAGATCACGGTAACTCTTTCCTCCTGACCCAGGTTCAGAATTTCTTTTCAGTGCAGCATTTTAGTCATTGTCAGTCAAATGACATTGGCATGTGAGATGAGTTCCTTGTTATTGGTGTCACACTTCAGACTGGAAGTCGGCCAGTGATGTTGTGTGAGTTTCCTGGCTCTTTGGATTTCCAGATAAGTGAAAGTTGGAGGCACAGCGTCACTGTATTCCAGTTGGAAGCCCCGTACCTGTCTGACGGAGCCAAGCGCCAGTTTCCAGGAGGGCCCTGGCATATCTCATCATCGGGTGTGTGGTGTCTGCCTGAAGAAGAGCCGCTTGAATCGGAGTGCCTGCTGGCCAGCCAGAAGGGGATGGACGGCGGGGATCAACCAGCTGCCAAAGTGTGATCGAACCCACCTCGTTGGATGAAAGAAGCGCGAGCAGCCTTCTCTTCCAGATGCTCTGAATTCTACTCCACATGGTTTCTCTTTGGAGGTCCCCAGGATGACCTTTTACACCATGCATGACCCTCCTAGGATGTGGGGATCCTGAGCAGTGGAGGGATGAGGAAGTTGGTGGGGTGTGTGTGGCTGGCATGGTATTGCAGGTATCATCCTTGGAAATCCTGTCTTGGTCAAAATGACATGGTCAGGTACTCAGACTGCTGGCGAGTCTGAGTTCTGATCCCATCCTGGGCGTCTTCGTGTACCAGGTTTAGCTGAAGGTTGAGTTTGAAGTCCTCGTTCAAGGTGAACCTTGGGTTCTGCAGCTGCCCACACAGAGCTGGACCGCGAGCTCAGGTGACTGCGGCGGCTCCTCCTCCTCCTCCCCCCACGCTGAGCCACAGAAGCCGAGCGCCACGGTCACCTAACGAGTGGCTCTCTGGTTTTGATCGCATAACTCTTCAAACATCAGCCAATTTCTTGCTGTCTGCCACCACGTGGATGTTCTTGACCTTGGTTTTCAAGATGCCTTTTCATCCGTCCACTTAGTTGCACAGTCCGTCTCATCTCCCCTGGCAGCATCACCCCTGCCCCCCGCCTTCCTGCCCGCAGGCAGGCTCCCCGGTTCATCCCCAACCCTAAACCCGCAGAGCCTCTTTTTTCAGCAAGTTCAGCTCAAACCCTCGCCTTTTCCTGACTCTACTCGGCCCCTCCGTTTGAGAGGACTTTTTCCCACATGAAATACAGATTTAAAGAAAGTCAGCTGTAACGGTTAGAGGGACCTTACAGGACATAGACTTCAGTGGGTTTTTTTAACTTACTTTTTTTTTTTTTTCCTTTTTAGCAGGAGATCCCTTTCTTTAAATGAAGTCTTAGGTGGACGGCCAAATAGTGTAACAGAAAGACAGAGCCATCTACCAGTTTAAGGGGTGTGGGATGCCACAGGTCACACCTGCTAAGCTTCCCACCATTATGCCTCCTCCCATGGCCCCCATGGTTTAGTCCAACTCGCAGATGGAGAGGTTGTGCCCAGGATAAGGAGATGACTTGGCTGAAGATTCTTCAGGAAGTGAGAGGCATGGGGGTCCCCAGGTCCCCCAACCACATCCTGGGTGCTGTCAAGCGATCAGGCTTCCCCAGCTCTTCAGTGATATGTTTGGACATGTTTCAGTAAAGGATCTGCAGCCGGATCCTTGTGGGAAATGCAGGGTTCAGCAGTTTCTCTAGTGTAGGACTTCTCAAGAGTTTCCAGTGCATTGAGATGCATTGCAGATCTTAGAAGTGGGATAGCATATATGAGGCGGATAAACAGTGTGAAATACAGCGTGTCTGACATTTGACCACAGGACCTCATCTGGTTGAGGAATCCTAAAACTTTAATAAAAAGAACAGGCTAGGAGATGACTGGGTTGTCTGTTGGCCCCCAGTTTTTTTTGAGATACGGACAACTGTGGGTCCAGGTGGCACTCACCGTTTCCTGTATCTCCATCCTGTGGAACTGTCTGTCTGTCTTCACTAAGCATCTGTTTTGTTGGGCAATGGGCTCCTGTAAGCCTCTACCCTTCCGTGTCATTAGATAGTATCCACCTTTTTCAGTGATCACAAAGTATTCTGCTTCTCGGATGTGGCATAATTTTACCAGTCTCTCGCTGTGGAACATTAAGATTCTTTCCAGTTTTCTCAAACTGTAAACAGACTCTGATGAACGTGTTGTTACTGTTTAGTTGCTAAGTTGTGTCCGACTCTCTGACCCCATGGTTTGTAGCCTACCGGGCTCCTCTGCCCATGGGATCTCTCAGGCAAGAATACTGGAGTGGGTTGCCATTTCTTTCTCCAGAGGATCATCCCGACCCAGGGATTGAACCCACGTCTCTTACATTGCAGGCAGATTCTCTACCACTGAGCCACCAGGCAAACTGTGATGAACATCTTCGTGGCAAAATGTTTGTGCACGTGTATGTGATGATATTCTTAGATGTGGAATGCTTGGGGCGTATGGTATACACAACACACTTTAAAAACAAAAGGCTGTCGGAACTGCCAGCACATTGCTTCACAAGCTGGGTGTTGCTTCTCAACTTGGTCCCTGGCAGAGCTACTCACGGGTGCTTTTGGAAGGGGCCGACTGTCGAAGCGGCTTAGGCCCTTGGGAAGTCAGAACTGGCCTCGTGTCCTTGGCTGTGCTGCCTCTCTGGCCCTGGAGGGCTCCTTGCTCTTTGCGCTCTCACCCTCCTGATGGTCGTCTCCAGGGGAGGGCTCTGTGGGGACCTCCCCCATGTTAATTGATTTAGATTTAGACGCTTTTCCTTGTGTAAGAGCTCGGTCGTGGAGACCCATTTATCTGGATGCTTTTTACATCCCTGAAACCTCGCGTGAGAGGCCCAGATTGAACTACAGAGACGATGGGGCATCGGGGACCTCGCCCGCAAGGTTTCTGTCGCCACTTTTATTGCCTGGCTCTTGCCTGACTCCTCAGCGACGACTGGTGTTCTCAGAAGGGGAGTCTCGGGGGTGGGGCTTTATAGGCAGAAGTGGTTGGTAGCATTCTTGTCTTTTTTCCTCTTTCTTTAGCCCAAGTAGATCATTTTGGAGGAGTGCCTCATGGATGTAGATTAGGGATAGACTGGGATTAAGGTGTCACAGTCAGGGGGAGGCAGCCGTACTCCCGTGTGCCCAGCGCCTGATCAGGAGGACTTCAAGTGGAGCCTCTTGGGAACCTCGGGGTGAATTGAGTCAGGCTCCCTTTGCCAAAGGGATCAAGGCTCCTAGAGGTTTAGAAACCTGAACAAGGTTTCTCCGCTGTAAGGCGTGTGTGTGCGCCGAGTCACTTCAGTTGTGCTCGACTCTCTGCAACCCCGTGGACTGTAGCCCGCCAGGCTCCTCTGTCCATGGGACTTCTCCAGGCAAGAATACTGGAGTGGGCTGCCATGCCCTCCTCCAGGAGATCTCCCTGACCCAGGGATTGAACCCAAGTCTCTTACGTCTCCTGCATTGACAGGCAGGTTCTTTACCACTAATGCCACCTGGGAAGGCCTCACTGTAAGGAGGGCAATGGTATTGGGACTGGAAGCCAAGTTTGTCTGAATCCAAGTTTGTCTGGTTCTTTTTTTTTTTTTTTTGGAGTGGGGAGCACACTGCATGGCTTACGGGATCCTAGCTCCCTAATTCCCTGACCAGGGGTCAAGCCTGGGCCCTCAGCACTGAAAGTTCGGAGTCCTCAACACTAGGCCTCTAGGAAATTCCCCAAAGCTGGTTCTCACCTGCTTTCTATCTGGGAAAACTGAACAGCTCTCAAGTTTTCTTAGAATTAAATGTGAGTGGTTTTAAGGTCTTTTGTGAGAGGTGAGTTTAACATGACTCTTGTTATTTTTAATTGCATAAATAATATCCAAGTACTTCTTGTGTTAATTATTGCTAAATTATAGAGGTCTGTGAAATAAGAAGTAAAGAGAACCCCCTACTCTTTTGCCCCTGGCTGTCCTCTTCCTTCTGGTAATCAGGTTTAAACAGTTGGAGGGCGTCCTTCTAGACCTTTTTCTGTGCATTTGCATGCATTAATATCTGTCTTGATGGAGCCCTAAAAACCATTCAGTTCTGACTGGAGGTCCCATTATTTGCCTGCTCGATTTCTTTAATTTCAGCAAACCTGAATTGAATAGCAGCCTACTAAGTAACTGTAACTTGGGTTAACTCACCCATCCTGGGAGATGAAGCATGAGTTTCATCTGTGTTCTTAGGATAACAGTCCAGAGTATCGCAGTGTTGTTGGCAGGATTATAAGAAAACCGTGTAGCAGTCCAGTGTAAGGTATGAATGAGAAGGTTCCGGAAGGTTACCTGAGTTTGTGCTCCGTGTTGCAGGATATGAGAATGGATATAGTTAGTACTCTGAACTCAAGAGTTGTGTGGACAACAACTATATAAATAGCCATGAATACGAAATTAGCTGTAAATAAGCTGTACATGCCATCAGAGAGATGTTAGCGACAGTTGGAGCTTCAGGCTCCAGGAAAGAGCAGTTAGCCCACAGAGGGAATTAGAGAAGGCTTTTTTGGAGGAAGTACCCTCCAAGAAGCAGGGTGGGGGGATTAGCAATGTTATTTAACTCTCGCTTTGTTCCATGCAGTGTTCTAAGTGTTCTACGTAAACTAACTCACTTAAACCTATACCATAACTATGAGGTCAGAGTTAGAATTAATTTTCTAGATGAGAAAACTCAGGCCGAGAGAGGTTAAGTAACCTGCCCAAGGTTACACAACAGTACATGTCGGAGCCGGGATTTGCGCACTGGCGTTCCATGCTCCTAGACCCTGGCTGAGCAGTGCGGTGGGAGCGTCGCTGGGGTGGGAGACAGCTTTTGGCAGATCTGGGAAACAGCAGGGTGTGCAGGCGAATGGGGGGTGGGGGTTCATGATATGGTTGGGTGGGGTGATCGCAAGCAGATCAGGGAGCCTAACACCAGGGTCCCTAACACCTGTGATTGATCACTGGGCCTCATCCCACCCTAGCTCTGTCACTTGTGTGGAGGGCGCCTGGCCTCCCTGTCGTCCTCCGTGAGAGTGGCCGCTCCCGATGCCCGGCTTCCTCCCCCAGGCTACTTGGGGAGCTCATAGGCAAGCTTTGGGTTGTGCAGTTCCTTAGCTGTTGTTTTCACTCCAAGTTCTCAGATAGAATAGTGATGATCGGCATTTTGGTTATTGCTTTTTTGAAAGTAATTTAAGAAAATCTTAACTCCAGACCTCACTCCAGACCTCCACTCACCGTTGCGTGTGCGCACGCACACACACACCCACATGTACAAAAGCATGCCTGCATTCACTTAGGGCACCATGTCGCTCACATGACAGAGCATGTCCTCACCTCTTGTACCCTGGCTGCCAGGCACCTCTCGACATGTGTGTGCGATGCCCTTTGATTGCTTCACCGTGCGGCACAGTGGGGCCTCTGTTGACATGCCAGCTAATTAATTTTAACTCTGCGATGTTGCTCCATCTACTTCTGCTGTCCAGGTTGTCCAGTGTTTTCTGGGTGCAGATTCGAGGAAAGGTCTGGAAATGGAGGACGTGGATTCTGACCCTCCCTCTGGGCCCCTCCTCCCTTCTGTCCCTTCTGTGAGCTGTGAGGGGACCCAGGTGGACCCTTCTCCTCTTTGCCTGATTTTCCACAGCTGTTTAGGGGGGAAATGCTGGGCTCTTCTTTTGGGAGAGGTCTTAATTACTAGGGTGTTAAAATTGAGCACAAACCTCACTAACATGGTCTCCTCAAGGGCTGAGTTGTGTGAGAACCAGAAAAAACTGAAATTATAGACAACTGGTTAAAAAAAACAAAGCTGTTGGCGTTTGGCACTGCCGAGTTCACCCTGCAGAGAGGAGGAGTGCCTGGGCAGGATTTGTGATTAGCACGTGTGCTGTGGGTGTGTAGAAGGGGTATTTCTAAAAGTCTTAAAATAGTCTGTCCTTTTGGATATTAATTTGCTTAGTGCATCCCATGTTGTCCTCTGCCCCTCCCCATTTTTCACATTTCTGATGTTAAGCTTGGCTGAGGCATTAATATTTGTTTGTAAGATTTGATTTTCTGTTTATATTTTCCCCTGATGCTGGTGTTCCGTTGTGAGAAGCCTCATCCTTTACTTTGTGTTCAGTGGAGTCTGGTTGAAGGACAGGGGGGACCTCAGTCTTTCCAGCAGTTGGACTGTGGCAAGTATCTCCTTCTCTCCAGGCCTCAGTTTCCCCATCTATAAAGTGGGGATGCTCGGAAACCTGTCCATTATCACGTCCTTTATAATGGAGTGCATTTGACTCTGGAGCAGGGTTCAGCAAACTGTTTCTATAAGCAGCCAGATAGTAGATATTGTAGGCTTTGTAGGTTGTATGGTCTCTGGCATCACTCCTCAGCTCAGCATTGTAGCACAAAAGTGGGCACAGTCACTGCAGACGTGAATGGCTTGTGGCTGTGTTCCAATAAAACTTTATTTACAGATATAGATGGTGGGCCAGGTTTGGCTCATGGATCTTAACTTGCCTTCCACAGCTCTAACACATTCTCTTCTCACACACCAGGCTAGTCTGAAGGAAAGAAGTATTTGAATGAAGGACCAACTGCCGAGGGCTTGCCTTGCCAGGACCCTGGTCCGTCCCCTGTGTTTCCACCTCTGGTAGCTGGGGAGGTTGCCCATCCAGACACCTGTAAAGACAGGTGTGCCTGCCTCTGTGCAAATCACCGTTTCCTGAACAACTGTAAGATTTGGTAAATTCTGGGTTAAGTCTGCTTAAGGGAACTCTACCACAAAGTAATCTGCCTTTCCCTGTGATAGACCTTTCCAGTGGGAGAAAAAAGATCAAACTTAGCTTTTTGCTCTTGTCAGTGTAGTGGTTTTATTGACATTTTAAAAAGTTCTTGGTATACCAGGTAGTTTCCTGAAGAGTTGTAATGTGCTTCTCTCGCCGCCTGACACAGAACTTGATTTTTTAAGAGGCTGTTTCTTGGAGAGCCAGAGAAGACTGGCTTGTGGGGGTAAAGTTGTCTGAATAAGGGTTATCCCTCTTCTTTGTAACTGTCCAATGTAATATCACATGGTGGATTTGGTAGCAGAACTTCCTCTCATTTACTTGCGTTGTGCTAAATACCTTTCTTCCAGGTGAATACTCATTATTTACATTATTACTGAAGGCTCTGTGTGTCCTTCTTTATGCTGTGGAGAAGGAACACTTATCCCCATTTCCCAGATTGGTAAAACAAGGCAGCAGACAGAGGTTTTCAGGTTGGGATTGAAAATCTCACTGTGATAAGTCAGGTGTCTTTATCATTTACCCTGTGAAAACAGAATTGTGACTCAGCAAACAGTATCTGGGCATTCAGGGGTGCTATGCTGTTGGGGGCTTCTTAAGGCCTGGTGCCTCCCCAGGAATGCCCTCCAGAGAGTGGCAATCCTGAAGGTGGAGGCTGGGAAGATTATGCCACGTTCCTCTTTCCAACCCATGTAAATAAGCAGTCTAAGTAGAACAATAGTATGCTCTGCAAACCCACTTTGAGATAATTCCCTCTGTCCCACCAACCCTATCCAATAAGATTAAGACCCCTGGGAAGTGCATTGCTCTTGTAAATGCAGGCTTTGCTGTTATCTAGGGGAGAGAATGAAGGAAAAAAAATTCACCACTAAAAGCAGAACTAACCCTGGGGGCAGCCTAGCTTGTGGCTGAGATGCTCTGACAAATGTTTGGACAGCTTAAGAAGATAAACTAGAACTTAAATAAATAAAACCAACTACCTGGTCTATGAAAAATTAGATTTGAGGCCCTGTTGTTTCCTGAAGCTTTCAAAGCTAGGAGCTTATGGGGTAGGAAACATACCATTCCTGATGGAATAACTTCTTCCCCGGGTGTCGGGAACCCTTTGCCTGTCCAGGGGCCACCTGGAGGAGCAGGGGTGGGGTGGAGCATCCACTTGTTGGGTCCTCACTCACCAGTGGACTGCCACTGTGGTCTGGAGAGGGGGTGTGGGTCTGAGCCCAGATGCCCCTCTACCACTCATTAGCTAAGTCACTCTTTGCACTGAGCAACCCCTGGTGACCCCCACTCTTTGCCAGATTGTTGTGGGGATGTGAGGACTGTTGATGGAGTTGAGTCTGCACGCCTTGGGCTCTTAATTGAGCACCTACTTAGTGCTGGGATTGTTCAGTTGGTGCGGTGCTGGCAGCAAACCCTCAGTGTGCTCCAGGGACTTCCTGGTGCAGTGAGGAAATGAGTGACGAGTGACAGCGGGAGGATGTTTTTGTGACTGTGTGTATTTGTGGTCTCCTCTGCTTGTCCTTACCATGGAGGTGAAGACCTGGATGTGGATGATTAAATAAGATGCCCACCTATGAATGAAAAGATGTGAAATTCTAAAGTTTGCTTTAAGCCACCCAAGAAACCTTTGCCAGGCCTTGAACCCCTTGGTTTCATGAACTCTTTCAGGTATTTCCCCCATCTCCCTAAGTCTCTTATCCAGGAGAACTTCTGGTTGCACCCTCTTTGACTGTGAAAGGAAGGACTGAACCCATGGGGTGGGGGAAGATGGTAACACCTCCCACTCAGGGAGAGTTAAAAATGAGGCCTTTCACCTTTTAACGATAACACACACTGCCGGGCAGCATCACTGGGGCGTGGGGGGCCTGAATGCATCCGGTGTGTCCAGAAGGGCCACTTATCTTTGTTCTGGCCGTCATTTCTGTTGCTCATAGATGCCATGTTGATATATACCACTGATTAGGGCTGGCTGCTGGGCCTCCAGGAGGAGGGTGGGGCGGGCCCTGCTCTGTGAGAATAGGTTCCCTCTCTCCTCTCCGAGGCCCTGCTGGGATTAGCTATCCCAGAAGCTCTTCCTAAATGCCGCGCCTCCGGGGAGGGCCCAGCTCTACCAGTGGCAGCCACCAGTCTCTGCTAATGCCTTGCCGGCCACCAGTGTGGGTTGACTTGCAGCTTCAGAAGGTCTCTTGTCTTCTTTTTAGGGGTGTTCAGTTTTCCAGATATTTCTTCTCTGCTTTAAACTTCTTTCCAGTCTTCTGAGAAGGGAGCAGAAAGCTTGAGATGAACTGGTACGTAGAACGTATGTCTTTGTTGTTAGGACAGGACAAGTTACAGATCACCAGTCTTTCAATAATGTTGTTTTGTGGACTGGTCCTGATCATCCTTTGACCCCCAACTGGCTTCTCCGATTGAGGGCAGAAGTAATTGTAAGGTTTAGAGCTGGACGTGCATGACATGGGTGCCTCTTTTCACGAGGGTTTGTAGAGCCTGGCTCTCTGCTAACCTTAAACCTTGCAAAGTGCTTTTATGTACATTATCATCTTGTAATCCAGGCTGAGCCTCTGTAGAGATAGGTAGTTGTGGCTCTTGTTTTGCAGAGGTGGAAGTTGAGGCTCAGGAAAGTTCATTGGCATCCCTAAGATCCTGCATCCCAGACTGAGCTGGGACTTGAAAGGTCTGTGCTGAAAAGCCTGTGTCTTTTCTGTGGCACCACACTGCCTCCTAGCTTCCTCCCTTGTGGAAACACCCAGGGGGACCCAGGCAGGCTTTCTCTGATCCAAGCCGTCGCTAGGCCAGCTCCCCCAGATCACAGGCTTCCAAGCACATTAGACCCCGCTGGGGACCCCCAAACCCCTCCAGTGCTGTCATTTCTATGGTTGAGAAGAGATGGGCTGGAGAGAAAGTGAGTTTCCAGGATCATACAGTGGATGGTGATTCTTTTAGAGACTTGTTGAGCATACTGAGCGCCAGTGTTGTGCCACATCTTTGAGGATAAAACAGTGAACAAAAGGCAAAATTTCCTACCCTTGTGGGGCTCAAGACTGAGGGTCACACACTCCCACAACTTTTCTCCCTAAGTTTCTAAAGGATAAACCCTTTATCCCACCATGGGTTCGGGGAAGGCAAAGTAATTTTAGTGTAATATTTTGAGCTGAATGCAAGGAGATGGGTGAATCAGCTGGAGAGAAGAGGTTATGTAATTGACTTCTCAAGAGAAGAGGCACTGGGATTGCTTCTTCAAGTACGGAGCACAGGTTGTGTGCTGGGCCCTGTTCTAGTTCCTGAGAATTCAGCAAGTGAACAAAACTCTGAAGGAGTTGGCGTTTATGATGACATACGTAATTCTCTCGGAAACCTGGTAGTGGCTGGATGTCCCGTTTTGCCTGCGTGGTGATTACCAATTTGTGATCTGAACATTTCCCCAGGGTAGGTGGTGAGCGCCTGCTGTGGTGTGCCGCCCCGTGTCAGCAGGCCGGGCTGGGGGTGGCTGGGACGAGAGGACTAGAGGGCAGCTCGTCCTTCTAGGATGAATGCTGACCCACGACGTTTCTTACGCAGGGTCCACTCCCAAACTTGTTTTCTGATCTGATTCTCTGCTCCACAGAGATGCCGTAAACATTGGAGTTTTTACATAATAGAGCTTTTCTCACTTATCCAGCATGTCCGTCACCACCTGCAGCTTTTGCCACAAAAACACAGTGACCTCTGCAGCCAGGAAGGAGGGTGGGTGGAGTTTGACCAAGGATATCGGGAAACCTTCTGTTTATAAAAAGCCCTCCTGCAGGTTGGTGAGAGGCAGGCAGAACATTCCATATCCCCTTAGGAGTTCTGTACCTTTTTTTTTTTTTTAAAGGAAAAGCTGTTTTAAAATATGAGGGACTTGAATGATCTCCTTTGTGTTTTTCTCCCATCAGCATTTTATCAGTTGATAACCTTTAAAGTCCCTTTTTCATTTTATCACTTGATAACCTCTAGAGTTCCTTTGGCTCATTTCCTCTACAGTCTTTGCTTCACCTCCAGTGACAGGGAGCTCATTACCTGACAGGACAGCACATTTTAGTTTTAGACAGTTAGAATGGTTAGAAGTCTGTGTTCTTGGTATTATCGCCATCAGATGGAAAGACTTCCCTTTCCTTATGACAGCTTTTTTTTGAGGAGGGGGGGTTAATTATAGCAACTCATTCATGTTCTCTGTTCTTCTCATAAAACTCCTCCGCCTCCACCAGTGGGTTTCCATTTAAAATACCTCCTGTTCTGTTTTGGAAGGCATCTCGCTGGCTTCTGCTTTGCCAGTGTTCTTCTGAAAGTGCAGCTTCCAAAGCTGACCTCCAGTCCCCACTCTTTGGCTTGGCACCCTCCAAGTGTCTGGAGTTGGCAGGAGGGAGGCACGTGGAGGGGCCGAAGACGCTCTTGAGTCGGGAACTGGCTGTGATCCGCTTTACTCTGTGGTAGGTATTAAGTACGTTCCAAGGCCTGTTTCCTGCTCCCAAATGCCAACATCCCTGCCTCTTATGTGAGGTTTAGTTTAATCCCCAACCTTACCTAAATGTTACTTCTATTATTATTCCAAGCCGTGGGTAGAATTTCCCCATGTCGTTGATGGCGTGGGTGGGGACACAGCAACGGGATGCCGGCTCTGCCTGGCTCCTGCATCCTTTGTTCCCGGAGTTCTGTCCAGCGGGATGGTATTGCTCATCTTAGGATGTCTTTGGAGATCAGACTGGACAAGCTCCTCAGTTTACCAGCAGGGCAAACTGAGACCCAGAGAGGTGAAATCCACCTGTTCCCCTTCTCCTTTCACACAGCAGGTTGGCCTTCGTGGCTGGAAGCCAGGCTTGCCTCCTGCCCTGGAGTGAGGACCCAGCAGGACTCCCTGAAAATGAGGGGCTTTTGTTTAGCAGCTGTGGAACTGCTTGGGAAGCCTCTGGTTGGTTCGCTGCAGTCTTGGGGTTTACACAGAAGCACTAAAGCTGCCCTTGCTTTTCCCTCCACCGCTGCTGGGTGTGCTGCCCCTAAGGGGACACACCTGATGAAAATCCACGAGTTCACTGTTCCCGTTACATACTAAGTGCACGGCAGGGATGGAGAGCGGTCAGCACGGCTGTGAGCCGCTGCATACGAGGGCCAGCTGGTGTGAGTCTTCATTTTCGAATGCACCGTGCCTGCACTTAGTAAGTGCTCAATAAGGATTTGTTGAATGAACCAGAGGATTTGGGTAAACAAGACCAAACAATGGATAAGCTTGGTGGCAGCCTGCCCATCTGGTGGGTTAAATGGAAAAACTGGATTCTTTTTTATCTTGCAAATGTTCTTAGAGCTCCCGGCTCTTCCTGAATGCTATAGAGGGTTATAAAGGTGCTGTCACAGTCTTGCCCTCGAACAGGTTAGGAAAGGAGACCCTCAGATAAGGACTCTTGTGTGCACGGATGGAATAGGAGGTCTGCTGTGCCCGCTGGCTGCCTACCTGCCTGGGCTGTGGGGGGTCCTCCTTTGCGGGGTCTCTCCCTTCGCTTCTATCAGTGGTGCTCAGGTGCTTGCTAAGTGTGCAGCCTGACGTTTCACTCCAGTTGAAGCCGTGCCCTCCTTCTCCCCAGGGGCCGGGCCTGCCCTCACCCTCACCCCCACCCCATGGCCTTACCTCAGCGCCTCTTTAACCCGGCTGACCCCTCGGCACTCAGAGGGGCTGGGTGACCAGCGAACATGCTGATAAAAGTCATCACCCCTCTGCAGGCGCCGGGCCGTTTGTGGTGCGTCTCATTAATTACTTGGCAGAGAGAACATTAGGATTTTGAATTCGCTGGACTGGCCTTCCTCCCAGGTGTCCCCCAACGCGGGTGACAGGTGGAGGTGGCCAGGCTGGCCGGCAGTGGAGGGCTGAGGTGGTCGGGGAGGTAGGGGGTGGGCAGTGGTGTGCGGGGTTGAATTTCCTCCTTTTTCTCTGCTAACAGTGTCAGCACTCTCCCCCTGCCCCCCACCCCCAGCCTTACAGCAGCACCTCCCATCCACATTATCCATCCTGCCCTGCGTCCCCAGCCCGACTCTCTGTGAAACCGGAGCCTTCTGTTGAGAACAGTCCCACAGCCTCATTTATCAGGGCCTGCGGGGGGCGGGGGTGCTGGGCACCCTGGTGAGACGCTGGCAGGCTGCCCCCCTGCCCCCACGGCCAGGGCCTTCCCTACAGCCCCCGTTACCCCAGGGCCTTCCCTACAGCCCCCGTTACCCCAGGGCNCATGAATTACCCTAAAGAGATGCTTTCTCTTAAAAAATCTTCATTGTGTTTTCCATTTGGTCTCTGATACTCCTGTGGGATTGAAAAAGCCCAGTCCCACCCCAATCTCCATTCCCCCCGCCCCCTCCCACCTCCCCGCTTTAGTCCAAGGTCTCTGTGGAGGGCACTGTACTGCAGAGGCTGGAATCCATGTTGTCTTAATCCAGAGCCTCTTGGGGAGAAAGGGATCCTAAAAGCACTCTGCAAACTGTAAAGTGCCCCTGAATCGAAGGGTGCGGGAGAAAAAGGGCCTGCCTGGAACACCTACTTGTAGCCCCGAGCTCGTGCATCATGCCTGAGGATTTCTTGCACGGTTGTCACAGTGGTTTCAGGTACCTGTGAAAAATTATGGTAATTAAAATGTAATTTGGAATCCCCTGTTGGTTCTCAGCAGCTGGCCCAGATGCAGGAGGCTGGGGCTGTCCAGGCTGGAGCAGGCTGAGGCTTGTTAGGGGTGTTGCGTCGTTCTGCCCTTTGTGTTGCTGGGTAGAAGGGTGGGGGCACGAGATACAGGAGCTATTTTTAAATCATTCACGTCATGTTCAGCATTACTGGATGTTTGTGGTTGGGTCCCTGTTTAGCCTCAGCCGGGAAGCGAGAACTCCCTTGGCTGCCCGAGTCTGTATGGAAACTCAAGCTCATGCCCCTTGGGTGTATATGTGTGTGTGTGTCTCTCTCTCTAAAGACGGGGGAATCCAATGAATGTGCCATCTCCCAGGGTAGTTCAGATTTGTTTTTTTAAGGCTTAGGTTTTCTAGGCTCCTTCCTGGGGTGGAGGGGGCAGCGTAGATAAGTGGCCGTGGATTCATCCATCCCCTTATTAATTCAACAGATGGTTTTTCAGTTTGAGATCTATGCTAGGTCTTTTTCAGGTACTTGCAAAGTGAAGTCGAATAAAGTATTATCCCTCAAGGGTTTTATAGTCTAGTTGGGGAAACGGAAAAT
The DNA here is from genome assembly GCA_006410675.1 of Oreotragus oreotragus. Taxonomy (NCBI): domain Eukaryota; kingdom Metazoa; phylum Chordata; class Mammalia; order Artiodactyla; family Bovidae; genus Oreotragus; species Oreotragus oreotragus. Next base: position 382,850 of record SJYX01007094.1, on the reverse strand, counting down.
AAACATTTGCTTTAGCATATGCAAGCCAGGCGTCTGTGCCAGGCTCTGTTGGAGGTGTTGGGGATCCAGTACTGTCATAGTAAGAGCTTAGGAACATAGTAAAGGGCTGTGGGAACACAGAAGGGGGGTGCCTGGGTCAAGCACGTGCCAGACAAGGCTTCTGGAGGAGGTGGTGTGTTGCAGGAGTGGACCTAGTGAAATGGGGGATAAGAGGTTTCAAGTATGTACTTTGGGTTTATTTGCTGTTGAGCTTTTTTTATTTTTAAAAAGATTTAATTAATTTCATTTTTTAGCTGTGATGCATCTCCCTTGCTGCATTCAGGCTTTCTCTAGTTGTGGTAAACAGAGGCTACTCTTTGTTGCAGTGGGTGAGCTTCTCATTGCAGTAGCTTCTCTTGTTTCGAAGCACAGCCTCTAGGCGTGGGAGCTTCAGTAACTGTGGCTCTTGCACTCTAGAGAAGGGGCTCAGTAGTTGTGCCACATGGGCTTAGTTGCTCCACAGCATGTGGGATCTTCCCTGACCAGGGATCAAACCTGTGTCCCCTGCATTGCCAGGTGAACTCTTAACCACTGGACCACCAGGGACACCCCTGCTGTTGAGCTTTATTTGTACAGTCATCCCTGTGTATCTGCGAGGTTGCAGGACTCCCCTGTGATACCAGCATCCACAAATGCTCAAGTTCCTTATATAAAAGGGCCTAGTGCAGTTGGCCTTTCCTTATCCGCAGATTCAGCCAATCTGCGTACTGCAAGGATGAGGAACCTGTGGCTCTGGCGGGCCAAGTATATACATATGTGACATTATGGGTGGTGATAGACATTATGCCGTACTTAGTGGAGGTCCTGGGATTTTGTTTTTAAATCCAAATGCTCACTGTTTTTGAAAAGTTTGAGAAAAAAGCACTGTATGTCAGCTAAGCCTTTGTTCTTCCGAGGTTGGAGACTGGTGGCCAGTCTCGGCCACGCAGAGCCTGCTCTCAAAACCGCTGCCTCCTCTGTCCTCTTGGCCCTTCTGCCCTCTTCCTCTCCAGGCAGGCCAGAGTGAGGCATCGCACAGCGGGGGCCACGGCACCCAGGGCCTATGAGTGTGTGTGCCAGGGATGGGCATGGGGCCCTACCTGCAAATCCTGCTGATGGCTGTGTGGCCCTGGGGGAGGAGGGTGGTTGGCAGAGCCGCTGTTCAGACTAGCTGTGGAGTCTGTTGCAAAGTGGAAGTACAGGGAAGCAGAGTGCTCACCTGAGGCTGCTTCAGAGCAGGGCTCACACCTGGCGTTTGGCAGAATACGTCCTGATTCAGTGTGCTTTCCTCTTGCGCTCTTTGTAGGCGTTCATTCATCCAGCATAGGTTCATCCTGCCTAGCATCTCTCCTCTGCCACGCCCAGGGTGGAGTGTTGAAGAAGCCAGTGAATTGGGTACAGCCCTGCCCCTAGGGTAGCTCCCAGTTCTGGGTGGTCCTCGCCCAGGTGGCCACAGGCCAAACCTGACATGTGCCTTCTGGAACCTTCTGCAAATAGCCATTATGTCTGGAGCATCCCCACCATCCTTGTGAGCCACATGCTGCCACTGCAGCATGCCAGGCCCTGTCCTTGGTACGGGATTATTTGCAGTTAGTATTCCAAATGTCAAGTTCCCCTTGACTTGACCTGAGCAGACGAAACAAAATGGCAGGCAGATTAGAAGGGACTTGAGAAGGCTTTCAGGATTTGAAAACCTTTCTTTGTTGATTTTGAAAAGCTGCTGCACCCGGCTGCTCCTTCGAGGCAGGGGCATCTGTTAGGTGCCCACTGGCTCCCTGGGCCCCGGAGCGCCTAGCCAGGCACTTGGGAGCTTGGGGAGTCCGCCGAGCTTGCTCAGGAATTGAATCCAGTCCCTTCTCCTGGGGCTGCCCAGGTGGCGCTAGTGGTAAAGCACCTGCCTGCCAATGCAAGAGACTCGGGTTTGACCTCTGGGTTGGGAAGATCACCTGAAGGAGGGCGTGGCAAACCACTCCAGTATTCTTGCCTGGAGAATCCCCATGGACAGGAGCCTGGCAGGCTACAGTCCATGGGATTGCAAAGAGTTGGACACAACTGAAAAGACTTAGCACGCATGCACCCTTCTCCTTGGAGCAGAGGGAAGGTATGTGGGGGCCGAGGAGCTGAAGTCTCTGGCGTTTCAGGAGGGGTTTGAGTGAGTCACCCAAGATAGAAGAAGGCCATGTCAATCAGTATCCGTTTAATCTCGACTCATGTTTGCCTTGCCTGCTGCTAAGACTGGTAGGTAAAAGGAAGGTAGATGGCCTTCCATATTATAGTCCCTCTGAATGGTGAGAGGTTTAAAAAGCTAGTGCCCACACAGAGGTGTGGAAGTACCTGGCTGGAACCGGGAGTGTCATTGCATTCTTTCTACCGCATGTGGTAGCTGAAGCTCAGAGAGGTTAAGTGGTCTGTGCAGAGCCACACAGGAAGTGGTAAAGCTGGAATTTGAGTAGTTTCTGTGGCTCCAGTGCCCGTGCTTGCCCCATGACATCACATTGGCTGCTGCTTGGGGTCCTCCCTTCTGGTGAGGCTCATTTTGCCTGCCCTTCCCCCAACTGCTTCCTTTTCCTGCCTGCATTCTCCAGGAATCCCTCTGTGGGTGCTGCCTCATCCAGCCTGGGAGAAGGAGTAAGAGCTGAGAAGGAGTAAGGTTCTAAGACAGAACCTAGCCCCCATTTGCTTCTCTGCCACTTTCCAGGGGACAGAGTGTGTGTCTTATTGGATCTTACATGCAGACTTGTTTCCTGGAGCAGGCAGGCAGAGAGGTGAGACTCATGCCTCGCTGGGCCACTCAGGGTCCCAGTTTGTGAGTTGTTGTGTCTGGGATCAGGGGAAATAGACTTTTAAATGGCATGAAGCTCTGCAGTCTGCATGGGCAAAAACTTGGGTAGGGCAAGTTTTAAGGCTGGCCTTGAACCCCAATTTTTTTGAACCCCCATTTTAAATTGGCCTCTGTCTCCCGCAGCCACTGCAGCATGATTGCATAAAGGTTCTTGTGTGGCTCACAGTCACCTGGCCCCAGAGTCTGAAAGGTGGTTTTTGCCTTTTGTCTCCTTTCTCTTTGCACACTTACGGGCAAGTGCCTTTTATTCCCAGGGAACATTGCTTTCTCAGTCCCCATCCTGGAAATATTGCTGGAATGTAATAAATCTGATTGTGTTTATGTTGAAGAAATGAAACACATTACTGTGTAGGGAGGAATGCAGGAGAGGCCTTGCAAGGGGGCTGTGTTTATGACAACAGTTTGCACATGTGGCTTTATTTTTGAAATCATGATCTCCCCCCTGCCCACTTCCTTGATGGAGCTCTGGTAGTAAATGCTGTCTCTTGCATCCGGGTGTTAGACAAACAGAGGGCAGAACTGGCCAAAAGCCCTCTCAGCTGTGGCCGTCACATTCTTAGTTCTGAGAGCCTGGCTTCTCTGGACTCTGCCATTTCTCAGGGTTTGCAGCTCTTCTGGGGACAGTGCCTCTGTGCTGGTTGAGTCAGAACTGATTAGTGAATCCTCCTGCTCCCATTCAGGTTGGAAACAACAGGATGAAATTTAATAGGCATCAATGTAAAGTCCCATACATGGGTTCAAAAGAAAAAAAGCCCCAACTTCACAGGCACAGGATGAGGAAGCTTTGTTTGAAACAGTGAGCGAGAAACTGACCCTCAAATGTACCCGACAGTCGGTTCTATGTGCCAGTGGTTGGCCATCAGTGAAAGAAAGTGACGCAGGCTCACTGAACGAGGATTGTGTCCATAAGGAGAGAGGGATGATGTTGTTCTTGTTAATAATTCATAGTAACAGCTAGGTGCTTTACATGCATTATCATTCTATCTTTAAGTTCATCCTTTGAGGTAAGTCAGAGGATCTTCTCTTCTTTTTCGAAGAGGAAACCCAGGCATAAGAGATTAAGTTACTTGCCCAGCATTTTCACTGCAAGAGGGTGGCAGAACCAACTGGAACCCAGAGCATGTGCTATTTGGAGTGAAGCGAGGGTCAGTAGAGGCTGGAGATTTTCAGTGAAGAAACATTGAAGGAAATGATGGCATTTATCTTGAAAGCAGTTTTAATAATGTCTGACTTTATATGATCCTCACTGTGTGGCAGGCATCATTCTAAGCTGTCGTATATATATATATATATATATGTATGTATGTATCTCAACATTATGTACATATGTATCTCATTGTTATCTCTGCCTTATAGATGAGGAAACTGAGGCACGAGAAGTTAAGTGAGTTGCCCAAGATGATTCAGCTTCTCAGTGTCTGGGAATCACATCCCAGTAGCCTGGCTTCGTGTTCTCACTTTTAGCCCTTGCAGCCTTGTGGAGACGGGTGGGGAGAGTGGTAGAGGGGAGAGCTGACTGTGCTCTTTGGGGCAGCCTGTCTGCAGGACGCTGGCTGCTGTGTTTGGATCCAGGGCAGAACCAGGGCCTGCGAGTGGGTGTGTGCCTGGGAGAGGGTCAGCTCTCCTAAATCGGGATACCAGGTGCCTGTGGAGGAGCCCTTTAAGGGGAGGCAGTGAGCTCCCTGCTGCTGGGTGACAGCTCACCCGCCAGGACTGCCTGCAGAGGCGAGGATGCCGAAGACCACCTGTGTGGGGTATGAGAGGACCCCACCCCCGCGAACCACCCGTGTAGCTGGCCAGCTCCCAGCCTTTTGTTGAGGACAAGCCCAGCTTTCCGGGCACATCCCCCACCCCAGGCAGCCGTGTGTCCCCGTGGACCGCTGGAGGGGAAGTGACCGAGTGTCCGCCAGGTCCAGCCTGCCCTGTTTAGGAAGCCCTGGCTGTCAAGCCCACAGAAATGCTGACGGAGGCACCGGGAACAATACTGCGTGGGAGGAGGCGTGTGCATGCGTTTGCTTGCCTCCTGGTCTGAGTGCCAGCAGCAGTCCACTTTATTTTTCTCCTCGGGTCGCCTGCGGGCCCCTGGCCTCGCTTTCTGATCTTTTGACTCCCACTTGGGCCCCTCATCCAGCTGCAGCTTTGGTTGCAGGAGGGAAGTCAGTCAGCTGGCTCTGGTCCCTCGTGATGCCAGGGCGAGTCGGCGGCGTCCTTGTGGCTCGCATGGCCCCCAGAGCACTTACCATGGACCCCCAGGAGCCTGGCAGGTCAGGAGATGGAGGCGCGGAGAGGTGATGCGGGACCTACTGCAGGCCACGCAACCAGCGAGTATGGCTGAAGCTGTGATCAGGTCCTGGTGACCTGAAACAGTGATCATCTTGTCCAGCCCTTCGATTTTACTGATGAGGAAATAAGGCCCAGATTTGCAGCTTGACATGGCCAAGGCACTGGCAGAGCAAGAACTAGAACCCAGGTCTCCTGGCTCCAGAGACGGTCTCCTCCCCTCCTCTGCAGCCCGCTCCTCCACTTGGTTTCCGGGCCTCTCGTTTCTGCTGCCGCCTCTCCTGCAGGGCTGGTGCAGTGACTGTTGTCACACAGGCTTCCTTTCCCCCTGCTGCTCCCACCAGCCTCCGTGACCACCTCTGTCCGATTACCCCAGTTGCCACGTCCTTGGCCTCTCAGGACTGGTAGCCACAGCTGGGTTGAAGGAATTTAGATGAGTGGAAGGAGCGTAGCCTTAACCAGGCAGCTTTGGGATCCAATCCCAACCCTTCTACTTGTGAGCTGTGTGACCTTAGACAAGTTGCTTAACCTTTCTGAGCCCTGGTTTCTCATCTGGGAGATAAGATGATTTGGACAAGATAACCTCCAGTGGCCTTCCAGTCCTGTAGATCTTTGACTAGTGGTTTTCCTGACACTGAGTGTGACCCACATGGATGTGTAGTTAGAAGCTCTTGGGAGGGGCAGGTGACGTGGACCAGTAGGAGAAGGCCTGTGATGACAGGTGCAGGGCTTGTATCTGTTTAAAGTTTTGGCTTCGCTGAAGGAGGGCTGTTGCCCTTGGCTTTAGGTGCTGATGGGTGATTGAGGCAAGGACCCCGCCAGTTTTCGTCCCTTCTCTACCACTTCTTTCTCTGCACCTGTGCTGTGGGTGTGGACACTGTTCTTGGTGGTGACCACTCGGATTAGAGAGGTTGCTGGAGCAGCTGACTTGCTTGGCCTCGGGTCAGCCAGGCACAGGCAGGTGTCAAATAGCCTTTCACCTGGATGGGATGCCACTGGATTTTTGTCATGGGAGGAACTCGGGCCCTGTTATTAGGCCTGAGGGATATCTCCTCTGCGTTGGCTCACAGGTGTGAGGTGCAGGGGAGGCGTGTCAGAGTAAAACCAGAAGCCTTTGGCTTTTTGTCACTGTGTTCAGTCTTGCAGTTGTGTTGGCTGTGTACATGGTTTTCATTCTTTGGTTTTTGCCTTGGCTGTGAAGTTGTACTGTTTTCTGAAGTAATCCTGTTTCATGTAACCTGAACCCAAGTATCTGGCCATGAAGGGCAGGCTTTTTTCCTCCTCTTCCTTAACAAAGGATATCCTAGACTGCAGCATCTGGAAATGATTTGGCATCTGGTTTAAGTTTGTGTGCGTGCCTGCACACACTTCAGTAACATAACATGCCCCTACCCAGATGAGATGGCTTTGTCTCTCCGTATACCTGTGTTTCTTTCTATATAGAGGACTTTACATAGGGAGGTTATTATATCAGGACATATGCTTATGGGTGTATACTTGTATAAGCCTTTATTTCCAGTTAGAATGAGAAAGTTTTCAAGGGCTTGATGTATAGAAAAAGCACTTGCATTGATGGATATATTTTTCTTTGCAGTTTAATAAACCATTTAACAGTGCCTTCAGTGACTGTAATGAACTGTTTCCTCATTATTCCCAGGCTCTGCCTTAACAGGCATTCCAAGACCCCTGTCCCCACCGTAGCTTGGTGGCCGCCTACCCAGAGTTGGGTGCTCTAGAGCAGGGGTCTCCAACCACTGGACTGCAGATCAGTACCTCCTGTCAGGTCAACAGCAGCATTCGTTTAGAAATAAAGTGCACAATACTTGTAATGCACTTGAATCATCCCCAAACCATCCTCCCTGTACCCAGTCCATGGGAAAACTGTCTTCCGTGAAACCAGTTGCTGGTGTCAAAAGACTGGGGACCCCTGCTCTCGAGAGATGGCATGGTTTGAGTTGCCCTTTGTTGGTCTTCTTTTAATGGTGTCTCTTCTCTGCCTGGTGTTGGTGTGAATGGGAGCCTGTCCTGAGGGATTTCTGGGCCCGTTGTGTCCTTCAGATTTGGGCTCTGGGAAGGAATGTTTTGACTGCATAGGGTTGGCACTCTTGGTTGTATTGAGATTGGGCTGCGTCAGTAGGTAGAGTTCGTGTCCTCACCTTGAGGGTGCTAGGCAGAGAGCCCTGATACCTCTGTCCAGCCTGGTGGAGGATGGCCAGTGGAGGTGAGTGAGATGACCGATGATGGTGGGATGGTAGGAAAAGAGGATACCACACATCCCCTCCATGAACTAGGGTTTGCCCTTGCTCCCCTTTGCCCAAGGGACTGCTGATAGGCTGATTTATAGTAATATCTTAGACTCAGTGCCAGGAAGATTTTGGTAACCACAAGGATGAATAAAACAAGAATGGGCCTTGGAGAAGCGGCACATGGAGCCTAGCAAGGCTGGGCAGATGACTCCTGGGGCATGTTATTAACTCCTCTGAGCTGCAGGTTAAGGTGGGGATGTAAGGTAAGTGGGGGATAGGTAACATTCCCTCGTGGTCACCTCTAATCCTCACTCACCTGGCACGAGTGTCCCCCTGGGATAGCCTCCCTCCATGGTGGCAGCAGTTACATTTATTGATTTTTCTTTTTTTTTCTGTTGACAGTGGAGTTTGGCTCAGGTCTGATGAGGGCTCTTGAGAGCACTTTCTCATAGTCTTTTCAGGTCTGCCCTCTCTGCTTTGGGGACTGCCTGAGAGGGGGATGATTCCGGCCCTCTTCCTCCTCTGGCTCAAGGGGTGGGAGCTGCGGTGTTAGGGACCAAATGATGATGCTTAACCCAGGACATACTGATGTAGGGCAGCAGGTGTCAACCCGGCTAGTTTGGGATGTACAGCCTTTTAGTGTATGTCAAAGCTTGTCCCCCAGTTTGTAGAACATTTGACCAAAATCCACCTGGAAAGCAATCCACAGTTTCTCTCCCCTGCTCACCCCAGCCTGAGCAGCCTAATAGGGTCTGCGAGGTGGGAGGACAGTCCACTAGGGCCGTCCTCCCCCAGGTCCCAGGGAGAGGGGCTGCTGTTTTGTGGAGTGTCTGCTTCAGATTCTTAGAAGCAGGGGGCTCTCTGCTTGGGCTTATTCCTTGGAACAATCGACAGGGGGCTGGGTGCCTGCACTGGGTTGGGAAAATATCCATTTCTGGTATACTCTCAGAGCCTGTGGTTTCCTTGAGGCTTTGTTTAGCTCCTCTGTAGCGTAGGGCCTGGGCTGAGCCTCGGGGCCCCTGGTGAGGTAGAGGCCCTCAGTGGGCCACGTGTGGATGTAGGCCCCAGCTTGGCTGGCTGGCCTTCCATCTCCAAAACATAACTCAGTATTGATTGTGCAGGAAGCCCAGCCTCGGTCACATGCAGGGATCCTCACTCCTTGAAGGGAGAAAGAAAACGGATTTGTCCCTGGTACAACATGCCTTGAAAAATGCATCTTGATTTTAGATTCAGCTTTTTGCAGCATATTTTACAATGTCAGAGAGATAAATTGCAGCCTTCCTAATATGTCTGCCTTGAACAGCCTTTTAAAAAAGTCTGTCATTCACCCTCAGGGTCACAGGTGTGTTCAACCCCCACCCCCAACCCAACCCTCCTGCCTTTGATGGTGTGGCATATCTGTCTCTCTTCCACAAGCAGAGTTTTGTTGGAGACTCAGAACCCCTCTCTTCCAGAAGTCCAGCAGGTGCATTTGTTTCCCTAGTTTTGAGGCTGGTAAAGATGTACAGAGAGTTTCCAAACAAGTTTTTGGAACTTTCTGTTGGACTTGGGAAGCAGGCACTGGCTTCTAGCTGCTTCTGTCAGGGGGCCCCTTTTCACTTCTCACCAAAGGAGCAAAAGAGGGAAAACACATGCCCCGGCCACAGCCCTCTGAGATGGGCATGCACACACTCCTGTGGGTATAGAGCTGAGGAAGCTGGGCTTGGGGTGAGGGGAGCCCTGTTCTTGTGGGGGTGCCTTGGGCCAGCACTTCACTTCCATGATTGGGGTAATGGCACCTTTCTAAGCTCAGTTCAGGTTTGGAAGGGGGCTGGAACACGGGTGAGGGAGAAGCTTCTGAAGGGTTAAATGGTCTGTGGGTTTTGTATCCTGTTGTCATTATGTGGGGCTTTTATCAAATACCTGGGCAGCCTAGCTGGTGGAAGGGATTGGAAGAACCCTAGGGTTTTTCAAGATGTGACTGAGGATGTCAAGACATTGTTATGCTGATTGAGAAACTTAAGACACCTCAGTGACCAAAGTAACCGACTGCCTGGGAGAGAGCTGCCAGGGGGACTTCTCGTTGGATAGATAGTTGTGCAGGGTTAGGCCTGGAAGGGGGCTCGAGCGTCCCTCTACCCTAGCTTCTGCCATTATGTAGATGAGGAAGTGGAGGCCCGGAGAGGGAAAGTGGCTTGGCCAAGGTCACACAGAAGATCAGCGGCCATGCCAGAACTAGAGTCCCCTCCACGACCCTGGTCTGTGCATTTCATCACCTAGATCTGCTGTCTCAGGCGGGCTGCGCTGGTGACGCAGAGGTCCTGGCCATGCCCAGTGAATGGATCTCTTCCAGACACCGGGCTTCTGCAGGGCCACCTGCCCTATTCTGGGGCAGTGCCTTAGATCTCTGGGGACCATCCCTTTGGCATTGGGGACCTTGGCTATGCTCATTGTTTCTCTGCTGGGGCCCCAGTGTGTTGCTGTCAGGATGCGGAGAGAGGATGGGAGGGCAGAGGCCTCTCCCTGCATGGAATCTGCCTGGGTCTGAGGTCTGGGATGTTATGTGCCTGTGGAACAGAATGGGGAGACCCCGGGCTGAAAGCCCCCATTCTTCCTCTCAGCCCCTCTAGTTGCTCTTCCTCTTCCCCTAAAAACCATTTTGAGGATCATAACATTCATCATGAGCTTTATTATGGGAGACTCTTTCTTCATGTTTAAAAATAAATGCTGGCATCCAGAACTATATTTGGTATATGGAAGTCTTTTGCATATAAATGTGCTTAAAGGACAACTGCTTTATTGAAGAAGCAGAGTGAGCCCCAGCTAAAGGGACAAGATGGGGTGGGTGCCGAGGGGACCCTGGGGCCTGCCTTGCTCAGGACAGTTGAGTAGTAGCCTTCAGTCCTGTTGAATTGGCCGTCCTTTCCCTGGGGACAATTGTAAAACAGGATAACTGGTACTTAAAAATTCATAGAAAATGTTCTTATCACAACGTCATAATTGTTATGACTCAGAAAAGCAGAATTGCCATTCCACTGTGCCTGTCTGCCCTCACTTTTGTTGCCTACCGAGTCCCCAGCAGCAGCTGCAGAATCATAAAGAGAGAGGAGAGAGGGAGAGAGAAAGGAAGAGAGAGAGAAATCCAGGGCAATGCTTTATTTATGTTAACGGCTACATTTGACTTGAAAATTCTGTCCCCAGAGCCTTGAGGTCAGCACATTACGGAGTGATTGATGGCTGTCAGGGGCGGGCAGGGCGGCAGATTGCGGAGGGGAAGTGGACAGATGATGTCGTAGCTTTTGAGGGCTTAGCAGAGCCCGGGCCTTGAAAGGAACTTGGTGGAAAACAAAGCAGAGGGGGAACCGCTGTGGCCCCTGCCTTTCTCTTTATTCTCTCCTTCCTTCTCCTTCCTCTTTCCTGCTGAACGTAGGCAGTGGGGATCAGGGGCACTCCACTCCCATCAGCATGCCCCAGCAGTATGGCTTTTGGATGGGATGCTGGGTAAGACCCTAGAGAGGCCGGACTCCAGAGGGTGCCCCTATCGTAGGTGTCTGCTTAGAAACCGTCATGTCGCCTGTTGGTAAAAGTACAAGCCCCATAGTCTCCCCCATCTTCTCATTGGGCCCGGTCTCCTGAATCCGAAAACCGAACAGGGAGGACCAACTCTTGGGGCATACCATTCCCACCATCCGACCTGGGCTACTTCGGATTACGTTTCCAGAGGGCTTCCCAGCTAACCCTTGTGTATTTTTGCTGGTGGGAACAAATAGTATTGGACTCCAGGGCTGTTTACAGATGGGGAGACACGGGAGTGATGGAGGAGCTTTGAATTTTAAACATTAGCTAATGAAATTGCAGACGGGGGCACTGGTTGGAACGGCCTGGGTATTCCCATGAAACACTTTGCCGTCAGCTGTGAGGGAGAAGACAGCCGGGCTCACTCATGTGCTCCACAAACATTTATGGAGCCCCATCCCTGTGCCAAGAGCTGCGTGAAGTCAGAGGTCTCGGAGTCCTGCCTCCGGGTGTCCCAGCCCCGTTAAATAGAGAATTCGACCTCTGATGCCAGCTGCGGGAGCACAGACGGAGCCGGATGGCGGGGACTTTGCAAGGAGCAGGGCTTGGCTGACACCTCACTAAGGAGGAGGGCAGAGAGCCTGACCTGGCTAAAAAAGGGAAGGCGCTGGGGAGGAGGAGGGCATTCCGGGCAGATCCTGGGGTGGGGGAGGGTGCTGGGAGGCCGGAGGTGTGCCTGGAGCTCTGTGTCTCCCCCTCCAGAGGCCTGAGCAGGATGGCGGGAGGCTGGAGTTCGTCATTTCCCCTGCCTCTGCCTCCCACTCTCACGGCTGCTCCTGTGCAGTTGTGTCAGAGACAGGGCTGGCTGTTCATTCATCCGCTAATTGTTTTGATAAGAGACTCTAATTATCCACTGCGATCATCAGATTACCCTGAGCTCCAGGAGGGAGATTTGAGTTTGAGCTGCTGTGGCAGCCAGCAGCAGCACTCTGTCCGCCGAAAGGGGCCCAGCAGTAGAGCCTGGCCCACTGTACCTGGTTCCCAGTTGGTGCTCACAAAGCCTTCTCCTGAAGGAGTCACAGGGGCCCCACCCGAAAGCGCAGCCCCTGATGTCAAGCAGGACTTTTCCCTTGGATTGTGTTTGCCACTGTGTTAAGTCCACAGATGAGAGATTTGGTTCCGGGAATTTCAAAGCAAGGTGAGGAGTGTGGAGAAAACCAGAGAAGCAGCAGTAAATGTCTCTAATGAATTGACATCAGCAGTCAAGACAAATTCAAATACCTTTTTGGACCGTTTGATTAAGTTCTACTTACATGTGATTTTGGTGTAAAGAGAGCAATAGGCAAAAAACAACCAGGAAGGCAGATTATAAATTAATCCAATCATCCAGTCCTCCAGCAAAGGTAATGGGGAATGATGGCATCGTAATTGATCTGATACGGACTTTTACAGCATTGGGAGCCTCACAGTAAGGGAGCGTCGAGTCTCTCGGGAGGACTGACTGTGACCAGCCCGTGGAAAGATTTGATGTGTTGTGTGTGACCTTGCCCCGAAGGGCTTGTCAGAGGAGAGGACCCACCCGAGGACCCGCCCGCCCTCAGCTCCGGTGTTCAGGCAGTGTCTGTAGAGCTGATGGAGCAGGAAAGCCTGATGATCCTTGATCTAGAAAAGCATGTTTCCATCCTGCCCTCTCTCCAGGGGATCAGGAACTCTCCGGAAAAAGGGCAGGCTGGGCTGTGGGGTCTGGCTGGGATTTGGAGGGGTGGGCAGGATGCTATTGCCCACATAACATTAGGTGCTGGTCGAGACACTGGCTACCACGTGTGCTGATGTCTGAGGCGCTGTCTTCCCACTGATTCAGTGGAGACTCAGTAGTGATCTCTCAGTTTCCTTTGGCTCTACACTCTGAAGCTCCTTTTTTCTTTTGTACTTTATTTTTTAATTGAAATGTAATTACTTTATAATGTTGAGTTAGTTTCTGCTGTACAATAGCGTGTAAGTATACCTATGCCTCCCTCTGGTGCCTCCTTCCCGTCCCACCCTCCTTCCCTGAAGCTCTTTTATTCTTGAACCGCTTCTCCCACCGAAGCAGAAAGCCAGCAGAGCCTCAGCCCATTCCTGCTTGGTTCCCCGGTGCCGCCTGCTCCACCGTACTTTCCTCCCTCTCTGAGGAGTGGGGCTGACATCCTGCCTGGTGTGCTCCTTTGTCTTCACATTTGGGGCTCAGCTAGCTGGGAAGTTTGGCAACATGTCAGGCCATATATCTTGAAAACCGCCCTCCAGAAACGACCTCGTTTAGCAGATTTACTGACGTATCGGGCCTGCCTGTTCTCAGGGGCCGCCATCCTAAATCACAGCAGGTCCACTGGACTTGGACGCCTCAACACAGAACTTTTCAAAAAATTTCAGGCAGGATATATCACTGCCCCATTAACTCCCTACCATTAATCTACTCCTCCTAAAAACCTGGAGTTTTCCCAAAAGGACTGGAACGTGGTGAAAAACGGACCCATTTGGTAAATTCTGTAAATCAGGCCGGTTTTCTCCTCTCCAAGCAGAGGGCCTGCCTCCATCGCCATGGTGATAGGATGCCTGCGTGCCACGTGGGCGGGTGCGGTCTTTCGGGGTTTCCGGGGAGCGTCCTGGGGATGGACAGTACTCTGCAGGGATGGCTGCCTACCCTGACCCCTGGAATCCCTGGGTGAAGTGTTCTCTGGATGAGGGTTGGGGCCCCCATCGGGAGCAGTTACAGACACTGCAGCAGAAACCTAGCAGGGGAATAGAGGCTGAGCCGGGCTCCAGTCTTGCTGAGCTGATGGGACCCTGCCAAGGACTGGCTGGGGGGACACATTCCTTCCTTGATTCTTCCCTGATCGCTGAAGAGGCTCTTTGTGATGAGGCTTATCCACAGCCCCAGAGACTAGTGAGAGTCCACCTACACTTCTTATTTTTAAGCGTATACACGTGCTATTTTTTTTTTCAGGTTCTTTTCCCGTTTGGATTATTACAGAATACTGAGCAGAGTTCCCTGTGCTATACAGTAGATCCTTGTTGGCCCAGCCATACTTCTGGTTCCTATGACTAGAGACTTCTTCCCTTTGGAAGAAGATGATATCCATGAGCTGAGACTTTGGAGCCCATAGACCTGGGTTTGAACTCCAGTTTTCTTGGTCGGTAACCTCAGGAATTCAGGGGCATTTGAAAAGGGAAAGATACGTGATTTGGAAGAGAGGGGCCCTGGGTTGAGCAAAAATAAGACGAGAAGGAACAACAATGGTCCCCAAGTCCCCAGTCTCCCCGTCCTCCACTCTGTGTCTGTATGAGGATGAAGATCATTCTGCAGGCATGCTTGAGGATGAAATGAGTTAATTCTTGTAAAATGTTTAAGATTGTCCCTGGTACAACTTCCTGTAAATGGTGCTCCATAAATCTGGTGGGGACACATAGCATACCTACTGTACCCCACGTGCTTATCCTGCTGGGATGGGACCGTGCCAGCCTGAAGGAGGCGCTCCTCTTTTTCACGAAATCCCCGCTGCCCTCCCCCTAGCCTTTGCAGCCCCACTGGTAGAAGCAGCAGAGCTGAAAACTCTGTGTAGGTCAGGGCCTTCCCCTGCTCCTTCCAGAGTCCATCCTTTCCCCCTCAAGAACAGGTGAGAATTCTGTTAATTCAGTGCACGTCCCCACTGTCCCCGGAATCCTGGCTTCTGGAATCCAAGATGAGCTTTCCCCACTCAAGCTGCAAAAGGCTTTTCCCCTACCGCCTCTGCAGGCCTTTACCCTTCCATCTGCTTGCCTGAAGGCAGAAAGCACGGCTGTAAGGCCAGGAGCAGTCCTCTCCTGCCTGTTGGGACAGGGTCTGGAAAGCAGGCCGAGACAGGAGACTGGAGCACCCCCTTCTGCAGGGAAGAGAGGGAGCCTGGTTCCAGCAGCACCTTGGCATCCCGCCCTGCTGGAGGAACTGGTTTCCAGGGCCTGACTCCCAGCCTCACCTGCTGGAGGGGTTCTGGGGGCTGGGCCCGAGGATCTGGTCTGTGTTTCTTGGAGTAGTTTACTTTTTCCTCCGCCTTTGGCGAAAGTACCTATTATCTGTGCATCTCCTGGCCTTTTACAAAGCTAATTAAGCCCTAGAGGCAGAGTTTTGGGGCCTAGGTTTCTTTCCCAACTAGAAAGTTGTTTTTAGGTGCTCTGGGAGCTTAATTGACTTGCTCAGGGGGTGCCCATTAGTTCTGGGGGCTGAGGTGGGGAGGGTGAAGGACCCTGAACCTCTTCCCTCTTGCAGCCACCCTCCCACCTCCTGAATGTCCTAATAATTCAAAGATCCTTAACATCTCTTTGTTCTAGAAGCCTGAAATCTCCTCCTGAGTTTCTTGAAATTCATAGGTGAGAGTTCAACGAACAGACTGTGTGGGGTGTAAGTCCTTATTTATCAGTTTTGTTCCAGAAGGCAGAGATGTTCTAGAAGGTGTCTATTCCTAGTGCCCTAGTAGCATATCTGGTATAGTTCTGGAGGAAACCAGTGATTGCCTGCCCTTAGATGGGTGCTGTGTTGGACTTTCAAAGCCACCAGTTAATGCCAGTTGACCTGGAGGTATAAGTGGATTGTTGGAACTTGGCAGAGTTGATTGAGATGTACAGGTTGGGGATGGAGTATGGTTGCTGACGTCCTTGGAGCCTGTTGGCTTGAAAAGATAGTTGCAGCGAAAAAGTTGAGAGTTATGTTTTATTCAGGAGAAATTTTTAGGACTTAAGCTTGGGAGGCAGCATCTCAAGTAATCCTGAGAGAACTGCTTGGAGGTGGGGGGAAGAGGCAGATTATATAGAAGTTTGCGACAGAGGGCAGGTGGTCTGAACATCAAAAGTATTTTTGTGAATTAAAACCAAATATCTCACATTGAAGAATTTAGTGCTTTTCTATATGTGGGAAGATTCACGAGTCTGGGCTCACTGAAATCATTCCTTTCATGTGCATCTCAGCTAACTGGGGCGATTATCCTGAAGAATACATCTCAGTTGTTTGGGGCTCCCTGTAGCGAGTGGCTGCAACCTGATGGCTGTACAGGTATTCTTCCTGAGTGCCCTGGAGGGCTGGAATCGCTGATGACTGTGACATCCTTGGTTATTGGTATGGCAGGAAATACTCCATTTCTCAAGTCCTAGGCTTTTTCCTTCTGTCCTTCCTAGGAGAGGGGCCTTTGTCTTCTGCATCTGTTCAGTGGACACCCAACTCGAATTGGCCTGGCTGTTATTGCTTGGTATTAGGTCGGTGTCATCTTAGATTAATGTGCCAGATACGTTATTAGGTGGTAGTGATAAGACCAACTACTTTGTGGGCCCTTGAGGGCCCGCCTTCTGGCCCGGGCTGGGGGTCAGTGCCTTAGTGTAGACCTGGATCAGAGTGGGCTGCCCCCTGTCTACGCTGGTGGGTGCTGGCCACTGCTGCTCTTGCACGTCCACCTCAACCCACTGATGCATTCCACTTGCCTCCTGCCACATGAGACCTCAAGTCCACGAGATTCTTTAGTCTTTGTCAGTTCTCTTAACCGCCTGTTACTGTCAGAACTGTGTGTTAACTCTCTCTTGCCTGGTCAGCCTGTCCTGACAGCCAGGGGCAGGGGTAGAGCAGAGACATATGACCAGACCAGAGCCTTCCTGTGCAGTGATCTTAAAAACTGCCGCTTGGGAAGGCTGCAGCGAGGACCACACCAGTAGATCTGTGCCCTCTCTCTTCCCCACCTGCAGTCTTGGCTGTCAGGTAGACCTGCTAAGTTTTGAGTCCCAGGGCTTTGGAAGGGGCACAGTAGAGCAGTTGGCATTCCATTTTTCCAGCCTCTTTCCCAGCCAGCTTTCTGTTTTCATGTCTTAAGCCATCAAGCAATGCATAAAACTTTATGGTTTTACTCTCGTCCTTGCTTACCTAACTGCCTCACTGTATAGATCAAAGGACTCCCCGCTTCTCCCAGTCCTCCACTGTGAGGGCCAGTCTTTCTATTTGTACCCTGATGGACTCCAGCTCCCTTTAATTTATCCTGCCCTGACTGATTAGAACAGCGCATAGTAGACACTCAAGGATGTTTGAATGAAGGCATCTTGTCTGCTCTCCTCATAGGAGCTCATTGTGTGCAAGCACGTCATCTTGCTGAGTGATACACATCCTTCATTTGAGGTGCAAAGCACCTCTCAAGGGTTGACATCAATGTCTCCACTTTTCACAGGAGGAAGAGTCTGGGGCCTAGGCAGGTGAAGACCCTTGCAGGCCCCTAGCCGTTGGGCTACCATGAATGAAGGCATCTTGTCTGCTCTCCTCATAGGAGCTCATTGTGTGCAAGCACGTCATCTTGCTGAGTGATACACATCCTTCATTTGAGGTGCAAAGCACCTCTCAAGGGTTGACATCAATGTCTCCACTTTTCACAGGAGGAAGAGTCTGGGGCCTAGGCAGGTGAAGACCCTTGCAGGCCCCTAGCCGTTGGGCTACCCTGCAGCCTCTGTGGGATACTTAGGTAATGTGGTGAGAGCTTTCAGAATGGGAGCCCTGGGACAGAAGCCAGGGATGGACACCATCCAGTCACTTGACCTCAGGCAAGAGATTGCCCAACTTGAGTCCTCAGTTTCCTCATCTGGAAACAGGGTATATGTGTCGGGGGCCCAGGGCGCTGGGATGAACAGAAACTGCCAGAGCTGCCTCTGAAATGCTCATAGGCCCCTGCTGCACCCCTGTCTGTGTATCTCAAGGAGTGTCTGTCTTCTCTGCTTCAGGATGAAGCAGACTGTCCTTTGCCCACAGCGTCCTCATCCCTCAGGCATGACCAGAAGGGCTGGTCATGCCACATCCCCTTGTACCACAGTGCCTTTGCACATGCAATCCCCTCTGCCCAGACTGCAGATGCTCCTTTTGCTTGCTTGGAGGTCAGGTGTCTCTTGACAGCTGGGCTCTCGGTTCTTTTCCCAGCACATCTTCCCTGTCCCCCGGCAAGGTAGAATAAACTGCCCCTCCTTCCTGCCTTCCCTCCCTCCCCCGACCTCCTCCCTTTGTTTCCCAAATTCGCTGGTTGAATGCCTCCTACCTGCCAGACATCGGACAGGACAGCCTCTGGAGCTTACCTCTGTGGATTGAAGATACTCATCTGCTTGTCTCCCCCGCCCAGTCTCTGCCCCAGGTTCCTAGCACCTGGATGATGCTCTGGATCCCGACTGGCTGCCCAGCAGCTTGGGTATTAACTTTAAAACCTGTTCGGTGTTGTCTTTGACTTCTTTGAAGTTGGGCCTCTCCCCTTCTTGGTTTTTTTTGGGGGGAGAGCAGTGTCAGCATTTCTCATCTCAGAAATTGTCTTTTCTTCCACATAACTTTTATTTGGTGCTTTCCACCCCCTCTGGAAGTCACTGATATTTGTGTTGAATCTCCTTTCCCCTGGACTGGAAGCCCCTGCAGAGAGCTTGAAGTCCTGTTCTCTCCCACCTGCCTGGAATGAGTCAGGTTCCCGTATGGGAGTGGGTGGCAGGAAGCAGGGGTTGTGGCACTTCAGAGGTCTGGGAACTGACGGAGCTCCTCTTCTGTGAAAGCCTGAAAAACAGTGAGGTTTGTCCAGACTGTGAGTTTGAGACCAGTCTCCCCAGCACTAATCTTTGTGGTTGGCTCTTTCCTTGGACGTCCCAGACCACCCGCCTTCTTCAAAGAGAAGGGCCAACAAAAGAACAATAAAAATACCGGAAACACCATGTCTTAGCTGTCCCCGCTTTCTTCAGGACCCTATTTTACAGCCTAATAAATTGATGCAGAACCCGCTTTGGGCCATTTTTCCTGGAGCTGGTCATTGTCCCTTTGGAAAGCTGGCGCCTGCCTGGAGGATTGATCATTAACAAACTCGGGCATAGTCTGGGTAGTAAAGGCAAGTAACCCAGGGAGTGGGCTTGCACTGGGAAGGGGGATGTTAAGGGCCTTTACAGTAGTTGGACTAAGGGTGGGTTCTGTAGCAGGAAGCTGAGCTATGACGCAGTGCCCTCCTTCCAGGAGAATTCCTGTTATGGGGTGTCCTCAAGGGTTCCCCTTCCCTGGTTTTTGTCTCCCTTCCTTTCCAACAAAAGCGCCTTCCCTACATGGTGGCTGGTGTAGTCTGGCTGGGAGCTACACAGGGGTTTACAGTCCCATTCCTGGGATTTAATTTTGACGATTAAACGGTTGCCACTCATGGGGACGTGGGCCTTGGTTCTGATTTAGTCCTATGACCTGGACTCAAGTCCTACTCATTACTTGAAAGCTGTGTGAGATTTAAATTGGCTCATCTCTGAGCCTGTTTTCCCTCCCAGAGGTTGGTGATGAGGAGGTATTCTCTGCTTCTGCTTTTATAAGGATTAGAAAGAGTGCATATAGAAGCACTTGATACTTACTTGGTGCTTATAGTGCTTATAGTGGTTGGTCCACAGCTCTTTTCCATTGAGCATGATCTGCAGCAGCCAGTGTGGCACTGAAAACCTAGAATACTAAATATTTGGCCACAGAATCTCAGTGTTTGTGAGCCTCGGTTTGCTCATCTATAAAATGGGAATACTCACTGATTAGGTTGCTGAGTGTAGAAAACGAGATCATAGGAGGGAGGTGCTGGGAATATCCTGGGACAGGATATACTTATTTCCCATCACTCACTCAATAAGTTTTAAGGAGATAGTAACTGGTGTAGATCAGATTAGTGCACATAGTATAATAATCCAGAAATTTTTTACAGTGAGAGAGCAGAGGAGTGGGGAAGATTCCACACTTGGGCTTGGGGATCTGGAGAGGTTTCTGGGAGGTAGTGTCACCTGGTGGGGGAAGGCTGGAGATGTGGTCCTTCCCCAGCATCCTGTTCCTTTAAGCCCAGGCTTCCAGCTTCTCCACCAGGAGGTGAGACTCTGCAGCGAGCTGCTTGGAAAGCTTCATCTTCCCCCTCCCCCAAACTCTGGGGGTGTGAAGATGAACTGGGGTAACTATAGCTTGGTGTTTTGGTGTCTGTGAGAAAAGCAGAATTGGCTCAAGCTGCTTTCTCAGTTAAGGGGATTTAAGAAGGAAAAAAAAAATTAATCCAACCCTGGTGATCAATCTGACACCTTCCCTTTGAGCCCCAGATGGCTGATTGGGGTGGAAAGTTGGCCACTGCTGCTGTTGGAGAATGGAATGGTGTCTCTGTCTCTCTCTGCTGAAAATGATGGCTTTCTGTATGCGCACGCACACTATTTATAAAGCCTGCCTGCCTGGTTTGGTTTTTTGGAGGATATTTCAATATTCCCAGAAGGTTCCTGTTGGTTAAATGTCATTCTTGGAGGTGTCATGTTAACAGGGCTGGAAACCAGGTCTGTCTGCCGTGGTTCCGTCTTCCCTCCCTCTTCTCCCCTTGCTGAAGTCCCTGGCCTGGAGACCTCGAGGCAGACATCTCAGAGCAGGTTGGAGACCCAGGTTTTTGTCTCCGCCTGCCTTAAGTCTGGTGTCCTTTGTCTCTTAAAGACAACTTTGGGGAAGTTTGGAAAGTGAAAGGAAAACAGTCACTCTACCATTATCTTATCCCAACTTCTAGGCTTGGACCAAATGCTGTCCGGGTCTGAGCACGCGCTTGTGGTCTGCCACTTTTCCTTTGGATAAGCGTGTTTCCACTTGCTCCTAATTACCCTCTGATGGCTGGCTCTATTTAACTATTCCTCTCTTACTGGATGTTCCTTCCTGTCCTTCCCCTCCGCACCCTGCCATCGTATATGACACTGCAGCGAACATCTTCGCGTTTCATTTTGGATGGTTTCCTTGGAATAAATTCCCAGAAGTGAAATTAATAGGTCAGAAAGTATGAACCTCTCCTTTCAAGATCCTTGTGTCCCTTTGCCAAATTATTTTCCAAAGCATCATTTTGATGCGTACTGATGCTCGAATAGACAAATGGCTATTCTAACTGCATTTTTACTTGGACTGGGGATGATAAAACAAGTATTTAAAGGAAGGTCTTTCTTTGCCCTAGATGAAAAATTTTATAACCCAGACTTTCCTACTTTTTGTACTAACTACCAAGTCCAACTGCGATGTGCTCGCTCGCCCAGGGGAGCGTGGTAAGTCCTTTCTGTCCCCTGACTGCCAGGGACTCTCAGCCGCCCAGGAGAGAGGAGAGACGGGGGCTGGAGGGAACAAAGGTAGAGAGGGCGTGACCTCGTGTTGCTGCCTGAGTTGCCCGAGCCCTCAGAGGTGGAGGAAGACCAGGAGAGCTGCGACCCCGAGAGTGGGCACAGCCGGTGCTTCCTCTGTACAAGGAGGCTCTGGGAGTGCCCTGGTTCATCTTTCTGTTCAACAGTGTGTATGGGGCCTCCTGGGCACCAGGCTCAGTGGGGATAGGGAGATGGATGAGAGCCAGCAGTCTCTCCAGGCAGACAGAATCACACAGGGAGTTTCTATATGATGTGACAGATGGCTGGAGACGGTGCCATGGATGATCAAGGGCCGGAGTGACAAGCTCTGCCGTTCTTTTGTTCTTCGGATTTTCGACTCCCTTCTCCCTTCCCTGTGCGATGGGGGCTTCCCTTATCAAGCAGGAAGGTTGGTGAAATCAACAAGTATCCCTGCCTTGTCCAGTGTTTGTTCTCAGCCGGCTTGTGACTGCATGGAATTTCCATGCTGGGAAGGGATGTTGGAAGCCGGCGCCCCAGTCCCTACTGGGATACAGCCAGTGACGGGGTGCTCACTACCCGACGAGCCGCTACTACTACAGAGTAGTCTCTACTGCTCCAGAGACTTTCTCTCTAGAGCCTTTGGAGGTCCTTTTTACGAAGGATCTACAGAAAAATGTAAGGTTATAGAATATTTGTCCAGGGGAGCAGGATTAGAGGTTTCAGGCCCCAAGTCCCATCGACTTAACAATCTGCTTAACAAATCTTTTAGTTTTTTGAGGACCTCAGCTCTCGGTCACACTGTGACATATATAGAAGGGTACTTACACCCTTTTCCTTGTGGGTCTGCAAAGTGGAAGCTCCTTTTTATTCACTGCTTCTCCACGGAGTTTGTGCTCCATGGTATGTCCTCAGAAAAGCTTTTTTGGGTGCGTCACACACGTTGGGTTGGTGTGGTTTGTCATGGTGTGGCCACCCAACCCCACCCTCACCAGAGAACCAAGCGATCCTGTCGCCCCTTGGAGACTGGGCCTAGGGTTACATGTTGAGCTGGGTGCTCTTGCCCTTCTGTCTGAGAACTCCTGGGAAGAGCCCTCAAATAGGGGAAATTTGGGTGCTGGCCCTAACTCTGCTCCTTGTTAACCGGCTGGCAAGGCCCCTCCCATCCCCCGTACTCCATCTTGGCCCCTCTGGTACCTTCCAGGCATGGAAAGTGAAAATCCCAGAGTTCATGCTTGCTTGCTGCCCTGAGGTTCAGGGAAACTTAGTTATCTTGACCCTAAGGAACATCCGCCTAAGACTTCTGCACAGAGGCAGTGGGCAGCCTGCAGCCATGGGGGACGGGGGCGATCTGGGCCTTCGCTCTTTGGCACAGGACCCCAGGGGACTTGACTTTGGCCGTCAGAAACCAGCACACAGCAGCCTTTGGTGTGGTCATCTCCCCCACCCCCAGCCTCTTCCTGGCTGGGGAGCAGGGAAGCCCTGAGTCAGGAGAGAACTGTGCAATCTGCAGACCACGCAGGCAGCAGGGAGGGTCACAGGACCCTGCTCCCAGCTGCCTTCCATTGTCTGACCAGCGATGACCGCAGCCCCCACCCCAGGTCCTCTTTTTGAGAATAAACATATCAACGGGACTGATTACCCGCTTGGCCCCTGGGCAGCTGGCTCTGGCCTGCATCTGGAGCCGATTTCTCTGCTGTCACATACCCATTGTCTTGGATTGTTCACTTCCACAAATCAGAGGTTGGCTTCACTGCCCTAACCCTACCACGACCCCCAGATGCTTGTTTGTCGGGCGAATGAACACTTCCTGCTCAATGAAGGGGAAAAAAAAAGAGCCCGAAGCACACGTGGGCAGCCCTCAGTCCCTACTCTGTTCTGTTGTAGACAGGATGTTCCCAGCCCAGCCCCTCCCTGGCCTCCGCCTGCTCTGGGCTTGCCTTTCCAAAGTGGATTCAGCATGGAGATGTTTCCAGGAAGCTGGACTGTCACCCCCTCTCCTCCCAATGGAAGGGACACCCAGGAGCTTCAGCTGTACACTGTCCCCAAGTGGGACCAGCAGGTCGTGAGCCCTGGCACCCTTGGCATGGGGGTTGGTCTGGTCTGAACGCTGGGCTCAGGATCTGTGATGTCATGATGGGGCAGCCTTAGGGGCACAGGGACGGTCGTCCCTTGGTTTGCTTGGGGTGGGGGCTGTGAAGGAGTGAATGGAAAGGGTTCTCAGGTTCTCTGTGAAATCCTGCCTGTTCTTCCAGGCGCACCGTGAGCTTCACCCTCCTTGGAAAAGGAAGCCCCCTCTGACTACTTGCCCCAAACACTCTCCCTTTCCTTTGAAATACTGCAAAGTTCAGAGCTGGTGGTGTGTGCTGAAGCCCTTTTTCCTGTGGGCTGCCGCTTTGTTGCACAAGAATGAGGAAGGCTGATTGGCCAGTGAGAGCTGGAGAGAAGCAGCTGGGTTTAGGCTAAGACAGATGTGTCCCAGAGCCTCCACCAGCTGCGGGGGGAGGCCTGGCCGCTGTAGGTGTGAGGCTGCAGAACCTGGGCTATGGGAGAATGACACCACGACTCTTTGTTTGTGCTCCTATTGCTTTTTCATAGTGACAGTAACTTGGCCCGTTCCCTAGCTGCAGACCTGTGTATGCACCAGACATGGGAGTAGGGGTGGAGGTGGCTGGTAGAAGGGTTCAGAGTAGCTGGGCTGCTTTCCATAGCCCACTGATTTGTAGCTCCCTCCCTGAGCAATTGTGGTGATGGTGGGTATGACAGGGCGGTCACGTCTTATCCTTGTGGCTATGTGTCTGGCTTGTGTGTTCCTGATGAGAGTTCTTCAGAGTAGCCTCCATTTGGGGCTCGTGTTGGTACGGTCCTTATAGTTTTCCAAGCCCTTGGCCTCTCCTGTCCTTCATGAGCCCCACCACAGCCCCACAGATTAGGCAGGGTGCTTATCTTCCTTCACTTGGCCCCTACGCCCCCTAGGGCCTGGGAATCCAGTAGGGGTTGGACCCAGCTTTGCCCTCCAGGTTCTCCACACCACCTTGCTGCTTTCTGGCCTTTGTTCATAAGCAGAGCGCGTTCCCAGCTCAGCCCTTCCCACCCCTGCGCGTGAATATTTCCAGCCTAAGAGGACCTTGGTTCTCACTCAGAGCTGTTGGTGGGTTTCTGCCTTGAGCCTGGGCTGCCCAGGGCCAGGCTGTCCCTCTGCTGCCCCCTTCTGGGGTGGCCCGTTCTCTCCCTGTGCCTGTCCCCTCCTTGCTTTCCCGGCAGTGTCCGCCTTGGTGTTGTCACTAGTCACTAGTGGTTGTCGGGGGAAACAGACCCTAGCACGTTTGACTTGGGAGACCTGTGAAGCTGCTCGAGGCCCTGGAGAGATGAGGGTGGGGACCTGGCTCCTTCTAGCTGCCATCAGCCCTCAGTGCAGAGACCCAGACTCACAGGCAGACAGGCTCACCTTGCCCTGCCTATCACACGTTACAGGCATTTCACTTGTCTGACGGACTAGCCAGTGAAAACACCGTGAAGGGGAGGAATGCTCCTCTTCCCAGGAGAGGAACAGGCGGGACCCGATACCTGGCCTTGCTTACGACTCCCGCCAGGGATGCTGCCCGCTCCAGCCCCGCTTTCCCACTTAGCTCTTGTTCTCCCCAAGGTCTGGACTAGTACTTTGTAGATGGCATCAGGGAACCACTTTCCCCAATTAAAGCAGCCAGAGCGGGGTGGGAGGAAATGGGCTGGAGTGTACGGGGACTGCGTTAGCTAATGCAAGGAGTGCTTTTTAAAAGGCAGGTAGAAAACTTTTTTTCTCTTTGTAGATTAATTAAAGCCCCCTCTTCAAATGAACCTCTGGAAGGTGTGTCAATGGGCCCTGTTTTCCTGTGGATACCCAACTCTGTGCAAACTAACCCCCCTCCACCAGAAAAAAACCCTCCATACTCTCAATGCCTTTAGAAATTTCTGTGAAAGGTGACCAAGTGTTTTTTAAAAGAGCTCCCCCTCTGTGATAAATGCCAGGTAGTGACTGAGCCTGCGGCCCCCCGGGAAGCGTGAAGAAAGCCGGGCTGAGCATTGAAGAATGGGCGGAGAGAGGGTAGGAGGCTGGCCGTACCTCCCCGAAGTCCCCGCGGCCTGCTGGCAGCAGCAGGCCCAGAGCTGGGCATCTCATCAGAGCCGGGCAGATGGCGTTCACCTGCTCGGGACGCGCTCCCTCGTGCTGGGGCCCTTGGAGTTGCCGGGATAATAACAGACAGCTGCCAGCTCCGGGCCGAGGTCTGCGGGCATTCAAAGGCTTGGAAGTGTGCGGGGAGAAGAAGCCGCCCTCGCCCGCTTGCTAAGGGCCTCCCCTCCCGCCTTGGCTCGCCTTTTGTTTTGAGATTTGTGCCCCCCTCCCTCCCGCACCAACATCCGAGCAACAAGAGCGTTCTAATAGAGGACAGCTCTGTTTTGGAAGCGACAAGAAAGCGCCTCGCGAGCGCGGCCTGGCCTCTCCTGTGTCCGGCCTCCCCTGCTTTGTGTGTGTCTGCAGTGGGTTTTGTTCCAAGGGGCAAAGGAGTTGGACATGGATCTGGTGTGTTCCTGGGGTTTTCTTTCTTCTTCCTTTTCTTGGCAGCGGCTAAAGCTGTGGGTTATATCTGAGCATAGGGCATTTGGGGATCTGGGGATTTTCGGGGCCACTCCAGGGTCTTTGAGTGACCGCGTGGTGTCAGGAACAGTGAGCAGCAGAGAAGGCAACTTTCCGTCTGCCTGGCGTTTTCCCAGCCCATTGTGCACATGTGGAAGGGACAGATAACTTCTCAGAGTGCGGTGGATCTCGCATCTTAGCAGGAACGTTTCCCAAGGTATCAGTGAAACTCAAGGCTGACTGTCCTGAGAACCAGCTTCATTTCCTTTCTCTCTGTAGAAAAGGGGGGCTGGTGCTTCCCTGGTTATCTGGCTACCACATCGTGGCTCAAGTCCGTGCAGGCCAGTGTTGAGTCCCTCTGGCCTGTCCCAGCAGCAGCACCTGCTCTCATTAGGCTACTTGCAAAAAAATGGGTCTTGTGTGGAGGCAGCTTAGTTCAATGGGGTCTGGTAGAAATTTTACAACCTCCCTCCATATAGAACTCACGCCTCACTCGTTCAGGCCAAGCTCGGGAGGCAGGTTTGCCCAGCAAAGTAGAGTGTCAATAAGATGAGGAAGTCTGGTCATCCTACGCTGCTGGAAGTTGGCATGCTTCGTGGGCTTAGATGCCCTGTGTGTGCCTCGTACAGCCCATCAGAGGGTGGTATAACTTTGTTACAGTGGTAATCAGACCAGCTTTTTATCTCTTATCCCTAGTCATTCCAAACCAGTGGGATTTTTCTATACAGCCACTGGCAGAGATTGCCTTTTCCTTAGGGGGAATGGCCATTTTTCGCCTGTGCCACACAGCTTGTGGGATCTTAGTTCCTCCACCAGGGATTGAACCTGGGCCCCGTGAATGAAAGCATGGAGTCCAAACCACTGGACTGCCAGGAAATTCCCTTTCTTTGGTATTCTTAGTTTTCAGAGCAGACGTAACAGTGAATTCCTGCCCTTCTGATCAGTGGCCTGTCCTGCCTTTCTCTTGTTTTAACTACTGATGAGCAGCTCTGGGGAGGGAGGAGATGTGCTTTAAAATATTGCTTAGCTTATTCTATAAACACTAGAGATTCAGAGATAAATGAAGGCAGGGTCTCTGTCCTCAGGGAGCCCACCAAGGAGACAAACAGCACTGAACACAGTACAGTGGGGTGGGTCCCAGGCAGGGTCCCAGCCAGGCTGCATCAGGCGTGGAGGACGGGGAAGACTGGTTGGTTCTATAGGGCCGAGGAGATGCAGGGTGAGTATAAAAATTGGTCGAAGAGGTGATGACTTAGGAGTGGAGAGTGGGTATTTGCTGGACAGCCAGGAGGGTGGGGAAGCGATTATCCTCAAAGGAGGCAGTGTGCTCTCAGGTTCTAGGGCCGAAAAAGCAGAAGGAGAAGGATGTGATGGGGGCGTAGGGTGCCCCGAGTTAGCGGGGCCAGTGTGAACTCTTGAAGCCTGAATTTCTCTCCTCCTGGGGGCTGTGGGGACAGGGAGCGGCTGGAGTCCTATCTGAGTCTTCATTGTTTCACCATCAGAGTCCTCGGGTTGAGTGTCAAGGTCAGTAACAGCGGTGGGCCGCAGTGGAAGAGCCTGTGGGTGTCAGGTAGATACCAGCTCTGCCAGCGATTGCTGTGTGACCCTCGGTAAGCTAAGCCTCGGTTCACTGCACTGTGGAATGGATCTTCTAAAGCGTTTACATCTTGGAGTTGGTGTGAGAAGTGCTCGGCACGTGGAAGCACCCAGTAACAGGCCACTATGGTTATCATCTGTGTAACAAAACTCCCAGCAGCTGTTGCTAAGCAGTGCCAGGGGGCCGGCCTCACTCTGCCCCGCCCCTGTCTTTCCCATTCATCTCAGGGATCACCTGGTCAGTGAGGCCTCACTGTGGCCATGGCACTTTCCCTCTGTTACACAGCCTGGTTTCAAGTAACCTGATGTTTGCCGATAATGAGCTTGGTGTCTTGGCCTGAAACTCTATGCCTGTTTGGACCTGTGGCTTTCCCCGGGTCCTCCAGTGGATTCGTCTGTGACACATGGCCGGCACCAGGCTAGAGCTTATCACACACCCAGGTGTGCTTTATCATGTTCCTCCCATTCTCTCCCTGAGCTCGCCTCCTTGGGGAGGCTCCTGGGGTTCCTTGCAGGCAAGACTTGGTCCAGCCCTGGGAGGACTTCCCATCCAGAAGAAGGAATGAGAGAGGAACCCAGGAGCTGCCGACCTGGATAGTAGGGGGAGTCTGGGAAGGGCTCCTGAGGAGCATGGCATTTCCATGGGACCCTGAGGTTACGGAGTTTGCACACATGAGAAAGGTGGAAGAGTTTCTTGGTGGAAGATGAGATATAAATAGATGAAAGAGAGGAAACAGCTATCAGGCAAGAGTGACTGGCCTTGGGACAAAACTGGGAGAGAAGAGGCTTCCTGGGCAGTTCATAGGTTAGGATTTCAGTGCAGGAGGCACAGGTTTGATCCCTGGTTAGGGAATTAAGATCTCACATGCCACATGGTGCAGGCCAAAAAAAAAGGATAAACCAGGGAGAGAAAAGTCTGCTAGATGGAAAACCAGAGGGTAATGACCCTCTTTGAGCCTTGAGACCAAGTGAGAGTTTCCTTCTGCCTGTGGCCCGTCCTTCATAAAAACATCCAAACTTGAGTCCTCTTGCTGCTTCTCTGTGACTCCCAATTGCCCAGCCTGCAAAGGAAGCCAGTGGCTTCCAGCTTGAAGCTTTTTTTATGTGTCTAGGAATATTCCGAGGGTAAAGCGTCTGCCTGCAATGCAGGAGACCCAGGTTCGATCCCTGGGTTGGGAAGATCCCCTGGAGAAGGAAATGGCAACCCACTCCAGTACTCCTGCCTGGAAAATCCCATGGACAGAGGAGCCTGGCGGGCTTATAGTCCATGAGGTTGCAGAGTCGGACACGACTGAGCAACTTCACTTTCACTTTAAGGAACATTCCATGGGCCCGTGACTGCTCACCAAAGTAACTTTCTGCTCTCCTCACTGGATCTAATTTGCTGTTCCTCGGCCATGACATCTGATAATAGGGAATTTACTATTTATTGAATGCTTCTCGTGTGCTGCCTGCCGTGTTAGGCAGGTGCTGTGACCCCATTGACTAGGGAAGGGAGGCATTGGGGGACCCGTGACACTGGCAAGGGAAGGGCTTGGGTCTGCGCTGGGTAACTCACATCTCCGGAATCTCATGAGGACCCCGGGGAGTAAGGTAGCAGTTTCCTCCTTACCCAGTTAACTGCCTGACGTCTCTCAGCGTGCAGATGCAGTCAGAACTGGGATTTGTCACCTCTAGCCGTGCGCCCCGTGCTGCACCTCCCGCTAGACGTGCTTGGCCCAGACTTCTTCTGTCTCTTGCGGTGCAGGTACTGGCCCGCGAGTGCTCCTCTGAGAGTGGCACCAGGTCCCGGGCATCCTCGCCCCTGCACAGGGGTGGTGGTATGGGTTTTTCTGTATCACCTTCTCTTCAATTGTTATAGTGGATCAAGACTCATCTCAGCAGAGGACAGCTCACCCTTCAGTCCAGGCCCAGGGCTTGTTCTGATGAGTGAGGACCAGTCTGTTCTCTGAGAGCGTCCCCATAGCTCAGCTTTCAACCTTGCACCAACAGTATTCTCTATTAGTAGAACGTCCTGGGGACTGTCTCCAGCGACCCCTCTGGGGCTCTGCTCTTCCGCCTTTGCCTCTGGCTGCCTGCTATTCACATGGCCTCTGCACACACTGACCTTCGGCGTGGAATGACCTGGCTTTCTGGAGCACCCCCTTCCCCCCTCGCACCTGCTGAACCCTTTTCCCACCTTGCTTCCTAAGCCCTCATTCAGCCCTTTTCCTCAGAAAGGCCTCTTCAGCCCCGCTATGTGAGAGCAGCTAGCTCTGGGCCCACATGTCTGGTGCCCATTTGGAATGTGTGTTTCCTGCTCCTCAGAGGAAACCTACTCTGGGACTCTCTAATTCCTCTAATTCAGGAAATCGAGGCACTGCTGCTGGTTTCTGGAAGGCAGGTGGGTGGGTGACTGGTTCAAGGTCCCTGAAGTTGCAGGGAGTCATTGTTCCTGGCTCCCAGCTCCACACAGCAGTTTTACTGCCTGTTCTTCTTACCAGAAGCCGCCGGTCAGAGCCCTGCCCACTTTCCGTGCCTTCTGTCACCTAGCTCCCACACACCTGACCACGCCCTCGCCTGGTCTCAGCCCTGCCTGGGCATCCTGTACAGGCTTAGGGCTGCCCCCTCCCTCCCTCGGCTGCCCTTTCCAGGCTTCCCCTTGCGTGAGATGCCATCTTCTTTCTCCTTTGCTCTTGTCTACTTTGTCATTCATGGAGCAAACATCTTGAATGGGAGCCAGACCTGTCATCTTAAATGTTCTGGTAGGCACGTGGAAAAGGTATAAAGAAACAAGTAAAGCTAAATTTAAGAATATACTTGATTTGCTCATACGAATGTATGTCTGAAATACTGTCGTTTTAAGACGTAATCAGTGTACTTTCTTCTCACACCAAGTCTGTGAGATCTAGTCCGTATTTTGCGCATCTCAGTTTGAATTGCCTGTGCTTCAAGCATCCAGCACCCTTTACAGCTGGGGCTTCCACGTTAGACCTCTGGGTGTGGGGAGTTAAGAGCATGAGGCCTGTAGAGGGGTGGACTTGCTTTACATTGTCTCTTGACTGCCATTTTATTAGCATGTGGCCTTGGGGAGGTGATGTCCCCTGTCTGAGCTGGTTATCTGCAAAAGCATGCATCCTCCCTCATGGGCTCTTTGGAAGAACTGAATGAATGGCTCATGCAAGGACTCAGCACAGCATCCAGCACATGGCATCGGTCATCGTTTATATTGAAACAGTGGCTACCAGGGGTTGGCTGGGTGCCATGACTACGCCCTGGCCCCTGGGCTGACCTTCAAGGTAGTCCACCTCGTAGGCCCTGCCCACACAAGGGCTGTGAGGGGCAGGGAGATGGGCCCGCTCAGGACAGGAGCTCTGGCAGGAGCACAGAGGAGGGAGTGGTAATCAGGAGAGGCTTCCTGGTGGAGTTGCACCCCCCGCCCCCGCCCGCCTCAAGCTCACCTTGGGTCCCTCGGCCTCCAGAGCCCTCTGTGACAACACTGGCGCCCCTGTGACTCCCGCCTGCTAACTCTTTGTCCTGTGTAATTAGTGCGGTGTGCCTCCCTCTTGTCTCTAATTGTGTTGTACAGCATGTACTTTATTATATCAGGGTATAATACCATGAGGCTGGCAGTTATCTTGTTCACTAATTGTTTCGTGTGTCTGTCTCGTCTGCCCCGCCAGATTACCCGCTCCTTCTGAGCAGCCAGCGATGTCTCCGTAGCTTTTTGTTCCCCCAGCCCGGGAGGGCTGGGATGGCCCGGGTTCGAGTCCTGCATCCCCCACGCTGATCTGGTCCGGCTGCAGACAAGTCACTCTCCTTCCTCTTAGGAACAAGCAGGGTGACAAGCAGGGACGTTTAAGCCCCATTCTGCCCTAACATCCTCTGACTTAGTGGATTTCTCTCCGTAGGTTGAGCTTCAGTGTGCCCAAGGTGGTGCATGGTCCTTCTTGGCCTAACAGGTAAATACGGAGCATCCGTGAAGTGCCAGCTGTTGGGAAGATCCTGGTGAATGAGAAGACTTCTACCCTCAGGGTGCTTACAGTTTAGAGAAGGGAACGGATTTAAAGGAGTAAAACTGTCAATAATCAGACTTGTGATCTGCATTCATTCAGTGTGTGCAGCCTTGCCTTGTACTAAGCACTGGAGGAGTGCCCTCAGGCTTACCGGGTGGAGGGGAGCACAGACACCCTCACGGGTCATCACGCACGTGGGGAGGGTTGGCGGCCCTCCAGGGGGGTGTTTGACACCTCCTGCCCAGAGTCCTCTCAGAATCCAGAGGGCGAAGTACAGGGTGGGAACCCCCTTCCCTCCTGCGCTGCGTGGTGAGGCTGGGGTGGGAACCCCCTTCCCTCCCGCGCTGCGTGGTGAGGCTGGGGTGGGAACCCCCTTCCCTCCCGCGCTGCGTGGTGAGGCTGGGGTGGGAACCCCCTTCCCTCCCGCGCTGCGTGGTGAGGCTGGGGTGGGAACCCCCTTCCCTCCCGCGCTGCGTGGTGAGGCTGGGGTGGGAACCCCCTTCCCTCCCGCGCTGCGTGGTGAGGCTGGGGTGGGAACCCCCTTCCCTCCCGCGCTGCGTGGTGAGGCTGGGGTGGGAACCCCCTTCCCTCCCGCGCTGCGTGGTGAGGCTGGGGTGGGAACCCCCTTCCCTCCCGCGCTGCGTGGTGAGGCTGGGGTGGGAACCCCCTTCCCTCCCGCGCTGCGTGGTGAGGCTGGGGTGGGAACCCCCTTCCCTCCCGCGCTGCGTGGTGAGGCTGGGGTGGGAACCCCCTTCCCTCCCGCGCTGCGTGGTGAGGCTGGGGTGGGAACCCCCTTCCCTCCCGCGCTGCGTGGTGAGGCTGGGGTGGGAACCCCCTTCCCTCCCGCGCTGCGTGGTGAGGCTGGGGTGGGAACCCCCTTCCCTCCCGCGCTGCGTGGTGAGGCTGGGGTGGGAACCCCCTTCCCTCCCGCGCTGCGTGGTGAGACTGGGGTGGGAACCCCCTTCCCTCCCGCGCTGCGTGGTGAGGCTGGGGTGTTTGTGCTGCTGCCTGGCATATATGCTTTGGGGAGGACACTAAACACAAAGCAGAGGAAGGTGCTGCCCGCGGCGCCTGGGAGCAGGGGGCGGCCCCGGGAGCATGCGGCTGGGGCACCCTTTATCATCACAACACTGTGGCAGGGGCCCCGGAACCCGGGGTGGCGACGGGCGGGGGTGCCGGCTCCCCATCTGCTCGGCCTCCTTTGGCTCTGAATGGATTAGTTCTGTTTGGGTTGGAGCTTACCGTTGTGTGTGTTTTTCATCCCCCTCCCGTTTGTTCTCTCTCCCTGGCCTGAGCGCCCGCTCAGAGTGGCGAGGGTCCTGGCGCGGGCAGGGAGAATTGTGAAGTGGCCATTATTCAAGCAAGAAAGGGAATAATTGGAGTTTGCGTTCTTCTGGGCTTCTGTGGAAACTCGGCTGGGACTGGGGCTGGGTGGGGTGAGGCCTCAGGAGAGCGAGAAGGTGGGTGTCACTGTAGAAACTGGGGTATAGTATGGTGTGTGTGTGCGTGACCCTGCCTGGTGTGGGGTGCCCCTTAGCTGAGTTGGTGCTGGGAAACCACAGTTGATCTGGGGTGGTGGTAGTGATTCTCACAGATGGGGCATCTGAGCGGCTCCGATTCATACCAGAGGATTCTGGTGAGGCTTCCGTCGCAAGCCACTGTTGGCAGAGAATGGGTATTACGGGCTATGTCATGTGAGAAAGGACTCCGTGTGGGCCTGCCGCTGACCTCACCAAGTGCCCTCTGTCTGAGCCTGTTTTCCTAGTCTGTCAAGTGGGGGTGGTGATGGCTATCGTGCAGGCTTGCTGAGAGGGCAGAAGGTACGTGTGGAGGAGAGCTGGTGCCATCCGGCGGACACGGGAAGTGTGCAGGAGAGCCTAGGAGGGCCCAGGTCTTCATGACACTCCGGGGACGCTGGGGACGTGGGGCGTTGGGAATACCCGTGGACCCTGCTGGATTTCTTGTTGGGCCCAGGGAGCTTTTGCAGGTAAAGCAGGCTTGCGGGGAACCAGCACTGGTTTTATACCTCCTCCTTGAAATAGAAGGTCCTTCTCTCCCATTGGTGGTCCCTCAGTCTCCACTGGGAGCCCTGCTGTGGAATGGATGTTTGGGGAGAGAGGGGTCGGGGGAGGCAGGGGAAGCGACCGCAGTCTTGGCCTTTCAGAGTCCACGTTCTAGCTTAGAATCAGAATTTCACACATGTGGAACAATTAGAGAAAAGTAACAGATGGTGTCTGATCAGATGTCAGCGCCCCAGACGGCCCCACCCCCCCAGCCAAAATAATCCTCCTTTCTCTGGGATCCCGGAGCCGGCGCAGGCCTGTGTGGTACCCTGTGTTGCATTGGTGTGTAATTGGTTGTTAGTGCCATTGGTTGTGCAATAGCGCATGTCTGTTGAGTGCCCCACATGCTGGGCCCTCTCCTCAGCCCTTCCTTCTGTGTTGGTCCAGCAGATGCTCAGGGCGCTGGGGCCGGCCGTCTCCCTCGGGGCCTCCAGCTGGCCTGGGCGTCCCCTGCTGCTGGGCTCCGGAGCCCTCGAGCAGCTCTTGTGCTGCCTCTGGACCTCTCTGACACCGCGCTTTCTTGGATGCTTGGTCCTGGCGGCCGTCCCTGAGTTGGGTCTTGCTGGAGGAGCCTTTGGCTGACCTAGAGGGTGAAGATGAAGAGCCTAGCCAGCCCCAGGTCCAGTGCTGCTAGCCAGTGGTGTGATGTCGACACCCCCCTCTCCTTCCCGAGCCTTCCTCTTCTTCACTTTAATGTCTCCGGTGTTGGTTCTGAGCCTTCAAGTTTCTTTTGGAAGTTGTGTTAGCCTGAAAAGGCCTTTGGTGTGCTGGACCTTTAGCTGGGCCTGGGGATGCCTCATAGACCCATTTGCCTTCTAGAATCTGATGGTCTAGTGAGAAAAACGGACATAAGCAGATGCTTATGGTGCTGCAAAGGGTCCCATCACTGGATGTCCCAAGAGAAGGCCTTCCTGGCTCGACCCAGAGGGCTTCCTGCGTGCGGTGGCTTTTTTGTGTGGGTCCCCAAGAGAAAAAAAGAGGCAGAAGATGGTGACTGAAAGGAAGAGCGTGGCGAGCACTGCAGGGTAGGGGCTCCCTGGCGAGACGGTGGTTAAGTCTCCCTACTTCCAGGGCAGGGGGCACAGGTTTGAACCTGGTCAAAGAACTAAGATCCCACGTGCTGCGTGACACCACACCCCCCGCCCCCCCAAAAAAGTAGAGAACATTCCAGGGCAAGGGAAGAGCCTGTGTAAACACTTGGAAGCTTGAAAGACTTGCCATGTTCAGGAAGGGGGGCCTGTGGGGATGGAGCTGAGACTGAAGGGCCCAGGGCAGCGTGCAGCCTGGAGCAAAGCCCTCTTGGGTTGGGAGCCTGCCTATGAGGTCTGCTTGGGGACAGCAAGAAGAACAAGAGAACGGGGAGGGCAGATCCATGAACAAGGAGGCGGGCGCACTGGTCCAGGATCGAGTCCAGTGGGATGATGGGGAAGACGTGGTCTGGGTGTTGTATGGAAGCTGGGAATCAGCCTGGCCTGTTGAGACCTGGCACAATCGGGAGGATTGCCCGACCCCCTTGACTGTCACACATTTTCCTAGTAATTTGGTGCCCTTGTACCCAAGAGGGTGGGCTTAGGGGTGATTTGCCTCAGCCTAGATTTGCTGAGGACACTGGCGGGGGGTGGGAACCCACCTCTATCCAAATTATCCAAAGAGTGAAAGCATGGTGGCATGTGGAGGCCCCTGGCCTAGTCCTGGGCGTGTCTGTCTCTTTCTGTGAGCCTTCATTTCCCTTTGGTGAAGATGGCAGGGGCGGGGGAGGCATAGGACCAGTGCCTGCGGTGTGCTAGCCCGCCCCCATGACTGCTGCCTTTGTTTCAGGGGTTGGAGGATCACGCAGGGCAGGGTGGCTCATTCTTGGCAAGTGGAGTGGAAAATGCCAGTGTCTTAAAGTGAGTCCCAGAGGGGTGGGGATGGGTGTGTGTGTACTCGGCTGGGTGTGCCCCCAAGCATCTCCCTTGGACAGGGCATCTGTGCTCACCCAGCCTGGAAACTGCATGGAGTTCCTTTCCTTCTAAGATCTCATCTCATCTTCCTATTAAACATTAATAATAACTGATCACTAACCCTCAGGAGGACCGAACCCCCAATACACGCTGGGCAGATACTGCCTATGTGTGTGGTCTCCATGCATGTCCTTGACCCAGCGTGGCACCTACAACAGAGCAAAGCGTGTGTGTGTGTGTGTGTGTGTGTTTTGTTGTTGCTACTTTGGAGCCACTGCAGAATTTCTCATCGCTGCCAAGTTACTTCCTCGAGATATATTTAGATAGTGCAAGATGAGCGGGAAGTGGGCGACGTGTATTTGCACAGGGATGTTTGCACACGTTGACCGTGGTGTTTCTGAAGCCGATGTCCACGAGCTGGCTTCTTGCTCAGCCCTTGTCACTCTTGTCGGGGAAGGGCTGTAAGTAGCTCCTCTTGGGGATGCGGTGGGTGGGGAAAGCAGGGGTGGCAGGACACGTCTTCTGCGGCCCTCTGCCTTCTCCCTCCCATTGAGAATGAAGTCAGGGTCGGGGGCTTCAGGAAGAGTTCGAGGAGGCAGCCGGGGAGCCCACACTCTGCCCAGAGGGGCTGCTGTCTCCTGCTGTGGGGTGGACACTGTTATTGCACCCTGATAAGATGGATATAATTACTTGGTTGTTTATCTTTATTGGAAGTCATGGAGACTGTGTTGGCTCCCCAGGGTTGGGTAGGCAGGTCTGGCCCTGCACCTCTGCTCTAAGCACTTTCTCCCACTTCCTTCCTTCCTGCCCTCCTTTGCAGTGTGCCCCTCTCCTCTGAGTTTGAGTGTGTGCCATCCATATGGCAGTGTGGCGTGATAGGGCCCAGAGTGGTCTGACTGCAGCCAGGGGGCCTCGGGTCCACAGCGGTCTTCTCTGGCCTCCCCAGACCTAATCAGCTTACAGTGGGGCAGGGCAGTGCTCTTCTGTTATTAAATTCAGAGCCGTGGTCTGCATGATGGAGGCAGCTTTAATGAGATTAGAAAGCTTAACCGAGAGGCCAATTAAATCTGGGCCCGTACCTGTTTGGGCGGCTGTCTAAGCCCCAACCTGCATCCGGAGGCTTTCTACAGGCCTCCTGGGAGGGAGCCTGCCTGGGGAGGGTGAGGGGTAAAAGACGTCTGCCCATCTAACCACCCCTGGACCTGGGGCTGCTCAGGGCAGGGGCAGAACCCAGGAGGAGTTTTCTGGGACATCTGATCCTGGAGTTCCCCCCAGACTGGATCCCTATAGGCTTTCTGCAGCCTAGGGAGGGTGGTGACTGGGTGGCTGGCAGAGCCCCCAGGTGATTCTGATGTGCAGCGAGGTTTGGGAACCAAGAATTGAATTCACCCCTGTTTTTTTTTTTTTTTACTAGACGAGGTAAAGAAACTCATGGGGGGCAGCCTGCCAGGGCCTGACTCCCAGCCCCGTGCCTGTATCACTGCAGTGTCCTCCTTCCTTCCCAGCCCCTTGGGTTGTCAGGAAACGGATGCAGTTGCTCTTTGGTTCACACCCAGTTTTCATTTGTTTCTTCAAACGCCTGTGTCAGGTAGGCCAGGCAGAGCATGGTGACTTCCCGTTTCACAGATGGGCAAGTTAAGGTTGAAGAGACCTGCCGCACACTGGTACCATCACTGGAAGGCCTGTTTGTAAGCTTAGTCTTTCCCTTCCATGACTGGAGTCTTCCCTTTGGTTCCCACTGGAGGGGATGCAGTGTGTTGGTGTGATGACTGGACCCAGCCAGGAAGAGCTGCGACCTTGTAAAGACACTTAACCGTCATGGTCTTCATTGGCAAGGTGGGTCAGATACGAAACAAAGGAGCAGGCTATCGAGAGGGCTAGGTGAGATCAGCTTCCTTTCCTTGTCTGCATGATGTGTGGTGGGTTATTTCTGTTCCTGGAATGTGGAACCAGCAAGCTTTGGGGGACAGTGATGGGAGTGCTGAGAGGCTCTACAGGTGACCAGTGCCTCACCTAGTCCACACAGGGCATGGGACTTCCTTGGTGGATAAAAAGTGGAGAGAAGGGTTTAGAAGGAGTGTCCATTCACCAAATTATTGACCACCTGATTGTAGGCTGAGCACTGTTTCTGGGGGAAGCAGAAACCTTACTTTCATAAACTCTGGGAAGCAAGGCAAATTATTGCCATTTTCTAGATAAGACTGCCAAGGGATGATGTCTTGGAAGACTCAGGTCTCAGACCTTTCCTGCCCTCCCCCTAGGATTGTGAGGCTGTGGCAGAGAAGCTGAGGGACTCCTTCCTGTCCTAAGGTTCTAGGTTCAGGTTTTCTGGAGGGCTGTGGATTACCTGAAGCTGATTTTAAAAACTCCTATCTGCAGTGGAGAAAACCAGGCCACAGCCTCAAATGCAATTAGACAGAAATAAAAGAAAACCAGACTGCTTTAGACCAGATTTGCAGCAGAGTAGGGAGTTTGGTCATCATCCTTCAAGGATGATCCTGTGATGTCTATGTGGCTTACACATTTCAAGCTAAGAATACAACTAAGATTCAAATTCAGGTCTTTTCCAAGGTTTCCATGTTTCTCTTCTCCAATGATTGCTTGAGAAGAGGAACATGGAGACTGTGGGAAGATAAGGCCCCTCTTTGTCCCTTTTGACATTTGTATTTATGAGAGTATGTTCTGTTCTTTAAAGTTACATCTTTATAAAGGAGAAAAATAAAAGACATTTCCCAGAAGAGCCAGGCCTAGCTTTGTCCAAAAGCTCTCTCACAGCCCCCAGTCATTCAGTGATTTCTGATTACTGCTGCTGAGTCACTTCAGTCGTGTCCGACTCTGTGTGACCCCATAGACGGCAGCTCACCAGGCTCCCCCGTCCCTGGGATTCTCCAGGCAAGAACACTGGAGTGGGTTGCCATTTCCTTCTCCATTGCATGAAAGTGGAAAGAAAGTGAAGTCACTCAGTCATGTCCGACTCTTAGTGACCCCATGGACTGCAGCCTCCCAGGCTCCTCTGTCCATAGGATTTTCCAGGCAAGAGTACTGGAGTGGGGTGCCATTGCCTTCTCTGATTACTGGACATAGTTAATATTTGGATTCTACTTTTTGGAACCAGTGGTCCTGCAGGGAGATAGCTTTGTCCATATGATAAGGCCAGGTAGAAAGTGTTGTAGGGGTTACAGAGATTTACGTTGACTTGGAAGAGGAAAAAAATCATCCTGCCCAGTGCCCAGGGCAACCTGAGGGATGGATGGGTAGATGGACTAGAATGGCAGAAGCCAGCAGGGAGGTAGGCATTCTGGGTGGAGGGATGGCATGTGCAGAGGCTGGGGACCAGCATGTGCTTCTCAGGGTTGAAGCTTGGTGTCCATGAAAAGAGGGAGGGGAGAATGGGTGGAGAAGATGAGATCCCAGCCCTTCCGTTATCTCCTTGTTTGCCTTAACTCATGCCAGCTCCAGGAAGCTGTTGTCTTATACTGGTCGCAGCATGGGGCAGGGGAGCATCTCAAGATGGGAGTGAACTGCCTGCCTCTGAATTAGCCAGGGAGCTGGGGAGCTGAAGCTCCTCCCCTCGGTCCAGCGCTCTATCTGCGTTACCGTGCAGCCCTTGGGTAGGAGTTTATTGGAACTCCTAACATGCCATCTCAGCCATCTCAGCCATCTCAGCCCTTGTTGAGAGAGTCGCAGGTAGAAGCAGGTATCTTCTAAAATTGAGTTCTAGCTCATGAACCTACTCAGGGCCTTCCATGCTTGTTCTGTGCTGGGAAGCAGGGACATAAGAGGTGGGCATAGGTGGATGACTAGGAGTTCTGTAGGTAGATAAAGGGATATAGGCAGATAAAGGGAAGGTGGCGGGGGAGCTTGTTGAGCAGAGAGAGTAAAAGTAGCACCAACAGTGTCCTGGGGGGCCTGAGACTTGCTTGCTGAAGGGCTGGAGCTGTTCTCAGGACATGGTAGACAGAACAGGGATGTGGCCAGAAGTTCCTGCAGGCTCAGCGAGCCTGGTCATTGCCCACCCTCCCCTTTTCTCAGCATCTTAAACTTTCTCTTCTCTTTGCCTCTCTCAAGTTCTTTCAAGTCAAGTGAGGAGTTGAATCAGGGAGGAAGAGGAGGATGCATTCTGACTGAGTGAGCTCAAGGCTTGCTCTGTGCCATGTCTCTTGATTCCAAGAGACATGTCTTTTTTTTAAATCTATGATTTGGAGGGTCCAGCTGCAAAGGGCAGTTGTCAGATTGGCAGTGGATTCCTCTGTTTGTGGGGCACATTTTCTGTGGCACAGGAAGGCATCTTAGGGGGAGACCTCTGCCTTGATGTCTTCGTCAGCTTCTACCCAGGCTCGGGAGCACCGCCCCCCACCGCTGCCTGTCCTCAAGCCCTGGAGGTAGTAGGCATGTTCTCTGGCCCCTCTAAGAAGCGTATGGAAAAAGTTGCTCCTTGGGCCAGCGGAGCAGACCTGCAGGGAGGCTGAGAACCAGAGCTTTAAACCTGTCTTGAGAGTGAACAGCAGGCTCTGCTTTGGAAATGGAAGGGAGGCTTGATCGACCACCAGGGCTGGGAGAGGCAGCTAGGTCTTAGCAACTCATAAAGACTCCTCAACTCACACATGATCCTTTCACTGTACCCAGCCCCCTGGCCCCAGGCTTGACTTCCGTCCAGTTGGGAATGAGACACAGTAGCAGTTTAACTCTAGAGACCACCCCACTGCCTTGCATTTTTTTGTCTTTCTTGGAACTGAAGATGCTTTGTCTAGATGTTAGCTTAAGCTGTCTCCACAGCTATCTTGGGAGAGGAGGTGTAATCATGATCTCATTTTGCTGACCTGACCGTTGACTCCAGAAGAGGCCACCCGAGTCATCTGCAAGGAGGGTGGAGCGCATCATTGCCCAGGTTTTCTGAACACCCAAAGCTTGGGTTTCACAGGCAGAGGAAGCAGTCTGTTCTAAGATGTGTGTGGGCATAGTGGGGTGTGCGTGCATGTGTGTGTGTGTGGCGGAGGTGCTGTGTTTCGAGGGGAGAGGGTAATTGTATGAGTTAGCTAGTCTTGCAATTTGACCTTGTAGACATGTGACTATTCTTGATAAGCAGAATTTCTGCAAGAACTTCATTCATCCAAAAAATATTTACTGAGCCAGCACCTTCTCTATGCTGTGCACACCATTCCTGCCCCATCCCTGTGAAGGCAGCTGGCTAATTTAATAAGAAATTAACTGTCAGATGTGACAAGTGCTGTGATGAGGAACACATGGAAGATGAAGAGGTTTGGCCCAGGAGGAGAGAGTGAACGAGAAGTTCCAGAGAGATGGACCAGCCTCCGCAGAGGGATAGTTGGGCAGGTTCATCAAGTAAATTTGGGTGAAAGAAAGGCCTTGTAAGCCAGAGAGTACTAAACATATGTAATAATAATAGGTTATTCTTTTTCTGATAGACTTAAAGAATCTAATGTGTTGAACGCTGATGAAGGTCTCTAGAAAAGACCTTCCTTTGTGCTTTCAATACCATATGGATTGATGGGGAGAGTAGGGGCGGACCACTGGGAAGTCCCTTGTATGGGTCAAACGTCTCAGTAGATAAGGTCCTCTGGTCCCTCGGAAGCCTTTGAACAGTCAGGTCATCTCTGGTTCTTCCAGCTGGGCTCCTGGCCCCATCCCACTAGCAGGTTTCTCACTAGGATCCTAAAAGCCTAGTGTGTCCTTGGGTGCTCCAAACCACTGTGACAGGATGCTAACAAGAAAGCCCTGCTTGTGTGCCTGGCAGACCCCCAACAGGCATCTGTGGACCTCTTTGTGATGACCTCCAAAGGGCAGCCCTGCCTCACTCTGCAGTGGCTCTGGCAAGACCTTAACAGGCTGTGGAACGAGCTTGCAGACTGGGCTGTATCAAGGACTGAAGCAGCCGGGTTCTCAGTCCATGCCTGACGTGCGTCTTCAGCCCCTCCGCATCACTCTTGGAGCAAACTGAATAGCCTGCCACCCTGAGAGGGCCTCTTGCATGCCCGCCAGAGTGGGCCCTGTTCTAGAATGCTGCCAGGCAGCGAGGGATGTGGTGTGTCTTTGAGGGGCTGATTGCTGTGATCACAGAATTTGAGTCAACCAGACTGGCTGAGTTTGGTTCCTTAGGGACACTGGGTACCAGAGCTGTTACCGTTCCCACCTCAGAGACACAGACAGACATGTGCGCACACAGACTTGCCCAGAATCTGTGACCTCGTGAACCCTCTTGTCGAGGGTGTTAATGTTTCTGTGAAATGACCGTCCTAGTCCTCTCATCTCAACACCACTCCGAGTCTGCTCAGCACCCCAGGGCCTGGGAGCAGGGTGAGACCTGGGGCCTTTTCCACAGCCCCATCCAGTGCAGCAGACCTTTGTTGTGCACCTACTGGGTGCCTGATCTAGTTCTGGGAAGGCTTCCTGCACCTGCTGCATTTAGGCTTGAAGGACAGGTGAGGCAGCAGGGGAGGCCTCAGGGAGCGCTCACTCCCAGCAACTGGAGTCTTCCCAAGAGGAAGGACCGCTAGTTGGCAGCAGCATCTCGGGGGTCAAGGCACTGGGTGGAGCAGAAGGGACTGGACTCTGCCCAGCCTGGACCCTGCTGTTTTGTAAGTGAGGCACCCAGGCAGGGAGGGGGTCGTCCTGCTCTCAGTTACCTGGTTAGTTTTTTGGAGGTTGTCATTGCGGCTGAGCTGCAGTGCCCCTTTGTGTTACCTAAAGAATTTGGTCTAGGGGAAGGAAGGTGGACTCGGAAGTCAGGTAGACCTCGGTTCAGGTCCCAGGGTGCTGCTTCCCGGCCTGTGGAACTGGGGGCAGATCAGCTCTCTGAGCTTCAGTTTTCTGTAACATAGAGATGTTAATGCCACCCGCCCCCCTGGGGCTTTTTGAGGGGATTGGAGATGAGTAAGAAAGGGCCAGGCATTAGGAGGCACCTGTCTTGTCATCTGTTGCTGTCCTGTCATTCCTGTGGGCAGTACAGGCAGGGGGGAGGTGTGGCCAGAGCAGGCCATCTCCCCTGGCCGGAGCCCTCTGCCTGATGTCAGGCCTCTTCCCTGTGTCCTGGAGGGCCCAGCTGTGGGCCCAGCTACTGGTGACCTCACCTGGCAGATGCCCAGGAGCCCTCAAGACGAGCTTCTCCACCTTCTGTCTGCATCTTGGGCAGCATGACACGTGTGCGGGAGCAGGCTGACACCTGGGCTTCGGCAGGAGAGCCAGCAGTGCAGCCCCCCGTCTGACAGCTGGGCGTGGAGGGCTGTCCGAGTGGACAGCAGTGGATTCTAAGTGCCTGGCTGCTCATGGCGTGGTTTGGTTCAATTTCCTTTGCATTGTGACCTACATCATTCCTTATTTGCTAAACCCTCTGAGCAGGCAGCAGTAATAAATCAATTAATGACTCCGATGAATCGTTTAATGGCTGACAAAATAACAGCAAGGCCAACAGCTTGCATCTCTCCAGTGGTACCCAAGGACTCTGGTCGACCAGGGTGGGGGACGAAACAGAGACTGTTAGCTAAATGAGCGCAATTAATACGCGCTTTAAAGGCTTAGGTGGCATCTGTTCGTGCAGCCCATGCGCCTGCATTCCCGGCTCCTTCGTTTGCACCCCCTCCCCAGCCTGGTGTAAACTTCCCCGCTTGGCTGTCAGGGGACCCGGATGAGATTTTCAGGCTGTGCACCTCATCCTGTCACGACGGGGGCTGAACTGAGGGAAGGTGACTGTCCCCCCGAATCTGGTGCCGGTGCGCAAAGTGTGTGCCCCCTTTCTTGAAAGGTGTTCTGGGGGCCATCCCGTTAATGATTTCTCTTAAACTTAAAAAAACGGAAGTTTGTAAAGTGGGTGGGTTTTTTGTTCTGTGCACACCTCAGTCCTGGCAGGATTAAGTTGCCATTGGAGCTGAGCGTGTGGGCAGGCCCATGCCAGGGAATCTTCCACTTGGCAGAAGCAACTGCCAGTGTCTTGTTAAGAAACTGTCACTGGCCTACTATGACATGTTTGCGGTTGTAAGAGGTTTCTTTAAGACCGTGGGTGTGTGTGTGTGTTTTGCTAATGGTGTAAACCAGGGTCTGAAGCTCATCTCTCTTTAAGAAGAAAATCAGCGTTGTACAAACAGCGTGCTGTTGATCCACTCCACGCTGTTCATTTGCAGGAGGGACCTCTCGCCTTTAATCTCCCTTGTCTCATGTGTACATGCCTAGGACCCATGCCCTTTGCTGTGCGGCTCAGCTGGGGAGATGTTTGCACACGGGGAAGGGCACCCTGGCTGGCATCTACAGTATAACCAGGTATTAATTACATGGGGCTCCACCTCTTACCCAGATGATGCCCTTTGATCCAGTTCACAGAAGAAGCGAGTGCTTCCTGGGTTGGATGGGCAGGGCCTGGTGGGATGGTGGCCATGAGCTTCTCAGCACCGAGAAACCAGTTGCTCTTCCTCTTGAAAATGATCTGACTGGGGTGCCTTTCTTTGATTTTTTTTTTTTTTTTTTTAAACGAGAGAGGCCGCTCCTCAGAAGACCGGGTTCTGCCGCACCAAGGATGCTGTCTTTTGCTGGCCCCCACCCTTCCCATGCCCTGGCCTGCCCTGTGTTCATAGAATCATAGAAAGCAAATGCGCATGTCTTCCACCTGGTGCTATGTTGCTGGCTCAGGAGTTTGAGTACCTTATCTGACGAGTCATATTTGGGTTCCCCATACCCCTGTTGAGGGTAGAGGCCTCCCTGTAATAGATGATGATGAAGGGGTCAGGAAGGTAAAGTGAGGTGCCCTTGTACCCCAGCTGCTGGAGAACAGAGGGGCTGGGCATAGAGCCCAGACCTCTTTACCCTCTGGCAGCATCTTTAAATGTCAGTTTCAGAGCTTCGACTGGAGAAGCCAGAACCTAGCCAGAAGGTCTAGGCTTGACTTCCAGTTCTGCTTGTTCTGAGCTGAATGACCTTGGACGAGTCCCTGAGCCCGTTTTCTCATCTATCGTCTCTGCCCAGTTTTCCAGGAGGATGGGGAGAGAAGCTGGTTGAGCTGTGCCTAGGTTAGCTGGTGAGCTGAGTGGGCAGCCTCCTCCCCCTTCTGGGGGAGGGGACATGGGTAAGCCCCATGCCCACCCCGTCAGTGAGATGGAGTGGCTGGGGAGGGCAGAGGCCTGACGGGATTTATGCTCTGAAGGAGAAGCTGTCAGAAGGCCTGGTTCCAGGGGAGGGCTAAGATGACAGCAGTAATCTCTCACCTCCCTGTCACCTCCTGCATCGCCTAGGCTTGCTGTCCTTTAAGGCCCTGGCTTGAGTGCCACCTCTTCCATAAAGCCTCCCTGATCCCCCTAATCCCCACCTCACGGCACCCGCCCAGAGCACCTTCCCGCATCCCTCAGTTCTCTTGTGGGGACTTCATTTCATCCCCTGGACCTCACGGGCAGAGCTGAGCCTCTGTCATCTCCCACCCCAGCGGGCACAGCACAGCATCCCTGGAGGCCTGGGAGCCAGCGTTTGCTGAACACGTGGCCGTGTAGAAAGTGCTCCTAACCTTTTTAAGCTCCCCGCCTGCCTTGTTTCTCCTCTTCCCAGGGTAATTTACCAGTTAGCTCCAACAGACTCTTCAGCGAAATCTTACATTGCTACACACAGGCACACACGAGCATGCACGCACCCTAAGTGGAGGCCAACTCAGTGAAATACTTGCCGGAAGGAGCAGTTAGAAGGCCAGTCTACTTTGGGAAGAGAAAAACATGTGGATGATCTCAGATGTAGAGAATGCCTTGTGCTTACCTTATGTTACTATGATCTATTGTTTCTTTTCAT
Source organism: Oreotragus oreotragus (assembly GCA_006410675.1). Lineage (NCBI taxonomy): Eukaryota > Metazoa > Chordata > Mammalia > Artiodactyla > Bovidae > Oreotragus > Oreotragus oreotragus. The sequence goes on along the minus strand of SJYX01007094.1, from coordinate 337,861 downwards.
AAGCAACAAAAAGCACCCAGAACTCTCCTTTGTAGGGACTGGTGGCAGGGCGAAGAGGGGTGCGTTATTTAGGTTTCTTGGACCGAAATCAGAGGTGGAGGGACAGAGAGACTGAAGTTAGAACACTTAGGATAATCTACTTCTCTGGGCCTGATTTCTTACCGGTAAACAGCAGTGACACCTTCGCAGGGATGTTGAGAAGTAAATCGTACCCCATTCCTTCTCCCCAGGGCTCTGGGATCAGGATGAAAAGGCATTTGCTACTCTCTGCCTGCTCTCTCTGCATTCCTGCATCCATCCGCTTTTCAGGAGATAGAAATGAGATGGGGATGTTAGGGAAGAAGCTCTGGTGTCAAGACAGCCCTCACCTGGGCCTGACGGCCTGACCTTGCGAGCTGGGGCTTTTGTCGCCCTTTCTCAGTTTGTGTGGCCGAGAGCTTGGTGTGATGCCCTCTTGGTTCACTGTAGCAACAGGATCTCAGCCGCCTCACTTGGAACTGAGCAGAGGCCTGGGGGGCAAGAAGGCTCACCCGAGTACACAGCAGGTGGTTTATAGCTGGCCCTGGAACCCCAATCCCAGGACCCTCCATCTGGGGCTCTTCTGTCTCCTAATAATCCCCAATGCCAGGTGGTGCTGGATAACGTAGCTCCTCCCTTTTTAGAGGGGAGGCTGAGGCAGTCCCCATGGCTCTGTTGTGGCCAAGCAGAGATGAAACCCACACCCTCTGATCCTGAGTGCGCTCACACCCTGTCCCCGCTGAGCCACCCCGAGATGACATGGCGTGCCGCTCCCAGAGGCTCTCCATTCTGATGCTCGAATCCGGAGAAGCTTTTGGCGGCTCAGAGCATCTGCCCCTGGACCCAGGGCCACCCATCATCGGCGATGGGCGAGCACGTCCGTTTCTCCCCACATGGCCGTTTGGAGGCAGGCATCCTGTGTTGCTCACTCCCCTGTGTCATCCACACCTGTTTTTAACGCCAGCCAGGTCTGCCTCTTCACATAGCAACAGCTCTGTGTGTTTTTCCAAGCTGCAGAATGAGAACCTCTGTTCTCCAAACGGATCCTCTTCTGTGGTCCGCACATAAAACCGAGAGGCCGCTTCCTGCACCTTCCGCTTTCGCCACCTGCTTCTCTCTGTCTTGGCCTTTCTGTTTGGGTAATGAGATTCTCTCCATTCCCTTAGCTTTATCCTCAGTCTGTTGATGCTGCTAAAATTCCCTCTAGGAAACTTGGGGAAAAAAAGCAGCGACATTACATTGCCAACAAAGGTCCGTCTAGTCAAGGCTATGGTTTTTCCAGTAGTCATGTATGGATGTGAGAGTTGGACTATAAAGAAAGCTGAGCGCCAAAGAATTGATGCTTTTGAACTGTGGTGTTGGAGAAGACTCTTGAGAGTCCCTTGGACTGCAAGGAGATCCAACCAGTCCATCCTAAAGGATATCAGTCCTGAATATTCATTGGAAGGACTGAAGCTGAAGCTGAAACTCCAATACTTTGGCCTCCTGATGGAAAGAGCTGACTCATTGGGAAAGACCCTGATGCTGAGAAAGATGGAAGGCGGGAGGAGAAGGGGACGACAGAGGATGCGATGGTTGGATGGCGTCACTGACTCAATGGACAGGGAGGCCTGGCGTGCTGCAGTCCATGGGGTCACGAAGAGTTGGACATGACTGAGCAACTGAATTGAACTAAGGAAGCTTGGCCCAGAGGGTCCCAGGTCACTCCTATATTTTGCAGAGAATGTGGTATTTTGAATTGTGAATTCTGTATTTTGCACAGAATGTTGAACCCTCTGACCTGATGACACCTGTGTAAACATACCTCCCTCCCCAGAATATGAACTTCTCTCACAGGCCTTCATTTCTCAGAGCTGGAGTGCCCCTGTCCCCGCAAGTGTCCTCTGCTGCCAAGCTGTGAGCACACCGCCATACACCACATACCCCTGGTGTCCTGCGTGCTTGGCCACGTGGCCTGTGTTGAGTTTCAGTCAAGGAAGGCTGTACTTGGTTGTTTCACATGTGGGCCCCGTGCTGCTACATGCCTGAGCATTGGGGTGGGGCGAGGAGGGAGGGGATTTGCAGAACAAAGTTCCATTTTTGCAGCCTTGTAAATCAGTCAGGAGGGGTTGGCTGACCTGGCAGGAGTCCTGCCGTTCACTCTGAGCGTGTTTTTATTCTGTTTTCCAGGAACTTCCTGTGCATAGAACAATTTTTTTTAAAGAGAGTAAAAAACGGGTGGGGGATTCCGTGCTAGTTTGTGGGTGAGGCTAATTGAGGGTCTCAGGGTGAGGCTAAAAGGTCTTGTCTTGTAGGGAACACACACCCCCACCCCGCCCCCACCAGGCTCTGCTTCTTGAAGGAAGCCTGAATGTCACTTACCACAGGATACAACAAGATGTGAAGTGGGAGGCTCCTGGGAGCTTGTCTCTTGGTCCCTGTTGACTGACCCTGTTCCTTGAGTCACATCGGACTCCTTGCTGCGGATTGAGGAAAGGGCCCACATCCAGAACTTGCCAAGTCTGTTCATTTGTGGAGCCGTGGGTACTCTGGTGGCGTTGGGTGAGTTTGTCAGGCGTGCACTGGGATGCCTGGCACGGGCTGAGAGGTGTCGGGTAGGATTCTCGACTGTCCTGAGCTGCTTGCTCTTCTGCTGAGATCTCTCCCCTGTTGTCTTGAGCGGCAAGCCCAGGTTCCCTCGCGTGGCTTTCAAGGCTCCTCGCTGTCGCTCAGATCCCAAGGCTGCAGGTTTGAACCCTGCATCTCTACCAGGGGTAAGGGTGAAGGGTAGAATGCGCTTACCCTGGGACAGGGGTAGTGTCCAGGTCTCTCCTCGCTGTTGACAGCAGGGTTTGGTGGAGTGGCATCCGGAGCACATGAGCAGAGCTGAGGGGCCACAGTGAACCCCTAAGCCCCGGTGGCTGTGTAGCCATCCTGAGGTCATAAAGGAACCCTACTCTTGAGGGTGAACGTTGTAGAATGAGCCCGCCTTGGAAGGCTCCTTGGCTGTGAACAAAAATAAAATACTTCTCAGGGAGGGGAACTTTTACAGCTTCAGGCAGATGTCTGAAGGCACCTCAGGCTTTCCAAGTGGACTAGATCCCGGAGGCTTGGAGGAGGCAGCTGGCTGCAGTGGGCCACACCACTCAGTGCAAGGCCTGTTTTCTATTTGGAAAAGAATTTTTAGTTAGTTTAAAAAAAAAAAAAGCATGAGTTGCCAAACTGCATGCCCAATTTGATTCTGCCTTTTTTAGTCCGTGTGTGCACGTATGCATATGTGGATAAAGGTTGGTGGGGGGGCTGCTGCGGATTGTGGTTGATGCAGGGGAGAGCCCAGATGTCAGGAGCTAGCTGTTATCTCCAGGCTTTGATAATGAATAGGTTTGTAGGTGGTGGTGCAGTTTTGACCTCTTAAGAGTCCTTTTTTTGATCTGATTCTTTTTAAAAAATACTTGTTTAGTCTCGGGTGGGGCTTCGTCTTCGTGCGCAGGCTTTCTCTAGTTGCCGCGAGCGGAGGCCACCCTGCAGTTGCTTCTCGTCGTGATGGCTTCTCTCGATGAGGAACACAGGCTCTAGAGCTTGGACTTCAATAGTTGTGGCACAGCCTTCGTTCTCCTGCGGCTTGTGGCATCGTCCCAGGCCAGGGATGAAACCCGTGTTCCCAGCATTGGCAGGCGGATTCTGAACCACTGCACTGAAGCCCTAAGAGTTCTGTAATGAATGGGAAAAGGTAAAATTTAGGGTCTGCCTTCCTAAAATTTAGGAGCTGCTGTTTCTAATCCCTGCTCCTGCTAGGTGTATGGACTGGGTTGGGAGAGTACTTTGGAAGGAGAGCTCCAGAAGTCATCTTCTCGAACTCCGTCATTTCACACTTCGCGCGACAGAGGCCCAGGGCAAGCAGGGACTCACCCGAGCCCAGGCGGGAGGGCTCTGGCTCCTCACTCCTTCCTTCCCTACTCCGGTGGAAGAGCTCCTGGGCACCTACTGTAGCCCCAACGTGCTGTAGGCCTCTACGAATGTCAGGGGAGTTTGGTTTTGTGTTTTTAGAGAAAACTCACATGAGACACTTTGCTGAGTGCTTTAATGGAGTTCTAACTCCAAGTTGGAAACCACAGGGAGAGGCCTATTCCTAACAGTCCAGAAAGGCCTGGCTCCAGATGGCCAGATTTGAGCAGGTCTTTGAACAATAAAAGTTGTAATTGTTTATTGGACACCTGCTGTATGCCTCACATTGTGCTGGGTCTTAGAGATGGGTAAAGGTGCTGTTGAGGTGTGGGGGTGAGGGCAGCGTCACGCTGATAGATGTAGGGTGAGGTCCCTTGGATTGGGTTTTGTGTGTAACCCTCTTGTCTCCTTGTGACACTGGTTGCAGCTTTCATTTTATTTTTTGTCCTTGTCTGCCCTTTTGAAAGTTTTGTATTTTAAGTTCATGTTTGCCTCAAAATCAAAGAATGGCAGTAACTGTCATACTTTAAGACGCAGAGTTAAATACTGCAGAGCTACTTAATTTTGCAGCTGAAAGAGCCTATAAAGGATAAGTTATCACCCCAGCTTCCTGACACCTGAGCCACCACTAACATGGCCTTCCTTTCACTGGAGGGTAGCAAATGTCCATTTCCACCCAGATGTCAAAGAATTATACTATCCTCCTACTAGAACTGTGGATTTTCCATCCCTAACATTCAAAGGACCATGGATTCCTAATCTTGTAGGAAAAAGATTTTGGTATCAGGGGAGCCTTGCAAGTCATGTACCTGGTTCAAGTTTTCATTTTAAAGTTTTTTTTTTTTTTTAAAATGATAAGATATCTATATGTTATATCCTTAATGTATAAAGAGCTCATGTATATCACTAAGGAAAGACGTCAAATACCTAAATAGCAAACGACATGAATGACTTGTCATTTGTTTTACTAAATGGCCAGTGTAAACCATTTAAAAAGGTTAGTGATCCAAAAGATTAAGTTAAAATACCAGAGATCAGAGATACCATTTTGTAACTACTAAGTTAGCAAACACTGATGTAATGCCCTGTTAATTAAATTAGTTGAATAATGATATTAGTCTCATTAAAAAATCATGTTTTCTTTGACCATTTAATGAGAAGTGCTTATGATATTATTTAACAGAAAACAGTGACTAATTTTCTTTTTTACTCTGCTGTGTCCTATAATAAGAAAGTGTTTCATATTAAATGAATAATGCTAATTTAAAGAACCAAGTTGCTGAAGCTTTCCAAATCTTTCTTTAAAAGCCACATGTTTCTGAGCTGAAGGCTGAGGGAGAGTAGATCTGGACTCTCTGAGGGGATAAATAGGAAAAGGCCACCTTCAGTCTGCTCTCCACACAGATGCTTGTTTTCTCGTCTGTCATGTAAGGGTGCCTTTGCCTGCCTTGGAAGGCCAGCTGGGGGTTCAGGGAGAGCTGCTGTGAAAGTAGCTGGCTTGCTCTGAGCATCAGGCCAGACAGCCTCTGCCATCCACCCTGCCCAGGGCTGGGCCGTCGACTCAGTCTTTCTCACACCGTCGTCGTCAGGAGCACCATTTTTTCCATCTTCACCCTGAGAACAAGTCAGTGTCGCGTTTGTTGAATAAAACGTTTAATCGGGGCAAGAGAGGGTTTTGGTTTTCCCTAATGTATCACCTGCCCTTGCCCGTTTCTGATCAGCATCGTCAACCCACCCTCCATGCCTGACTGGTGGACTTGAACGAATATGTGAGTAATTTGAGAAAGATCACCTCCTAAGAGGATACTTCTGTTTTGGAAAGGTGTCAATTTTCCTCCAGATTACATAAGAATTTTTTAATTTTGGTAGGAAGATGACTTGTATAAACAATAGAAGTTTGGTAGGATAAGTAGATAAAAATAAATAAGAAAACTTCCACTGAAGAATTGAAGAAGATAATAGAATACATTGTAAAACTCTGATCATTAGAATGGAAAGAATTAGGACAGAATTTTTTAAAAGTTCAAAAACTGTCCCATGCCTTTGTAAGAATTTTTGTCTCTGATTTCAAATGAGTGGAAAACTTGTATCAAGCTGGTTGACCGTTTGAGGAGTAAAATCTATGTTCTTTACCAAAATAAGTTGCTGAACGATTAAAGAGTTAAGTGTAAAACTGATCTGTGAAAGAACTTGAAGACAGTATAGGAGGATGTTTACCTCACCCCATTTAAAATTAAAAAAAAAATTTTTGCTGCTGCTGCTGCGGAATAATTGTTGGCTGTAAATCATGAAAAATTGCATTTTCGCAGAACTACCAACCGCAAACAGTGCAGCTAATGGATAACCTGGCATATTCCCCCAGGCAGCCCTCATCCTAGATAATACCAGGGGCGGGGGCTCAACCAGGGCTGGCTTCCCCTCCAACGAAGGAGGTAGGAAGGGGAGAACCTGATATTTTGGGGGTATTTTAACACATTACAGGATAATTGGCAGACTCTCTTTACAGAGAAGTTTGCTTTTCTGTACACCGAAGCATTTTGGAATGTTGGGCCAGAGAAGCCAGCCCCATCCCACGCTATTCCTGTTTACCTGGGGTCTGTTGAAACAGCCACTGTGGGCCTCTCGAGTCCTCCTTACTTCCAGATTACCAGCTTCCCTGGGTTACAAAACACAGCCCATCCTATTGCTTAATCCTCCCCAACGCCCAGGAGCAGGTAGGCCCACCGCGCCCGGAACCTGGTGCCGAAAGCTGTGGCTTGCCATGGCCGCCCCCCGCTAGGACAGGCAGCCAGTGTTTGAGCCCTGGTGTACCGGTCCCCAGGGCTGCCTGTTTTCTTGCTGCGTGTGGTGTGTTTGGGGGCTCACACAGTCCCTCCTTCCCTTCCCTGGGAGTTAGGGGTTCTGGGTCCTGTTTTGTGGCTGAGGAAAGGGCAGGAGAAATGGCTTGGAAGTGTGACAGCAGGCTGCAATCGGAACAGAAGAGCGTCCTGTTTCTTGACCCCGGGGGGCTCGGTGTCGTCCCAGAGGACCAGTCAGAGCCCCCAGGAGGACAGCTGGCGGTTGTGTCTCAGAGGCTCAGTCCTGGCGGGGTTTGGCGACCTGCGAGGTTGGGTCTGGGCTTCCTGCGGGAGCAGCCCTGGGAGGTGTAGAGTGGGGCGGGGAGCAGAGCACAGGCCCCGGTGGGCGGTCAGGCCCGGGGCTTCTCTCTCAGCTTCACCCGCCCGTGTGAGCACGGGGCCAGGCACAGACACGCCGGCCACGTGAACAGGTGGGACACAGATTGTCTGGAAGGAGGCCAGGCTGGGGAGAGCAGCGTCTGCTCACCCCTGGGACGCATTTGCTGAGGCAGATGTACCAGGTAAATGCCGGAAGAGCGGCATTTGAAAGAAAAATAATGGCACTGCAGCCCACCTCCTCTGTGGCGCCCAGGACCCTGGCGGGGCCAGCGACATGCCTGCCGGCCCGCCTCTCGCGTCTCCCGGCCCTTCCCCAGCTGGTCTGTCTGTAGATTCACTAAGCCGTGGACGTTCATTGATCTTCCGCTCTGTACAGCATGCCAGCGTCGTGGCGAGGGCAACCCCATTCATGAGGCACCTCGCCTGCCCTGCGGAGGCTTCTTCAGAACTCAAGCAACCGAGTGGGGAGGAGGGGCTCACTAACAGCTGCTGCTGCTTGGAAGGGTGTGTGCACGCCCGTGGTGGGCATCGTCCTGCTGTTCTGGTGGTGGTGGTGGTGGTGGTGGTGGTTTGTGGCTCAGTCATGTCCGATTCTGCAGCCCCGCGGACTGTAGCCACGAGGCCCCTCTGTCTGTGCAGTTTAGTGATGAGGACGCGTAGGCTCAGAGAGCTCATCTCTTACCCACCGAGTGACAATCCTGGGAAGGCGCTGGTGGTTTGGGTGGATGGCGGGTCTTTGGAGGGCGTGGGTGGAGAGGGTGGAGGGGGCTGGGAGTGAGAACTCCCGTCTGTCTGCGTGGGTGCAGCCTCTTACTTTCCACCCTCCTGTCTCCGCAGAGTGCAGCAGCCGCCCCGAGCCCCGTGCTTGGCAACATTCCCCCCAACGATGGCATGCCGGGAGGCCCCATCCCTCCGGGTTTCTTTCAGGTACGTGCTGGGCCCTCGGCCCTGTGCTCCTTTCACTCCAGGCCAGGCCCTGGGCAGGCGGGAGGGAGGGAGCGAGAGAGAAGTCAGTAGCAGCTCAGTTTGCCATGGTCTAAATACAGTTGCTTCATGCTGGTTCAAACCCTTCCCTTCCCACCCATCTCACCACCCCTTCCAAAAACCAAGGAGGGGAGCAGAGAAAGCTGGAGAGCAGGCACCTCCGGCCCATGCTGTGTCACTCTGCCAGAGTTTGTTTTCTTCACACCAGCTTCACACTCACGACGCAGCCCGCCCCTGGTCGGGAGGCGGTGGGGCTGCTTCCAAGGCCAGTGCAAAGCTGTCTCTTAACAAAAGGCCTTTTTTTTTTTTTTAACAAAACAAGTAAACTGGTCTTTGTTTCTGTCTTGTTGCTGCTGTCATTGTCATTGTTTACTTTGCCTGCCCAAACTACAAACCTTAGGCGTAATCTAAAAAACCCAAAAAAACCCACCATCCTGGCAGGTCTGAGAATCCTTTCCCTCTGGTTAACCGCTTGATTTTTTCCGAGTGTGATCACAGAAGGCGTCCCACAAGCATCTGTGCCCATGCTCTGCCTGCCAAAGGCAGGAGCCGCGCTCCTGCGGGTTGAGAGCTGGGTCTTCTCCACAAGACACCTTGTTGGGCTCTCGGGTGCAGGGTGTGGGGAGACAGCTTTCTGATTTGCTGCATGAGTACACTCGCCACACCCTCTGCACCACCTCTTGCATCTCTGTTATCCCCTCTGGGGACTCATTTGATTGAAACCATATTGGGACTGGAAAAGGCCTTTGGAGAGGGATTGGCCTGTGGTGGCTGGAAGGAACTTTTATGATGGAGCTCTTGGGGGTGACATGCTTTCAAACCTCGCCTCAGTCGGGTTTGAGAACCTGCCCGAGGTTTGCACACCTTTTGAAAGGTTGGTGGTGGTTCTTGAGTTACCACATCCTGTCCAACTCTTTGTGACCACAGGGGCCGCAGCTCACCAGGCTTCCCTGTCCTTCCCTGTCTCCTGGAGTTCGCTCAAACTTGTGTTCATTGAGTCAGTGATGCCAGCCTTTGAAAGGTTAGCTCTTCCAGATAAGAATCTAGAAAGAGCTATTACATAGAAAAGAAAGTGGGTATTTTTCTGTGAAGCCCAAGAATTCAAAACTGGGGCCAGGGAGACACAGTCTGAGGAGAGTGTGGCTTGCTGACAGCCAGAATCTCGCGCCGCATGCATCCAGCAGCGGGACACCAGTCCCAGGAAGCTCCCTGGCGCTGGAGGAATCTGAGCAAAAATGGGGCAGGTGCCTCTTGGGGTATTAAGGGGTTTTCCTCCCTGGGTGGGAGATGACCTGGAAGACATGTCTGCTTGGCAAGGTTTCACGTTATAGTTGATGTTTGCTCTCGGGAGAGGAGGGTTAGGACATGCTGCTTACCAGCCAAGAAGGGAAATCAGTGAAATTTGGCTGTTCTTCAACAGAAAACAGCAGGTTGCCCACCAAGGTGGCAGTGAGAAAAGTGACAGGGATTTAGGGATGGAAGCCTAGGGTATTGGATGGCCACACATGTGTCTTGCCTGTGTTCCTAGCATATGGTCCAAACTGGGGCCTTGTCTCAGGAATGGAAGTGGGTGTATAGGCTCCAGGTTAGACCAGACCAAGCACTGCCTGGGGTGAGGCTTCGCACGAGGCCGCAGGCACTGGGGAGAGGGGCCAGACTTACGAGAGAGAGTGAGATGTTCAAAACCTTGGAAATCCATGGACGCAAGAAAGACAGGAGCTTGAAGGGCCACTGCCTGACAGGGTCGTCCATGCCAAGGGGCAGCCACCTTCCCAGCGCTGAGGACAGTGTTCTGCATCCAGGCGGTGGTCTTTGCCGTGGTGTTCTCTCCAGCTGGAACTTCTTTCCTAGGCTCATGTCCTCCCCAGAGATGCCGTGGCTGCCCCTCCTATGCTGCAGAAGTGGCTTTCCCGTCTGGTGGACAGAGGCCGCCCAGATACACGCTTCATCTATGTGCATCCCTGTTGAGGTTGCTTGCTGGCATCGGGTGCCCAGTATAGGCCACGGTGGCAAGAAGAAGGGGACAACAGCCACTGGAGTTTTTTAAATAGGCTGCTGACTTCTTTTTTGTCCTGAGTCTGGGGCAAGGAGAGGTCTGCTTGATATGTGGGCAGCTCCCAGCTTCCTGCTTTGATACAGTGGTCCACAGTTAAGGCCTGATTCCAGACATATATATTTCTTAGGCTCTCCCCTGTGGCGTTTCAGGGGTGTGTGGTTAGAAAGCACAGACTTAGTCCTGTCCTTATTTAGCCACTGCCAGGTACCGTCCAACAGAGGTGGCTGTGGAACCCCTACCCCCCACCCTTGACTTGAGGTCTTCTCTGATCCTTAATCGGGGTGAACCATCAAGAGTTTGCTGGATCGTTGAGCAGGGGGCTGTGTGCCCCGACCTCTCTGCTTCTTGGCTGACTTTGGCTACACCCCCACCCCCGCCCTCACCTGAAGGGGCATCCTTTCTCCATCAGTCAGCTGAAAGCTGATGAAGTCCTCCCTGGTCAGGATGCTGAACCACTTGGGCTGGGTCACTGCTGTGGGGAAAAGGTATCTCTCTGTAAGCAGGTAGTGGCTGCTCATTTCCAGAACAGGCCAACTCACAGCACAGCAGGAGTATTAGCTATTGATTGCCGGCCCTGCTCCTCGCTCATCTTGCAGGCGGTCACTCTGATATTAGAAGGGAAATAGAGATGGTGTTGAAGGTTTTATCTGCTGCCAACAATTGAACTTCTTCCCCTACTTGACCACAGCCTGGCAGACAGCTCAGTGGCAGGAGGGTCTTTGCACTGAGGAGCCAGCCTAGTCTGGCTGATCATCTCTGGTCAAACCCTGTCCCAAGGTGGCCAGCCCCATTTTTTGGTCAGAATTCCAACCCTTGTTGGTGCTCAGTTTAGTTGGGGCCTCCAGGGTGGGTGGGAGAGACCAGCTTTCCACCCCTACCCCTGGCCCCTTAGATAGCAGCATAAGGAACTTTCTTGCTTGGGCCTTTGACTGCTAGGCTGCGAAGCCACGCTTGGGATCAGAAGGTTTAGCTGTCATCACATCAGGCCCCATCTGTTTGCTCTCCTTTACTCCGTGTTGGGGTTTCTGAGATGGACAGTGCCTGTGGTCTTGGGCCTGAGATGTGTTTGGTAGCAAGCTGAGGCTGACGGGGAGATGTCTGAGACCTGACCTGACCATAGCTCACTGTTCCACTACTGGGGAATATTGTGGGGTTCTCCAGGTCATGGGAGAACTTAGCAAGGATATTCTCAATCAGTGTGTTCCTTATAAAAAGGACCTCCTTCATCTTGGCATCCCCAGCACCTTGCGTGCGCTGAGGACCCAGGAAATGTTTAGAATGAGTTTGTGTTACTCTTATTTCCAGGAGTGGAGCCCAACCAGCCCCCAGCTCTAGATGCAGCAATCTGACCAGACTAGGGGTGGTCCAGGGATGGTGGTATGGAACGCGGAGGACACACAAGACTGGAGTCTTAGGACACCTGTGCTAGCCCCTGCTTGTCCATGTACTTGCTGACCTTGGCCAAGTTGCTTTCCATCTCTGGACTGCAGTTTCCTCAGCAGTAGATGAAACGGGGTGGACCAGATGGTCTCTGAGGGCCCTTCTTGCTGAATTTTCTGCTTTGAATCCAGATGGATTTTACATAATCAAGCAGTGGCTTCCCCTGCACCACCCCCTCCATGGAGCTTAAGTCAGTTGGGCTGCACATCTGGCAAACTCAGCTTGGCTTTGGCCAGGCCCACTGGTTTGGGTGGGTCCCCAGCTCCTTGGCCCCTAAGGTGGTTTAAAGGGAGGCACCATCCAATGAGGGTCTCTAGGTCCAGAGCTGGGAAACTGCAGGAGGGCAGAGGGGTCATGGAGAAGGGAGCATCAGGTACAGACTGTTTTTGTTCTTGTTTTGTTTTAAATTCCAGTAATTGTTTTCAGTTATGTAGTGTTTTTGGCCATGAAGCTTACTTTCATTTTAATCACAGCGTTTCTGCAGAGGAGGCGTGGCTGGTTGGGAAAGTGAGGCTCAGAAAGGTGAATGACCTGCCCAGAGTTAACAACTGAGGGCTGTAATCAGAGCCTGAACTCAGCTTCCTGGTTCCTGATCCTCGAGTTCTTCCGTAGCGGTCAGGGTCCTAATGTGGATACAAATCTGATTATCTAGGAGAAGAAAGAATAGAGAACAAGAGAAAAGGGGGGAAAATAATGGAAGGAGAAAGAGAAACTCCAGGCATCTTCTCTCAGAAGTAGCCAGTGTCTCCATTCAAATGCCAGCAGAGGCCACAGGCCTAAAGACCGTGCCTTCTCTGAAGAAGACAGCCCTAGCGGACCCAGCTCCCTTTACCAAAATCTCAGCCTGACCTGCTCTGAACATCCCCAGATACTTCCCACCACGATGGGCGGACATGTAGGGACTGAGATGTCCCCTGTTCTGATGAGGCCTCATTTATTCAGGCCGAGCCCAGCCATCTTGGAAGGAGGTTGAGGTCTGTTCCAGAGAACCTTCCCCATCAGTTACAGGAGGAGAGAGGAGAAGCAGCACTTGGTATGTATAGCCCAGGAACCAGAGACACGATCCAGAAATAAGAGGGAGAGAGGCACAACCTTGGTCCTTTCCAGTCGAGAGTGTCAGATACACGTCTCTGCTTATCTGCAGTGGGGATAGTTGGGGTTTCTCTGGGAAACACACAGCCTCTGGAGGGCTCTGACTTGAAGTACCTGAAGCTCTGCCATGTAGAATATACTCAGCCCCGCCTCGGTGAGGTTAGCCTGTAGATCTCAGATCCTCCTTAGAAAAGAGGGAGGCCACTTGATGTCTCTGCAGGGAAGGCATTGCTACCACCTGCTGGTTTTACAGTGAGTTCCTCGACATTGGCGGTAACCAAGTAAAGAACAGATACCCAGCAGAGAGCCTGGGAGACTGAGCCTTGGGGTGGGCTGGTGTGTTTCCAGGGAAGATCAGAGTCCAGCAGATGAGAATATGCCAGTGGCAGCAGCTCAAGCGGTTGCCTGGTTTTCAGGCTTCCTTTCCAGCGGGGAGCAGGCCGCACAGAGTGAGCTGAGTCTCCTCCTGCTGGAAAGCTGCGGCCACAGGAAGGGCCACTCTGCCGAGTCTGGGACCAGGGGAGACTTAGGGGGAAATTAAACTACCTTGTTTTTATGGTTTTCAAAGCCCACTGCTAGGGAGGACGACTTGGTGGCTGGGGGCCCGGATCCCCATTAGACAGCTGGTGAAACTGAGGCCAGGACCACATGAGCCCTGGCCCGGGCTCGCTGATCACCCCTTAACTCACTGACCAGACATGGTCCCTCAGGGCACTGCGACCTCCCAGTCGCTCAGCCGTGAGCAGTGCAGACCAAAGAGGCGGCCACGGACCCTGCTCTCCGTGGGCTCAGATGGCCTGGCTGTGCAGGAGGTGGGACTGATCACATGGAGGGGCCAGTGTGCCTGGGTGTGCCGTGAAAGGGCAGGTTTGGGATGGCAGGAGACCTGCATGGACGCACAAACTTAAAGACAAAGGGGAGACATGGAAGCTTCCTAAGAAGGGGAGTGACGTGGTCCGCGGAAGAGCCCCAGTGGCCTGGACGGGGTGGAGCAGCCCAGGCTTGGTCACCTCAGGAGGCGGGCAGGCCTGAGCTGGAGTGGTGACTAAATGCTGTGGCTGGTGCCCCCTCTTGACAGGGTGGCCTCTCGCTGGGTGTTGGAGCTGGGGGGGTGGGGAGCAGAGCAGGAGGAGGCGGGTGAGGGCCGAGGGCCAGCCTTTTGCTGAGTCTCCCATGCGTCCTGCCCTGTGGGAGCCTCCTGTCCACAAGGGAGGGCCCCCGCATGTGGTCCCACAGCTGTCCAGACTGGCTCCTCCTGGCCCCTCCAGCTGTGCCCGCAGGCCCTGAAGCGAAACTGGGTGAACTTTTCTCATGGCTGCTGGTAGAACATTCTCCAGAGAAGAGAAGGTTCTCCCTCTGTGCTCGTGTTTGCCTGTTAGGTAGGCCTGAGAGCTGATAGCGTTCCCACATTCTGGGTGAGGAAACTGAGGCCACAGTGTTGCTCAGGGAAGAGAGGCTCTGGGCGGGACCGGGCGATTCAGGGCTTCTTGATGAACGCTCTGTCTGCTGGCGGATTCCTCCCCTCCCTGGGCCTGCTCTCCAACCCCAGCCCCTCGCCCCTGTCTGCTCCCTGGTGAGCAGAGGGGGTCTGTGCCGGAGGACGGAGGTGCTGCGTCAGGGCTGGGAGTGCCAGAAGCGCCCCTCCTCCCCATCCCTTGCCCTGCTGTCTGCCTCCAGACTGACAGAAGGCAGGGTCACCCTGCTGAGAAGGATTAGAGAGGAGGCGGGGCGCCCCAAATGCTGGGCCCTGGGCCATGCTGGGAGGTGGGGAGCCGCTGCTGTTCCCACCCCCAGCTCCCACCTGTTCCAAGCCTTGGCTCCAACAGCAGCAGCATCTCTTGGTTATTGAAATGAAGCCAGGGGCGCCCTTTAAGCCTGAAGAGCCCTGCCCTGGGAGTCGGACACCCTGGTTTGAGTCCAGCCCAGCTGCCAAACTGCTATGTGTCCTTGGGGGGCCATCCTCCCCTCTCTGGGCCTTAGTTTGCTCATCACTGTGGTGAGGGGTGCCCAAGAGGGCACTCTAAAGTGCTGTGGACTGGCCTGTTCCTCCCTTCCCTGCTGAGAACCCACACGCAAGCTCCCCTCACATTCACCTGGCCCGTGAAGAAAGGCTGGGACAGGAGTTGTGGTGAGGGAAGCCTTCTTTTCAGGCCAGTACCACCTTCTCAAAGGTCAGGGTGCTCTCCCACCCTGCCTGGCAGCCAGCCTCGTGCCTAATGTCTGCCCGGGACAGATGACCGACCCGGGGCCCCTAGCAACAGTGGGCAAAAGGTTACTTCTGACAAGTCAGGCAGCATTGCCCCCGTCACCTTCTCTTCTAAAAGAAAAAAAAAAGTTGCAGCCTTGACCATCACGTGTGCCCGTATGTACCTGTGGGCATGTGTGCATTTGCACACTCGAGCCACCCCCTCCCCACAAATGTGAACTCCACACAGTCACACCGTAAACTCTCTCTGATGAAATGGAAAGTTGAACATAAATCAGTGTCTGCTGCCCTGTTACCTATGCATCAGCAGTCAGTGCCTGGGTGGTTTGCTCGGTAACAAAGCGCCCGGCAGCTCCGCAGGCCTTGACCGCCCTCTGTCGTGAAGCCGGCCCCACACCCCAAAGCCCTTGGGCTGAGGCCAGCCCTGCCGTGTGCCCCAGCCGCCCCGAACCCTCCTGGCTTCAGTGCCTCTGCAGGGAGAGGCGGTGGAGTGGCTCTGGAAGGACCCTAGGATGGAGGCCAGGCTACGCTCAGCCACTGTTCCTCCCATCCCAGGAGACCCCAGTGGCCATGACCGCCTCCCTCCGACCCTCTCTTGAGCTCTGAACCGACTCCTTGAATCTGACTTTTATGGATCTGATGCTCAAGGATAGGTGTTAGCGCGTTGTCACCTCTGGTTTATTAAGACCTTGGGCTGGTTTATCTTCTTCCTCTTTGGACCTGGGTTTCTCTTAAAAGTTTCTCCTCCTGTGCTGGAGAGCTGCTCTGCCACGAGTGTTCTCGCAGCACTAGGACCTACATCTGTCCCCCAGATGATGTCCTCACCTCTCGTGGGCCAGGGGCAGGATAGATCCTCCTCCGCTCATGCCCCGTTCTCTACAGATCATGCTGAGGTTTTTTTCCTTTAAAGAAAAAAAAAAAGGTCAGATTCCACAGCCTAGTAGCAGAAGAGGTTTGAGGAAGGGAATTCCAGTGGAATCCTATAATAACATGCCTTGGCATCATGTGGGTTGAGATAGACCCCCTTAATAAGAGCATGTTGCCCTGAAAGGAAGCTGCCCTTTGAGGAATCTGGGCTGGGCCTGGGGCTCTGGGGGCAGACTAGGTGGTCACAGGGCTTTCTAGCATCTCGCTGAGGTTCTGAGAGCTGGGGAACACAGCAGGAGACAACACAGTGTGGGCCGTGAGCTCATGTTCTGTTTCTGCCTAGACTAACTCTCCAGCTGACCTTTCCCTGACAAGCTCCTTCCTTCAAATGAAGGCCTTGGAATCAATGACGTCCCAGGCCCAGGCCCACCCCTGGGTTCCAGAAAGCCCCATCTCTTGCTAAGACCAAAAGGGCGGGGTTGGGCTTGGTAAGAGCGTGAGTGGGGAGGCCCCAGCCTCCGTGAGGCATCGGCTCTGTGCCGGGTGCTGGTCTCCCCAGGGTTCTCCCCGGCCCGGGAGATGCCACTTCAGCTCTGGGCACAGTGTGGGGGAAGGGGAGCAGAGGGCGCCCAGCTGTGGCAGAGGCCTCCAGAGAGGATTGGCACAGCATGCAGTGGCTGTGAGCAGGAGCAGGACAGCCCCTTGCTGCTCCTGGTGCCGTGTTCCGGGGAGGTCGTCCAGACTCTTTAGGCACTGGCCTCCTTGACTGTGCTGAGGAGCAGTCATTTAGCAACTTGTAATGCCTCCTTTGCGGAGCTCTGGTGAGGATTGACTGTACATATACACATACGATGCAGGTTTGATCCCTGGGTCGGGAAGATCCCCTGGAGGAGGCCATGGCAACCTACTGCAGTATTTTTGCCTGGAGAATCCCATGGACAGAGGAGCCTGGGGGGCTACAGTCCATGGGGTTGCTAGGAGTTGGACCCGATTGAAGCAACCTTAGCATGTGTGTGCATGCATATGTGTGCGTGCCCACACACACGCATACTCTTGTTCAGTGATGGTTGATTACTGCCATGGAAATATGACCCATCCAGGATCCAGGATGAGCACTGGTCAGAAGGCCCAGTGGCTGGGCCCCTGGAGCTCCCGTGAGCCTTTAGCCCACCTGCCCCCAGCGTGTCCCACCCCTCCCACACCTGTCTAAACGAGCTTCCTCGCGGCCCTGGGTCATGGAGCCTGGGTTGGCATATCGGTTGCCTTGGGAAAGTCCATTCAACTGTCTGAACCTTAGCTGCTTCATTTGACAGTTGGGGGTGAATATACCCCCTACCTTTTGGGGTGGTGGTGGGGACACCATGAAATAATGCCTGTGACGCCCTGCCAGGCATCTTGCATAGGTAAGCACTCTGGGTCCTCTGTTATGGACACAAGCAGGAGTGTTCTGGGCTGTTCTTTAAGCTAGAGGCTGGGGTAGAGGTAGGTCTTCCAGCTCTGCCAAGAGCAAGGGCCCACACGAGTTTTCTCCTTTTTCCGGAAATCTGTCTCAGGGGCTTAGCACAGCTGTGGAGGCAGTGATGTGTGGAAGAGGTTCAGGGTGTTCTCGAGGTGGGTTGCCTTTTTAGGGTGTAGCCCTTTAGTTAGACTGGGGCTTATGGCTCCTGCTCAGCACCGGGGCTTTAGCGTGTTACCTCACTTAATCCTGCCCGCCTGGCTACCCCCTTGGGCCCTGGCATGGTGACTCCTTGTCCTCTTGTCTGCCGGCAGGAGCTGGCAGGGGAGCAGGTTGTATGTCCAGTTCCTGCCAGGCTCATCAAGGTGAGCTCGCTTTTGTGAGTTAGCATCTGCTCTCCCGCCCAGGGGTCTGGGTCTTCACCCATGCAGTCGTCCCTCGGTGTCCACGGGGGTTGGTTCCAGGACCCCTTGGACGCCAGGATCTGCCGATGATGTTCAAGTCCCTTATATAAAATGCCTGAGTGCAGTCTGCCTCCCTGCCTGCCTCTGTGGGTATGGAGGGCTGACTGTACTCCAGAGTTCTGTCACTAGTGACTCACCCGGGTATCATTGGAGTTTCTGTTTCTCCACCTGTAAAATAGGAACAGCTCCAGCTGCTTCACCAGCTCTGAGTGTGGGAATGTGTTCAGAATGAAAGGCGGTGGGGGTGTCCGTACAAGGGCTCCTTCCCAGGCGCTGGCGTCCGGCCGTCCGACCCTTCAGCGCACAGCTGGGAGGGACACCTCTCTGCCTGGCCCTGCTGGGCTCCCAGGGCTGGGAGGTGGCCAGTCTCTGGCTCCAGGTGTTCTGGTCCGCGGGGTGGACTCCAGCCTGGGCTCCCTGCAGGTCAGTGGTGGGACTCATTCACTCCATCAAGTCATCTTCTCGCCAGTGGTATCCGTTTGTTAGATCCAATCCAATCCAATCCAAGCTGTTGGTAAGACACTCAGAGCTCTTTGTGGTCTAGCCCCGTTGATGGACCAGCTGTTGATCTCTGGGACAAGGGCCAGAGCTTGTGCTCTCAGGCCCAGCCCTGCCCCTCCAGCTTGTCTGCATGGCCTCTTCTGCAGACTGCAGAATTCTCCCCTCCCCTTCTTGAAGGCTCTTCAGTTTCAAGTCGCTTTTATTCAAGAAGACTTTGACAGAGTCTTGTCCTGTCCTTGCCTCCAGGTCAAAAATGATACACCCAAAATGTGGGTCTAATTAAGTGCCTCTTCCTCAGATTAATTATAGTGTCTGACTCCACGAGACGTAACTGTGTTTATGAAAAGGGTCTAAGAATTTGGAGACTTGCAGTCTGTTCTGGGGCATTGCCTTCGCCATTCTGCACCTCAGTCTGCTCATCATAAAAATACAGCGTTAGAAGAGGTGGGCGTGGGAGATAGATAGTGAAGAACCCTGTCGTGTGGGGGCATCAGGGGCAAAAGAAGTAATGGAGCACTTCAAGGGCCAGATGTCTTGTGTGGAGTTGGCTGAAGAGTTCCCCACGTCAGGTGGGGTTGGTGAGGGCCACTTGTCACATTCAGACAGGTTACATATGGGCAAGGAGTCAGCTCCCGGGAGTGGTGTAATAAGAAGGCTTAGTCAGGAAAGAGGGCCTTCCTGAAGTACCCTACGAGGCTGGAGAATCTGAGCACAGCTCTGTGTATGGGCAGCCACCCTGTGATGAGGCTGGTCCACAGCCCTGGACTGAGTACTGGAGTCTCGGGATCTGCGACTCTTCTTTGGGAAGGTGGCAGCCCTTTTTACAGGCAAAGTTAAGGAGTTTCAAAGAGGACTGCAGACCATACCCCTGGCCCACGAATCTGGGGCCCTTCCAGCAGCACCCACCACATAGCTGCCCCTCACGTGGCCACTGAGATGTGCCAGGTTTCATAGCCCACTGTCTATGTGACTGTGGGCCAACTTCCTTCAGCCCTTCTTTCCCCTGGTTTCTGGCTCTTTCCCTCACCCCATCCTGTTGCTTCTCCTAGGAAGGAAGACAAGAACCTGGTTCATTCTCTAAGCTCAGGGAGACAGAGGCAGAAGAAGCCACCCAGTTATCCAGGAAACCACAAAGCTAATGGGGAAACCTTAGCTAACTGCTGTTTGCTCTTCTGCCCAGTGGACAGCTGGGGTTGAATTCTGGCATCTGGATTTATAGCTCCCACAGCCTTGTGTCTCCCTGTCCTGGTCGATATGATGAATCTGTACTTTTTGGATTGTCTGTCGGGGTGTAGAGGGGTAGGGCAGGAAGGCTGTGTGCATGCATGTGCCCAGAGAGCTTAAAGTAGAGCAAGAATTCTCTGGGTGGACCAGGCAGTGCTTTATTAATATGCACCTCGCCTTCACTGTGCTGCCGTGATTAACAGCAGAGCCTGAGCGTTGGCGAGAGGTGGTGTGGAGGCTGGCAGGCAGGAGCGGGATGCGTCTTTGCAGCCCTGTCTGTTTTCAGAGCAGAAGGCAATCTTTGGGGATGGGGGTGGGGAGGTTTGTTTCTCTAGGCAAGGTGGGCATCCTCCCTGTGTTCTGCGGGATTGGCATGGTTCTGAATCCTGGGTGTGTCTCCGCCTCTCCCACTTACTAGAGAGCCAGTCTGTACCCAGTAGACACTGGGGAGAAGAGGTTGTGCTCTCTGGATGCCCGCCAGAAACCTACATGGTTGGGACTGGGTCTTAGAAATCTTCACCAACATTAATGCGAGCTGGCTGCTCAGGGCTAGAGAGTGGCTTAGTGGGTGAGCAGGCACACACTCCATGTGTAGTCAGCAGGAGATGGGAATTAGCACCCCAGACAGCTGTGAACTCACTGTTTTCCAGAGGCCATAGGTCTTTACTTCTGACTTGACGGAGGATATAGAAGCATCTTTGGAAAGGAATGGAACAGATGTGTGCTTCCCAAGACAGGTCTGATTGCTACCCCCTTGCACGAGCTCCCATGGGTTAATGACCCCAGTCCTTAGCCCCACTTCCAGCCCCAGGGTCACCATCTTGTGCATGAGACCCTTCAGCACCAGGCCCTCTCCTGCCCCTTCCAGGTGCCCACCTCAGGCCAGAAGCCTCTTCCATTTCTGTGCTGCCAGGGAACTCCAGGCTAGCCTTCCACCTCCTGCCTACTCAGTGTGATTGCTCTGCGATCGCTGCCCCTCATTCCCCAGTGCACCTGGCGCCTGCCTCTGTCTGAAAGCTGTTATGGTCCCAGTTGGGCCTTGGTCTCTCTGCACCACCAGGAACACTTTGAGGGAAGGCCACAGTTCTGCTTATTTTCGTGTCTCCGATGCTTAGGGCACACTTGGCCCCAGGCTGCTGGGACCCACTGGCTGGGTGCACTGCCAGGGTGAACATGGGTTTTGCCCATAAATTCTGCGTATTAATGCTCTTTCCTGAGTCCCTGGAAAGAGTGCTCAGTTCTGTGGACACAGCACATGCAAAGAATCTTTAGCAGCGAGGCCTCAAGGGTTCAGCAGCAATGGCTGGAGGCAGAGTCGCCTCTCCTAGCCCCCTGCCACTCCACCACAGCATTCAAGGTTAGAGCCCTTTCCTGAGATGACCCTAGAGAACTACTCAGAGTTTACTGCGCTGGAGAAGGTCACACAGCACAAGCCTCCTGAAAGAACTCAGGGCTGGAATCAGGTCTTCAGAATGTTTCGTGCTGGCAAGCCAGGGAGGAGTGTGTTCCCCAGCTCTGCGGCAAGAATGAACACAGGGAAGATGGTTAGCAAGGAGATACTCTGGAGCCAACCAGCTGGACGTGAATGCTGTTTATTGTGTTGTATTGCAGTGAAAGATCATTTTGTTTAAGACCAGTGGCCCAGAAACCTGGGTCTCAGAGATTGGTCACAAGGCATGTTGGTGGGGGAACCAGAACTCAGGTTTGCTGACCCCGGGACTGGGCACAGTCTCTTGTCCTCAGTGGGATAAATCCCGGCTCTGGTAAATGATACTGTCATGTCGCTGAACTTCATTTTTATCCTTTGTAAAATGGAGTTGATTTTTGCTTCATTTATCTCACTAAAGAGATGTGAAGTTCAAGTTAGAAGGTATTGATAGATACTAGTACTGTTTTGCTTTTCTTTGAGAATTTAAAAAGACCCCAATTTGGGATTTCCTTGGTGATCCAGTGGCTAAGACTCCACACTCCCAATGCAGGGGTCCCAGGTTCAATCTCTGGTCAAAGAACTAGATCGCA
Source organism: Oreotragus oreotragus (assembly GCA_006410675.1). Taxonomy (NCBI): domain Eukaryota; kingdom Metazoa; phylum Chordata; class Mammalia; order Artiodactyla; family Bovidae; genus Oreotragus; species Oreotragus oreotragus. The sequence goes on along the minus strand of SJYX01007094.1, from coordinate 316,434 downwards.
TATGCTTCAGCTATGTAAGACCCTGCATAGCCAAGTAAATTTTTTTTTTTTTCTAAAAATTGTAGTACTGAGTTAAAAAAAAAAAAAAGACCCATTTTTTTCCCTCTTAAGTCTTGAAAACCATTACTAAGCTCAAGGATCAGCAAAGTTTTCCTGTGAAAGGCCAGATAATAAATATTTCAGGCTTTGTAGACCATCTGGCCTCTGTCCTGACTGCTCAGATATGTTCAGATGTAACATGAAAGCAGATTCAAATGGTACACAAATGAACATAGCTGTATTCTGTTAAAACTTTATTTACAAAAGCAGATGACAGGCCAGACTTGGCCCCGAGCCACAGCTTGCTGACTTCTCTGGCAGCTCAGTGTGGTGGACGTGCTCTTGGGGTCCTCATGTGGCAGCGGACCTCCAGCCTCCACTCCAGGTGTGTCCAGTCCGTGCTCAGGGCTGGGGCAGCCAGGGAGCAGCATGGGGCGGGTGGGGGGCTCTGCGTTAGGTCTTGGATGCCATGCCGCTGCCTGTACTTTCATTTACTGTGTTTCCTCCCTTTGTTTTGAAAACTGTCTCCTGCTGGTTCTGCGTCTCTGTCTCCGTGGGACCTCTGGAGTAAAACATGCTCTGAGCGCCTCCTGCGGGTGTCTGAGCGGCCTGTCTCAGGAAGCCAGATTCACAAGTGTGTGGACCTCTCACCCTCGCCACCTGCCTGGCGCTCTCCTGGCTCCTCTGAGAGGCACAGGGAGGAGGAGAAGGGAGGGGAGCCGGGGTCTTTGCTCAGCTGGAATCAGTGTGTCTGTCACTGATCTTGCACTGAGTGGACCCCAGTGGCTGTGAGGATTCCTGACGTTACGCAGCGGTGACCCGCGGGGGACACACTGTGTACTGTCTGCTCCTTTCACTGATGACTTCCCCACCATGTCAAGAAGACGGGCCACCACCACTGCCACCTGCTTTGCCTGGTGCCCATGGAGGCTCATGATTGCTGTGGGCTCGTCCCCTAGGCAGCCAGCAGCCCCCGACCGAGCTCCCAGCGCCAGGCCGCCACCTGGTCATGGCTCCGTGATTGAGTATGGCCCAGCTCAGCCCCCCGTACCCTCGAGTTGGTGATTTCATCTCCACCTCTGACCTTTTCTGCCCATGTCCACACACATGAAGACGTCTCTTCCCCAGAGAGGACAGATAGAACTAGGACGGCAACTGTCCAAAGCCACTGCCAAGTTCGTTCCCGTGGGTCAAAATGAAGAAATACTTTTTCTGTGATGAGCTGCATGTCAGAGGGAGGGGGCTGTTCAGAGCCCTCCCTCTGTCACCCCGCCAGGTGGTCAGCCTCCTGCTGCAGGGAGGCTGTGGGCGGAGGTAGACCATGGTGACGGATGTGGATGTCGGTGGTACACGGGCACACCTTGGCCCTCTCCCCAGAATGGGCTTACAGCATTTTCCATCAGCATTCGTGTCCAAGGAGCAAATTGGATTGTCTGTTGCACGCCTGTTGCCATGTGTATAATTAATGTAATTTTATAGTCACTCAATTACGGTGACACGCCCAATAGGCGGATTACACAGGCCACCAGTAATGTGGGTTGTCTGTCTCCCCGCTGCCAGTCAATGGAGCCCACCCCTGCATCCTTGCCACTCCAGTGGCCAGTGTCCCTGCCCACCCCCCAGGAATTGGGGAGGGGGACGGGGATGTGGGGGAACGTTTTGTCTCTTAGCAACCTAAAATTTCAGGTCCCCTTTCCCCAAAGGCCCTCTGACTAAAGGCAGATCTGGCCAAGGTGGTAATGAGGAAGCACCCAGTGTGTGAGAGCACTCTCCCAGCTTTTCTGCGAGGAGTGTCACCTGGACTCCTTGTGCCCTTAAAGGCCTGGCTGGGGATGTCAGGCAGAACTGCAGCCCGGGTGCCTTGGGCTTTCATGGCCGAGCTCTCCCCACTGGCCCACCTCTGTACCCAGAAAACCTGGGGCTCAGTCTCAGTTCTGTGAGAGTCCATGATTCCTAGGCAGGTTGAAGGCAGCTTCAAGGAGTGTGGGGTGGCATTTGGTGAAGGAGCCATGAGTTTTGGAAATACTAAACTTAGCACATAGCTTTCATTACCTCTCATTAATACAGATTTTTTTTAAGCGATTTTTTAAAAGTTTTATTTTTGACTCTGCTGGGTCTTTGTTACTGTGCTCCTCTCTAGTTGTGATGCTTGGTTTTATTGCAGTGGCTTGGCTTCTCTTGTGGAGCCTGGGTTCTAGGTGTGTGGGCTTCGGCAATTGTGACCTGGAGCTTAGTTGCCCCATGGCATTTAGGATCTTAGTTCCTGGATCCGGGATCAAACTCATCCTCTGCATTGGCAGGCGAGTTCTTAACCACTGGACCACCAAAGAAGTCCCTATCTGGTTTTTAATTGTAAGACGCCATCCTCCCTTATTCCCAGGAGTCTTTAGCTGAGAGGACCGACCTGGTTACCCTGTTGGTACTAAAGTTTCCTCCTGGTTCCTTGAGCACCAAGTGTTAGATGTGTTCACCCCAGGGCTGGCTGACTGAGGCTGTGGGGTCCGCGTGCTGGCTGAGCCTCAGCATTCTGCTCGGGCCCTGCCCTAGAAGTCCATATGGGGACTGTGTCACTGCCCCGGAGGAGCCCATGTGACATCCAGAGATAAGGCGGGACGTCTGTAGAGGATGTGCCATATTTGGAGTGTGCTTGGCTGGGTAGAGTAGGTCAGGCTTCACAAAGGAGGATGTGTGGCCTTTCAGCAGGCTCAGGAGGGTGATCCTGCAGAGTATACATCTAGTTCTCGCCTTCCATGTAGATGGGCTGTGAGTGGCTTTAGAGCGTGAGGCGTGGGGAGTGTGGAAGCTTGGGGATCTAGGCCAGTCACTGTCAGCCGAGCCACCTCTCTGAAGTATCTGTAGAATGTCCCATGTTCCGTATAAGGAAACTGGACCCACAATGTGTCCTGAGGAGTTGGGCTGAATGCCAGGAAGTGTTCCCCACCCCCATCGTGCACAAGCACATCTCTTAAGAATGGCTTCGGGGAGATGCAGGGACTTGATCAAAACATGGCAATAGGTGGGCTCTGCTGACGGTTCTGAGGTGCTTTTCTTTTTTATAAAGTTACTTATTTATTTGGCCATACCTCGAGGCATGCAGTACTTCCTCATCCAGGGGCTGAACCTGTGCCTCCCACAGTGAAGGAGCAGAGTCTTAACCACTGGACCACCAGGGAAGCCCCCTGAGGTGCTTTTTTGCAGAGACCTCTGATCCGCTGTGCTCTGCTCCCCACCACATCGATGACAGCAAAGGCTCCTTCACTAAACCGTCTGCATCCAGAGTTGGAGTGGAATGGCCTGGCGTTTGCCTCTGTCACACCCATAGCAGAGCCTCCTGAGGCCCTGGATGTTACTGGGTGTTACGCCACTCAACGCTGAAGTGGCAGGAAAAGGCATAAGGAAGTATGGGGCTTACGTGTCATTGGTCGGAGATCTTAGGAACATCTGAGAGGAATGGCAAGTCCATTGACAGGGTCTGGGGCAGATTGAGGCCCTGACAGGACGTGGGCATGTCTCCTTCCTTTCCCAGATTCAGTGTCAAGCCTCCTTGTTGTCACCCCGTGGAGGCAGTATGGTACAGTTTGAGAGTTCTGGCCCACCAGGGGACCTTGTTCTCATCCCTGCTCCCGTTGGCCTCCATCTGTGGCCACCCTGGGCCTCGGTTTCCTGTCCCCTTCTCTTGGAGCCTGTGGTAGTTTTAACCCAACACTCCAGCCTGTTTGTCACTGTGTCCTCGTCCTTCTCCCTAGCTAGCCTGGGAGCTTCCTGGGCCAAGACGAGACGAGGCCAGTGCACCTCTGTGACCTTTCCTTACCCCAGACATGTGGGAGATCCGCACCCAGGAAATGTGTGTGGGTGAGTGGCTGGGTGTACCCGCAGATCCTTCAGACTCTAGGAGACTGCTCAAGGGCCTGTAGGAATAGGATGGTGGACCAGCGAGGCTCTCTGGACTCTAGAATCAGCCTGGACCCACCACTTAATAGTTTGTGATCCTAGGCAAGTGGCTTTGGCTTGCTGAGCCTGTTCTCCCTTCCTGCAAGGAGTTGAGTGACATGAGCTGATTCAGGTGAAGGCCACTTGTACTGTGTGGCAGGTGTGGCTTCATTATTCTTAGTACAGTTACTCCCATTTCATCATGGAGAGCAGTGCAGTCAGTGGCAGAGAGTCAGGGTTTGAATGAACCCAGTTCTTTTCAAACCCTGTTTCTTTGTCTTCAATGGATGTGGGGGATGATATCATGAGGAGATCTCGACTGGAGTGAGGTGATGTGGCTCAGCCACCAGCTTCATCTCTGTGGCCTTGAGCAAGTCACACCTCTGTCCTGCGCCTCTCTTCTTCCCCATAAATGAAGAGCATTGGAAGAATTGATCTGTCAGAGCCACCAACAAGCAGGTGACTGCTGGGCAGGTGAGATTCTCCTCAAGTGTCTGGTGGGACAACCCCCACCCTGGTCCAGCCTGATATTCTGTGCACCTCAGATGTCTGCCCCTATCCACCTCCTCGCCCAGTTGACTAGGCAGCACCTGGATGGAAAGCCTCCAAGGTCCAGACTTGGATCCAGAGGCTCATCCTGGCGAAGCAGGCTTCCAGATGTACCTATTTTGGATTCTTTTAAAGCTTTCAAGTGGAAACCAGGAAGGCCCCGTTGGCGGGGGAAGTGGACCTGTATGGGAACAACACTCACTGTTATCAACTTTAAGGTTCTTGCCCTCTCTCACCTTCTATCTCCATCCTCTCTACCTGCCTGCTAGATCTGTGCAGGGTTTGGGGAAGAGAAAAGCCAATACCCCAACAAAGGTCAGAATCTGAAAACAGGGTCTTTTTTTTTTTTTTTTTTTTTTNAACTTTAAGGTTCTTGCCCTCTCTCACCTTCTATCTCCATCCTCTCTACCTGCCTGCTAGATCTGTGCAGGGTTTGGGGAAGAGAAAAGCCAATATCCCAACAAAGGTCAGAATCTGAAAACAGGGTCTTTTTTTTTTTTTTTTGGTCTTCTTCTTACATAACCTTTTACTTGAGTGGGTACCAAGTTGAAAAGACCAAAGGTCTGTCTTCTCTAAACTGACCTTTCAGTCTTTGGTTGAGAATGCAGACAAGAAAGAAAAGAACACTCTTTGGTGATTTAATAAAGCACAGGGCAGCAGACGCCATACAGTCGCGTGAAGATGGGCAGCACAACGCGTCTGTCGTCATCTACATGAGCAGACATTTCCCCAATGTGGAGTTCCATTCTGTGCCCCTGAGAACAAGCCAAGTATACAGTGCTGTTACATCCAGTCTCTGGGACAGAACCTGGACACGCACGTAGATAGGGGGAGCTCTCAGGCTGAGTGGAGGTAGCAGAGATGCAGAGCATGAAGATTTGGGAGGATGCTGGTTACCCTTTGGGGAAGGTGGGCGTCTGGCTCTGTGAAAGAGAAGCTTCCTGGCCTATAATGCTCCAGGTAGTGCTGAAGACCATGCTGGGAGGTACAGAAGCAGAGCCTGGGCAGCCTGATCGGATCTAGGAAGGTGAATGCTGAGCTGTATCTTTGCCTGTGTCCAGACTGTGGTGGGCTTTTCTTTTCAGATGACCAGCTGGCCTGGGCTAGAGTTCCCCATGTCCTTAGTATTCCAAACCACAGCTCCAAGTCAGAGGAGAGACTTCAGAGCTGCTGCCTCCTCTCTGGGCTTATCAGCTGGCTTCCCGTGGTTCCCCTCAGGTCAGGGAAGTTGCTAGGGCCTCACTGACCAGCCACACTCCCATACTGCTTGTCACTTGACTTGAGGCAGCTGCATGAGGCCAAATTGTTCCATGTCCATTCACCAGGGCCCAGGCAGCAGATCCCAGAGGAAGCTTCTAGGGGGGAGGTGCTGGGGGCAGCTTTGCCCTCCGGACCTCCCAGGGCCCAGGCGGCTGCAATGCAGGGCTGAGAGGTGACTTAGAAAAGACTCGGGTTTGAGTGTTGGCCCTTAGCAAGGACTGCCATTGACCAAGGCCCCGGGGGTATCTGGGGGGCTTTACTTACTTTTTATCTGATCACTCAGCAAACCAGGCTCTCTTTACCTCCCCTGACTACCAGGGTGCACAGGTGTGAGAGCCCTGCCCGAACCACACTGCTGGCCCTGAGAATCGGGATGTTACTGGAGAGGGTGGCGGAGGCTCGGGAGGGAGGAGGCGCTCCTCCTGCCAAGAGCTGAGGACTGACAGAAGGCCTTTTGCTCCCTCTTGGCGACTGGACCTCACCCTTGAACCCTCCTCCTCCCTGCTTTCCATTTTCCTTTTTTTGGGGGGGGTTGGCTCCAAATTATCTTATTTTGTTTACATTGCACCCAAGTTTCATGGTACAAAAGACTTGCAGGTGCAAGTATGTCCCGCCTTCATTAACTTCCCCTCCCTTTTTAATTTCTGTGATTCCAACTTTCCTTCCCTGTCCTGTTAATTAGGGGGCCTCTAATCAGTGCCATTATCACAGTGGCATTCATGTTTAGGAAAGCCGCTAAACACATGCTTGCAAAATTGCTAAATGGCTAATTAATGTCTGTTAATTAAGAAAATTGCTCATGGTAACAAACCATGCCGTTGCTGGCAGCCGCTAGAAAGACACACACTTGTTGAGATTAGTACTGTGGCAGGTAGGGGAACATCTGCTCGATGGAGCTTTCCGGAAGTGAGCAGCCCTGCGCTCAGGCGAGAAGCTCCAGGCCTGTCCTGGGCACGGCCCCCTCGCCCCTCTCTGCACACCTCTCTGTCTCCATGCCCACTGGTCCTAGCCCACCCCATGCCCACCCCTCCCACCCCCCGACAGGCTCTGCTCTCTGGGCTGTGCTTGCTGAGCCAGCAACAGGCTGAGCAGCCTGGCTTCCAGGGCGGAGACTGAGGAGTAAACCCATGCCCCACAAGTCGTTTTCCTTCTCTTTAAATGAAACCACGCTCATCCTCTGCATACACAGCTTCCAAGGGCTGTGTTTCTCTCCGCCAGGCTTCCCTGGTGGCTCAGACAGTAAAGAATCTGCCTGCAGTGCAGGAGACCTGGGTTCGATCCCTGGGTTGGAAGGATCCCCTGAAGAAGGGAATGCCACCCACTCAAGTATCCTTGCCTGGAGAATCCCCATGAACAGAGGAGCCTGGCAGGNTTCCCTGGTGGCTCAGACAGTAAAGAATCTGCCTGCAGTGCAGGAGACCTGGGTTCGATCCCTGGGTTGGAAGGATCCCCTGAAGAAGGGAATGCCACCCACTCAAGTATCCTTGCCTGGAGAATCCCCATGAACAGAGGAGCCTGGCAGGCTACAGTCCATGGGGTCACAAAGAGACATGACTGAAGTGACTTTCACATTCTCCTACCAGCACCAGCATCTTGCTCTGAATAGCCCAAGTTGGCAGCAAGGTGCTTCCTTGACCAGATTTTCATGCTTTTTGACTTCGACCTGCAGTAGAAAATACATTTGACGCAGTGACCCAGTACATACACACACACACATGCACATATTTATAAATAGAGATTAATGAAGAATATCTCCTTAAAACACACAAAGCTGTCTGATATTTTCTACCCTATTTTTTATTCTGCTCCAGGTTTTTAAAAACAATGGTTGCAACCCACTAAATTGATTTCACCACCCACTAATGGGCTGCACCCCACGCTTTGGTCAGCTCTGTGGTTTAAGTGTGAATTCTTCTGCCTAGCTCTCCTGTGGGGAGTCAAGGCCAGCATAGAGCCCAGAGCTTCAAGGGTCAGCCGGGGACGAGGGTGGCTTACCGCCAGCTGGAGTGGCTAGCCTCCAGCATCTCCTCCCGTCACCCAGCCCTGACCCTGCTCCCCAACACACCCTCTCAGGCCTGGGCTGCAGAGGCCAGGGTGAGCCTTGCTCCCATCAGACTTCTCCTCCTGTCCTTGCCATCTTGCAGTTGTGTGGCTGTGGCCAAGTCTCCTTATCCCTTGATACTCATCATTGTCACTGATAGGAATAGGAATGAGAAACCCGCTTCCCGGGGCCAATTTCAAGTGAAGGTATGTTAATGAAGTGCTCTGAGCAGTCACTCAGTGACAGTCTCTTCCTCTTGGCCCCCATGTATTCAGCCTCTGGCACCACCTCAGTCTTCCTGTCTGTTCCCATTCATCCTCAGAGCCCCCTCCCCTCAGTAGACTGGTTGCCTCATCCTTGCCTGGCCCTGGCCCAGGAAGTGGCACGTGGGCACCCTGCAGGGTAGGTCAGTTTCTGCAAGCCCTGGGGCTTCCCCGGTGGCTCAGCGGTCAAGAATCCACCTGCAGTGCAAGAGATGCAGGTTCAATCCCTCGGTTAGGAAGATCCTCTGGAGGAGGACATGGCAACCCACTCCAGTATTCTTGCCTGGAGAATCCCCGTGGACAGAGGAGCCTGGTGGGCTACAGTCTGTGGGATTGCAAAGAGTCAGACATGACTGAGCGACTAAGCACGCACGCGCTGCGCGCCCTGAGCCTGTCTCAACCAACGTATTTAACATGGCAAACTCCGCTCTAACGGCAGACCATGCTGGCCTACTCCTGCGTGCTTCCACAAAGGAGCTTGATTTTATTTGTCGTGCTTGGAAATCCCCCTGAGTGCATTTATCAGCTTCTCTCCCTCCTGCCCGCCCTTTTACACCGTTGAGCCGGCGACCCAAGCAGCAGCTCGCACCTCCCCGCCAACCAGAGCCCGCCGCCCGCACGCCGCCCGCCCTTTGTTTTTGGTTTAATTTTTGTTCTTTTAAGCTTCTCCTGCGCTTCTCCATGTGCTGTGATCTATAACCTGCCTCTACTGTCTGGCCTCACAGGGTCCTCCGGGGTCACAGCCCTCGCCGCACGCACAGCCTCCACCTCACAATCCCAGCAGCATGATGGGACCCCACAGTCAGGTAACGCACTGTGGCTCGCCCGCCCGCCGGCCGGGGGGCGCGGGGCACCAGGAGGACAGAGCCAGCAGAGGAAAAACCAAAACCAAAGCGTGCTCTCGCCACTGCCTTTGAGGATTTCCTGACCAAGGAGAGGCCCCCTCCTCCCAAAATACATTTTTCCCCCCTAAAGATAGTCTTCATTCCTTGGACATCACACCCTGCTTGGATATGAAACCAAAAGAAAAGAACTGTTTCTGTGACCTTGTCAGCGGCCTCTGCGTTTTTGTTTTTTCCTCTCTCACTTTTGGTTTGGTTTTTGAGTTTGGTTAACCATTGTTTGTAACCGAAGCTGCATCCCTCGCCTTCTCCGTGTGCACTCCTCGCTGCTGAGAAAGCTTTTCTGCCCATTCTCCTGCATCGAGTTAGGGCGCCCGCTGTCCCCTCACTGTTGGCCTTGTGTATCTCCTCCTTCTCCCTGCTCCCCTTCCTTACCCCCTTTGTCGGTGTCGTATGAGTGTGTGTGAGTGCACGTCCAGCTTTGTCTACACTGGAAAATTTCCTGTACGAGTCCCTTTGGGATTCTTCCACCTGCCCTTACCTACAGCAGAGGTCTCCCCTTCATCCTGCACTGATGGGACTGCTCCTCTGTGTCCTGTGCCAAGCCCCAGCTGCTGCCCCGGCACCCAGAGTAGAGCTCTCAGCAGATGCATGGTGTGCCTCCATCACTCCCTCCGCCCAAAGGAAGTTTTGCCCGGAGGGACAAGGCGGCCGGGGGGAAGACAGTTTAAAAGATCACTAGTTGTAACAAGACTGGACTTTGTGGAATGGCGCGCACTTGTGTCTGTCACCGTTCCATACTGCAGGCTGTCACTGAACTAACGCCCTGTAATTGCAGCCTTTTATGTCACCGCGATACGCAGGCGGCCCCCGGCCCCCGATCAGAATGGGAAACCAGGTACTGTACCTTCTCGTGTTCTCTCCCCTCGCTCGGCCACCCTTGACCCCAGCTGGACTTGGACTCAGAATCTGCAAGAGGGTTGGGAGGTGGAAGGACACTTTTAACTAACATGGGAGGCAGCTTATAAGCAGGTCCCTGGGAGGACTGTGTTTTCTACTCAGTGCTCCACGCAGCCTCTCCCAGCATCATACCTGCCTCTCCCAGTGGGCTGTGGGCAGCAGGCTGTGAATGCAGGGTTTTTGCTCTTCTAAAGAAGGTGGTAATGCCTCAGCTCCTCCCTGCCAGCCCTTTCTTGGAAAAGAGTCTTCCTCCTTAATGAAGTTAATTGATAACGTACATTTTTTACCCTGGAAGCTTTTGAGAAGGCTGGTAAATATAATCCTGCTATTAAGGGGAGAAATGGCCCATAGGAATGCTTCGATCAGGAGCCTGGATGCAGCGAGCAGGACATTTGTGAGTGTTTAAGCAATGTCTGCCTGCTTCCCAGTTGCTTCCCATCTCAAAACAAGAAAGGATGTATTCGTGTACTTAGAACAGTGGTCTACTTGTGGGGAGGGCTTTTCAGCCTGGGGTTGTATGCCTTATGCTGCCCCATTAGGGTTGCCAGTTCTGGGTGGTCTGGAAAAATTGGTCCCCAGCTGCCTTCTGTGGTTCAGCCAGGAGGAGAACTGCTGAAGCTAAGATCGGTATCTTCTTTTCAGGGTAGACAGGCTTTGAAGAAACTTTAAAGAAACATCAGGGAAATTTGATTACGTGCCCCAGTATTTCTGTATACATAATTCTTAGAGTGACCTGGCAGAAGCCCATCAGGAAGTCTGGCAGCAATGCCAGGACCTCCAGCCCTTGTTGCCTTTGGAGCTGGGAGGTCAGTCACCAGCTAGATTGATGTTACCTGAATGGACTCCTTTTGTTCTGAAGAAGGCCCCTTAGTGAGATATACGAGGACTTTGGAGAGATGCTCATAACCAGGGGACTCCACTTTTAAAGTTAAATAGCCTGCCAGTTTCCACTTATTTTTTTTTTCCTCCAAAAATCTTTTCTTTCCTATTTTCTCTGACATGAAGGAGAAAAACTTAGACAAGAATTAGAGGCCCAGCTTTTTGAGCAAAGAGAGAGCCCAGGATATATCACAGATGAGGAAACAGAGGGTCCTAGTGGAGCAGTGATTTCCTTATGTGCCAGTGAGCTGGGCTCGTGTTGGTCTCCAGCTGCCCTGGTTCAGTTAGTTTTCACAGTTGTGAATGTGTTGCCTCTGTCTTTGTTTTTAACGGGTCATTAAGTGGGCCTTCTCTGGCCCCTCATCCCAGGGCCCCAGCAGCAGCTCTTCCTCCTGCCCATACAAGGCTCTCCTTAGCCCGAACTGTGCCCTCCTGCCCCCAGGAGAGAACAGATGCTTCCTTATCATAATTGTGGTCCTTCCTCCAGCAATTAAGGGACGCGAGAGGAAACATGTTTGTTTCTATTTATCAATTAAGTATGAGCAAGTGCCCGAGAGAGCAAATGGAGAATAAATCCATCATCTGTACCTCGCACTACAGATCAGTCAGGCCAACCTCCCCGCCACCTCCTTTGGAAATCTATCCAGATTTCCAGTTTCCTGTGGGCTCAAGAGTTTTTGTCCTCCAGGCAGGGATGTGTCCCTTTTCCAGGAATCGCCCCCGGGCATGAGGCTGCTGGTTCCACAGGAGCCTCTGTGGCACCTGAGTTAGCTCAGCCTCCATTGCGGCAGGAGGAAGAAGCAGCCCAGGCTTGCGTGATCTGCTGGGTTAGGGTGATGGGAGGGCCCTTAGGGAGACCAGGAGCTAAGGATCATTGACTTTGGTCTGGGTTTGATCCCTGGGTTAGGAAGTTCCCCTGGAGAAGGAAATGGCAACTAAACCCACTCCAGTATCCTTGCCTGGGAAACCCCATGGACAGAGAGGAGCCTGGCAGGCCACAGTTCATGGGATTGCAAAGACCACTGAGTGACTAACACTTTCTTTCTACTTAAAAGTCTTGCAAGGCCATCCTCCACCTACCTCCCTGGCTAGGGGTTTGGTGCCTTGTACGGAGAGCATTGCTGTGTTTCAAGCAAGGATAGCTGAGTGGATGGCAGTGGGTTTCAGCAGGGTTGAGGAGAAGAGGGATAGAATCGCGGGTTGTCGGGCAGCCCTCACATCACATCCCAGTGGAGCCCCTGCCCCACCCAGCCCGCTAACTTGGGCACGCAGCCGAGTGACCAGCAGATGCTGCTGGACTTTGTCCGGCCCCTGGGCAGACACTTGCTGCACCCACCCCACCGTGCTGGAGGCGAGGCACGGGCCTACTTCCAGGAGCCCGAGGAACAGCCCCAGAGCATCTCGCTGCCCAGCAGGCCCGAGGGTGTGTGCACGGCAGGCACTTGCAGTCCCATGTACAATGAGCCGTTCTTCTCACGCCTTGGGGCTTTGGCCGCTGCAGCGAAGACCCTTTTACCTTTGGCACTACACACCCTGCTGCCCTGGTAGAGGAGGCCCAGGGCTCATCTCAGGGCCACTCCAGTGAGAAAAGTGACTGCGGGTCCCGTCTGGGCCTCGGCAGCCCTGCCCTGCTCCTGAGTCCTGATACACAGCGGGGTTTGGGGAGCCCAAGGAAGACTTCCGGCCTGAACTGACAGTCGGCACTGGGCTGCCTGAGCAGGAAGCAGTTTTCTGATCCCCATGGCCGCTCCGCCAGAGTTAGGTCGCGGCCTATCAAGACCTCCCAGTCCCTCAGCACCCCAGGAACCTCCAAACCGGACAGTTTCAATGGCAGGCCTTCCTGCGTCCTCTCAGAGCCCTGGAACCAGGCTTCAGAAATATCCCAAACCCCCAAGTGGGCAGACACTAGCCAGCCCAGTGATTCAGAGCTTGGGAACTCGGTGGAGGAAGCAGAGCTGGGAGGAACCAAGAGGTCAGAACAGCTAACACCCAGGGCCAGAGAGAGAGAGAGAGAGAGAGGCCATCCAAAGCTCCGGGCAGATGGAATGGCAGGTCTGGAGTGCCACTTCCGAATAGCAAGTGCCCCCAGGCTGACGTGGCCCTCCCATACGCCTCCCTCTCCCCAGACACGCGCACGCACACCCTATTTATTCTGAAGGTGAACTGTGAGAGGTTGTCCCTGTTTCCCACCACCTCCTTCCAGAACTGGTTGGGAATTCCCTGTTGGGCCGATAGCCCCCACCAGTCCCGCAGCGCAGTTGGGGCTGGGGGACACTGGGTAGTCCAAGGTCCCTGGCACAGGTGCCCCACTTTCACAAAGGCTTTCCTCCCCAAGCCAGGGCCTGTAATTAGTCCTAAGGCCTGGGGCCCCTCCCACCCTCCACATCCTCCCCAGTTCTGCTTTCCTCTCGTTTCATATTGCAGCAGTCTCAAATAAGAATCTCTGACGGGGTTTTCATAGTGAGCGTGCTAAGTGTTAACTCAGGAACCCCCTGGCCCTCATCTCTAGAGGTCACACAAGCACCCACCATATGTACCAGGCTTTGCGAGGGACAGGTTCTCACCGAACATCCTGTTCACTCTCTCCCAGAGGCCTCCTCCACCCCTGGGGTTGGAAGGTGGCCTTTCATGTGCTGGAAGGAGTCGGGAGTCCTGAGTGTCAGACCTCTGGACCTCAGCTCCCCCACTGAAATCTCAAAGGCCACCTTGTTCATCCCCTATTTCCAATTTAGTGTTTGACCTAAACTGCAGAGAGTAGAGTTTGGGTGGTAGAAGGGAGGGACAGTGCTGCCTCTGAGGGGCGTGTGGTGGGCGGTGATGCCGGAGTGTCACTCGGCTCCGGCCGATATGAAGTCTGTCACAGATGGAGCCCCCCTGCTCAACTGCACATGCTGCAGTTTTCCATAGCTCCAGCTGGAGCTGCCTGCCCCCTGGGAGACCATCCAGCCGTCGGGCAGCAGGAGCGGTCTCAGGGAGACCCTGAGTGGCCGTAATGGTCAGGTGGGGAGATGGGGCAGGCAGGTGCACCCGCCTGTGCCCCCACTGCGAGAGCAGCACTCAGCTGTGTCTTAATCTTTTTCAGCCTCCGGGAGGAGTTCCTGGGACACAGCCACTGCTGCCCAATTCCATGGATCCCACCCGACAACAAGGTAGAGGGCGCAGGTTGGGCTGCTGGGCGGATGGGGGGTGTTGGGAGAGGCCCCTCCTCCCCCACGGTCTGCCTCTCCTTCCTGCCACTCAGGTTCACCCCACCTCTGTCACACAGGTCACCCCAACATGGGAGGATCAATGCAGAGAATGAACCCTCCTCGAGGAATGGGGCCCATGGGGCCCGGCCCACAGGTAACCAGCCGCCAGTCTGTCTGTCCATCTCCCTAGCCATCTGTATGCACTCGCCTTCTCTCCTCTTTCCTAGTCTGTCTGTCTGTCCATGTCTCATAGCTGGTAAGGATGAAGGGAGAGGGCATGACTAACACCCCAGTGGCCCTTTCTGCCCGTAGATGGGCAGCCACCCAGCAGAGTTGAGGGGGACCCCCCTCCCATGGAGCTGGGGAGGAGGGGCACCGGGGAGCCTTTTATGGGAAAGGCTTGAGGAATTTGAAAGGCAGGGGTCTGTGTGCCCAGACAGCATTGTGGGTCTGCAGAGCTTCCTCCCACCCTGGGCGGGGTGACCTGAGCTGGCTCAGTGGTCACCCAAGGCAGCATACTACATTACTCTGTCTGCAGCTCACCGTTTGTCTGATTTTGGATGAATCGCTTTGACCTTGGTGGGCCCAGCCTGTCCAGTGCAGAAGGTGTGTCTGTGGCCGTGGTTCTCAGTGGTACACCTCTCAGCTGAGAGGAGGCCAGGGCCCCAGAGTGCAGTTCAACCCAGAGCTCTTGCCATGTTCGTATCCCAGGCTCCTGCCTGAGCTTGCTTTTGCCTAGAGGGGTTCTGTTGCCAAGAAGGACAGTTTAGAAGCCTCTGGAAGAAATTGTCTAGTGCCCTGTCTGTCCCTTTGCAATACCTCAGTAGTTGCTCCTGGTGACCCAGCTGCATACCCTCCGGTCCCCGGGCCCATAGAACCATCAGGCAGCGGTCTGACAGGCCATTCCTGAAGAACCTCCTCACCATTGGCTCCCACTCTTCTGAGTATGTGCGTGTGGCTCTGGGTCCTGCGGAAGCTGTGGCAGAGAATTTGCGGTGTTCTGCCCTCCTTGCCCTGGAGTCTGCCCCTCGAAAGCCAGAGTCTGAGTAAGGAGACGGGTGTTTCAGAGAGAGAGCGGGCGGGCCTGCTCTGGGGTGCTCCTTCCCTGCTTTTCTGCCCTGCTTGGAGGCCTGCTTGTCTGTCTCCCTTCTGCTCTGGGTATCTGGATTCTCTGGGCCCCTGCACAGGTTTCTGGCTCCCTGGCAGTGGGGTTGCGCCCCCGCTCGTGCATGCCTGTCTCCCTTTTGTAGGAAGAGGTTTCTGCCACACCCCACAGTCCTCCACTCTGCCCGGAATTGTATTTACAGCACACCCAGCCACTGCTTTCTTCCCGATGATGGCTGTAACATCTGTGGTGTTGAAAGATTTTTAAGGAGGTCCTTGTCTTTCGATGGCCCCATAATCCTGAAAGGAAGCAAGCCCACACCGGTTACAGCTCCAGTTTTCTTGTTTTCTTTTCTTTCCTCAAATCCCCCAAAGCTTGTGTTTTCACCAGCTCCTTTTAAGCCACTGGAGTAGCCCCTTCCTGCCAGGAGGCCGGCTGGAGCTGACCTCCACAGGAACCCGTGGGAGGGCAGCAGGGTCTGAAAGCCCAGCCTTCTTGTCCTGAGTCAGATTCCTCAGCCGCACACACCAGATCCTCTTGGTGTGCAAATCAGCAGTGGCCTTGGACTTCCAGGATGTCCTTGGGGATGCAAGGGGACAGTGTACTCCCCCCCTTGCCTCGCTGATTCCTGGAGACTCAGCAGCTGCATCTGTAAAGTGGGGCGGAGACCAGGACTGCCTTGTAGGGCTGCTGATAGGAGGAGGCACGAGTTCTTGATGTGAGGCTTGGTGCTCTGTAGCCTCTTAGGAAGCAGCTTGGCTTTTCCAGCGAGGGGGCTTAAAACCAGTGTGGAGGACTCAGTCTGCTTGGGTTGGGTGATCGCTTTGTGTTTTTTTTTTTTTTTTCTGGCAAAGGCCATTAACACTGGTTAAGCCTGTAGTAATACTGAGGCTCCAGAAGCTGGGAATGGATGTTATCAGACGGCCTGAGACCAGAGTGTTCCGGAAGTCTAGGACTTCCTCCTGACTCAGCAGGAGTCTCAGTGTGTCCGTGTCCCTGACCAGGAGTCTGGCACACTCTTGTGACGTGTTTAAACAGGTGGGGCTCCTGCCCCACCGGGCAGGATACAGGGATGGAACTCTTATGGGCTCAGAGACTGGCGCCCAGAGGGGTGGGAGAAGCAAGCTCAGGGGTGAGGCCAGCTGGCCGTCCTCACTCCACCAACCTCAAGGTCTCTGAAAACATCTCTCCTGTTTTTTCTCCCCCCTGGTTTTATGGAGATATAACTGACATACAGCGCTGTATAAGTTCAAGGTGTGCAGCATAATGACTTGACGAACATCACAAAATGATTACCACGATAAGTTTAGTGAGCATCCATCATCTCAAATAGATACAGAGTTAAGGAGATTGAATTTTTTTTTTTCTTTTGAGGAGAACTTTTAGGATTTACTCTCTTAACAACACTCGTGTATAAGATACAGCAGTGTTAGTTACATTTTTGATGTTGTACGTTACATGCCCAGTACTTGTTTATTTATCTTGGGAGTTTGTGCCTGTTGACTTTCTTCATCCAGTTCTCCCTCCTCGCAGCCTGCCACCCTCTGGTAACCACCAGTCTGATCTCTCTTTCTGTGAGTTCATTTTTGAAGTGTAATTGACCTACAACACTGTGTTAGTTCCTTGACACAACTTGGTGATTCAGTATTTCTGGACATTTCAAAACTGATCCCCGTAGGCGTAGTTCCTGAGATGTGTCCCCGTGCGAAGATGTTACCTAGTCCTGGGCTGTGTTCCTCACCCTGGACGCGGCATTCCCGTGACTCGATTCATTCGCACCTGGATGTTCCTGCCTCTTAGTCTCCTTCACCCCCACTCTCCGCCCCTCTGGCAACCACCTGTTTGCTCTCTGTGTCTATAACTGTTTTCTGCTTTGTTATTTCTATTCATTTGTTTTGGTTTTCAGAGTCCACACAGGAGTGAAACCATAAGTGGTTTTCGTTATCAGACTTATTTCACTTAGCATATTGCAATCAGTGTCCATCCATATTGTCACAGATGGCAAGGTTTCATCCTTTTTGTGCCTGAGGGATATTTCTGTGTGTGTGTGTGTGTGTGTGNTTGTTTTTGGTTTAATTTTTGTTCTTTTAAGCTTCTCCTGCGCTTCTCCATGTGCTGTGATCTATAACCTGCCTCTACTGTCTGGCCTCACAGGGTCCTCCGGGGTCACAGCCCTCGCCGCACGCACAGCCTCCACCTCACAATCCCAGCAGCATGATGGGACCCCACAGTCAGGTAACGCACTGTGGCTCGCCCGCCCGCCGGCCGGGGGGCGCGGGGCACCAGGAGGACAGAGCCAGCAGAGGAAAAACCAAAACCAAAGCGTGCTCTCGCCACTGCCTTTGAGGATTTCCTGACCAAGGAGAGGCCCCCTCCTCCCAAAATACATTTTTCCCCCCTAAAGATAGTCTTCATTCCTTGGACATCACACCCTGCTTGGATATGAAACCAAAAGAAAAGAACTGTTTCTGTGACCTTGTCAGCGGCCTCTGCGTTTTTGTTTTTTCCTCTCTCACTTTTGGTTTGGTTTTTGAGTTTGGTTAACCATTGTTTGTAACCGAAGCTGCATCCCTCGCCTTCTCCGTGTGCACTCCTCGCTGCTGAGAAAGCTTTTCTGCCCATTCTCCTGCATCGAGTTAGGGCGCCCGCTGTCCCCTCACTGTTGGCCTTGTGTATCTCCTCCTTCTCCCTGCTCCCCTTCCTTACCCCCTTTGTCGGTGTCGTATGAGTGTGTGTGAGTGCACGTCCAGCTTTGTCTACACTGGAAAATTTCCTGTACGAGTCCCTTTGGGATTCTTCCACCTGCCCTTACCTACAGCAGAGGTCTCCCCTTCATCCTGCACTGATGGGACTGCTCCTCTGTGTCCTGTGCCAAGCCCCAGCTGCTGCCCCGGCACCCAGAGTAGAGCTCTCAGCAGATGCATGGTGTGCCTCCATCACTCCCTCCGCCCAAAGGAAGTTTTGCCCGGAGGGACAAGGCGGCCGGGGGGAAGACAGTTTAAAAGATCACTAGTTGTAACAAGACTGGACTTTGTGGAATGGCGCGCACTTGTGTCTGTCACCGTTCCATACTGCAGGCTGTCACTGAACTAACGCCCTGTAATTGCAGCCTTTTATGTCACCGCGATACGCAGGCGGCCCCCGGCCCCCGATCAGAATGGGAAACCAGGTACTGTACCTTCTCGTGTTCTCTCCCCTCGCTCGGCCACCCTTGACCCCAGCTGGACTTGGACTCAGAATCTGCAAGAGGGTTGGGAGGTGGAAGGACACTTTTAACTAACATGGGAGGCAGCTTATAAGCAGGTCCCTGGGAGGACTGTGTTTTCTACTCAGTGCTCCACGCAGCCTCTCCCAGCATCATACCTGCCTCTCCCAGTGGGCTGTGGGCAGCAGGCTGTGAATGCAGGGTTTTTGCTCTTCTAAAGAAGGTGGTAATGCCTCAGCTCCTCCCTGCCAGCCCTTTCTTGGAAAAGAGTCTTCCTCCTTAATGAAGTTAATTGATAACGTACATTTTTTACCCTGGAAGCTTTTGAGAAGGCTGGTAAATATAATCCTGCTATTAAGGGGAGAAATGGCCCATAGGAATGCTTCGATCAGGAGCCTGGATGCAGCGAGCAGGACATTTGTGAGTTTTTAAGCAATGTCTGCCTGCTTCCCAGTTGCTTCCCATCTCAAAACAAGAAAGGATGTATTCGTGTACTTAGAACAGTGGTCTACTTGTGGGGAGGGCTTTTCAGCCTGGGGTTGTATGCCTTATGCTGCCCCATTAGGGTTGCCAGTTCTGGGTGGTCTGGAAAAATTGGTCCCCAGCTGCCTTCTGTGGTTCAGCCAGGAGGAGAACTGCTGAAGCTAAGATCGGTATCTTCTTTTCAGGGTAGACAGGCTTTGAAGAAACTTTAAAGAAACATCAGGGAAATTTGATTACGTGCCCCAGTATTTCTGTATACATAATTCTTAGAGTGACCTGGCAGAAGCCCATCAGGAAGTCTGGCAGCAATGCCAGGACCTCCAGCCCTTGTTGCCTTTGGAGCTGGGAGGTCAGTCACCAGCTAGATTGATGTTACCTGAATGGACTCCTTTTGTTCTGAAGAAGGCCCCTTAGTGAGATATACGAGGACTTTGGAGAGATGCTCATAACCAGGGGACTCCACTTTTAAAGTTAAATAGCCTGCCAGTTTCCACTTATTTTTTTTTTCCTCCAAAAATCTTTTCTTTCCTATTTTCTCTGACATGAAGGAGAAAAACTTAGACAAGAATTAGAGGCCCAGCTTTTTGAGCAAAGAGAGAGCCCAGGATATATCACAGATGAGGAAACAGAGGGTCCTAGTGGAGCAGTGATTTCCTTATGTGCCAGTGAGCTGGGCTCGTGTTGGTCTCCAGCTGCCCTGGTTCAGTTAGTTTTCACAGTTGTGAATGTGTTGCCTCTGTCTTTGTTTTTAACGGGTCATTAAGTGGGCCTTCTCTGGCCCCTCATCCCAGGGCCCCAGCAGCAGCTCTTCCTCCTGCCCATACAAGGCTCTCCTTAGCCCGAACTGTGCCCTCCTGCCCCCAGGAGAGAACAGATGCTTCCTTATCATAATTGTGGTCCTTCCTCCAGCAATTAAGGGACGCGAGAGGAAACATGTTTGTTTCTATTTATCAATTAAGTATGAGCAAGTGCCCGAGAGAGCAAATGGAGAATAAATCCATCATCTGTACCTCGCACTACAGATCAGTCAGGCCAACCTCCCCGCCACCTCCTTTGGAAATCTATCCAGATTTCCAGTTTCCTGTGGGCTCAAGAGTTTTTGTCCTCCAGGCAGGGATGTGTCCCTTTTCCAGGAATCGCCCCCGGGCATGAGGCTGCTGGTTCCACAGGAGCCTCTGTGGCACCTGAGTTAGCTCAGCCTCCATTGCGGCAGGAGGAAGAAGCAGCCCAGGCTTGCGTGATCTGCTGGGTTAGGGTGATGGGAGGGCCCTTAGGGAGACCAGGAGCTAAGGATCATTGACTTTGGTCTGGGTTTGATCCCTGGGTTAGGAAGTTCCCCTGGAGAAGGAAATGGCAACTAAACCCACTCCAGTATCCTTGCCTGGGAAACCCCATGGACAGAGAGGAGCCTGGCAGGCCACAGTTCATGGGATTGCAAAGACCACTGAGTGACTAACACTTTCTTTCTACTTAAAAGTCTTGCAAGGCCATCCTCCACCTACCTCCCTGGCTAGGGGTTTGGTGCCTTGTACGGAGAGCATTGCTGTGTTTCAAGCAAGGATAGCTGAGTGGATGGCAGTGGGTTTCAGCAGGGTTGAGGAGAAGAGGGATAGAATCGCGGGTTGTCGGGCAGCCCTCACATCACATCCCAGTGGAGCCCCTGCCCCACCCAGCCCGCTAACTTGGGCACGCAGCCGAGTGACCAGCAGATGCTGCTGGACTTTGTCCGGCCCCTGGGCAGACACTTGCTGCACCCACCCCACCGTGCTGGAGGCGAGGCACGGGCCTACTTCCAGGAGCCCGAGGAACAGCCCCAGAGCATCTCGCTGCCCAGCAGGCCCGAGGGTGTGTGCACGGCAGGCACTTGCAGTCCCATGTACAATGAGCCGTTCTTCTCACGCCTTGGGGCTTTGGCCGCTGCAGCGAAGACCCTTTTACCTTTGGCACTACACACCCTGCTGCCCTGGTAGAGGAGGCCCAGGGCTCATCTCAGGGCCACTCCAGTGAGAAAAGTGACTGCGGGTCCCGTCTGGGCCTCGGCAGCCCTGCCCTGCTCCTGAGTCCTGATACACAGCGGGGTTTGGGGAGCCCAAGGAAGACTTCCGGCCTGAACTGACAGTCGGCACTGGGCTGCCTGAGCAGGAAGCAGTTTTCTGATCCCCATGGCCGCTCCGCCAGAGTTAGGTCGCGGCCTATCAAGACCT
Organism: Oreotragus oreotragus; assembly: GCA_006410675.1. Taxonomy (NCBI): domain Eukaryota; kingdom Metazoa; phylum Chordata; class Mammalia; order Artiodactyla; family Bovidae; genus Oreotragus; species Oreotragus oreotragus. The sequence continues at coordinate 295,486 of SJYX01007094.1, read as the reverse complement.
CCCAGTCCCTCAGCACCCCAGGAACCTCCAAACCGGACAGTTTCAATGGCAGGCCTTCCTGCGTCCTCTCAGAGCCCTGGAACCAGGCTTCAGAAATATCCCAAACCCCCAAGTGGGCAGACACTAGCCAGCCCAGTGATTCAGAGCTTGGGAACTCGGTGGAGGAAGCAGAGCTGGGAGGAACCAAGAGGTCAGAACAGCTAACACCCAGGGCCAGAGAGAGAGAGAGAGAGAGAGGCCATCCAAAGCTCCGGGCAGATGGAATGGCAGGTCTGGAGTGCCACTTCCGAATAGCAAGTGCCCCCAGGCTGACGTGGCCCTCCCATACGCCTCCCTCTCCCCAGACACGCGCACGCACACCCTATTTATTCTGAAGGTGAACTGTGAGAGGTTGTCCCTGTTTCCCACCACCTCCTTCCAGAACTGGTTGGGAATTCCCTGTTGGGCCGATAGCCCCCACCAGTCCCGCAGCGCAGTTGGGGCTGGGGGACACTGGGTAGTCCAAGGTCCCTGGCACAGGTGCCCCACTTTCACAAAGGCTTTCCTCCCCAAGCCAGGGCCTGTAATTAGTCCTAAGGCCTGGGGCCCCTCCCACCCTCCACATCCTCCCCAGTTCTGCTTTCCTCTCGTTTCATATTGCAGCAGTCTCAAATAAGAATCTCTGACGGGGTTTTCATAGTGAGCGTGCTAAGTGTTAACTCAGGAACCCCCTGGCCCTCATCTCTAGAGGTCACACAAGCACCCACCATATGTACCAGGCTTTGCGAGGGACAGGTTCTCACCGAACATCCTGTTCACTCTCTCCCAGAGGCCTCCTCCACCCCTGGGGTTGGAAGGTGGCCTTTCATGTGCTGGAAGGAGTCGGGAGTCCTGAGTGTCAGACCTCTGGACCTCAGCTCCCCCACTGAAATCTCAAAGGCCACCTTGTTCATCCCCTATTTCCAATTTAGTGTTTGACCTAAACTGCAGAGAGTAGAGTTTGGGTGGTAGAAGGGAGGGACAGTGCTGCCTCTGAGGGGCGTGTGGTGGGCGGTGATGCCGGAGTGTCACTCGGCTCCGGCCGATATGAAGTCTGTCACAGATGGAGCCCCCCTGCTCAACTGCACATGCTGCAGTTTTCCATAGCTCCAGCTGGAGCTGCCTGCCCCCTGGGAGACCATCCAGCCGTCGGGCAGCAGGAGCGGTCTCAGGGAGACCCTGAGTGGCCGTAATGGTCAGGTGGGGAGATGGGGCAGGCAGGTGCACCCGCCTGTGCCCCCACTGCGAGAGCAGCACTCAGCTGTGTCTTAATCTTTTTCAGCCTCCGGGAGGAGTTCCTGGGACACAGCCACTGCTGCCCAATTCCATGGATCCCACCCGACAACAAGGTAGAGGGCGCAGGTTGGGCTGCTGGGCGGATGGGGGGTGTTGGGAGAGGCCCCTCCTCCCCCACGGTCTGCCTCTCCTTCCTGCCACTCAGGTTCACCCCACCTCTGTCACACAGGTCACCCCAACATGGGAGGATCAATGCAGAGAATGAACCCTCCTCGAGGAATGGGGCCCATGGGGCCCGGCCCACAGGTAACCAGCCGCCAGTCTGTCTGTCCATCTCCCTAGCCATCTGTATGCACTCGCCTTCTCTCCTCTTTCCTAGTCTGTCTGTCTGTCCATGTCTCATAGCTGGTAAGGATGAGGGGAGAGGGCATGACTAACACCCCAGTGGCCCTTTCTGCCCGTAGATGGGCAGCCACCCAGCAGAGTTGAGGGGGACCCCCCTCCCATGGAGCTGGGGAGGAGGGGCACCGGGGAGCCTTTTATGGGAAAGGCTTGAGGAATTTGAAAGGCAGGGGTCTGTGTGCCCAGACAGCATTGTGGGTCTGCAGAGCTTCCTCCCACCCTGGGCGGGGTGACCTGAGCTGGCTCAGTGGTCACCCAAGGCAGCATACTACATTACTCTGTCTGCAGCTCACCGTTTGTCTGATTTTGGATGAATCGCTTTGACCTTGGTGGGCCCAGCCTGTCCAGTGCAGAAGGTGTGTCTGTGGCCGTGGTTCTCAGTGGTACACCTCTCAGCTGAGAGGAGGCCAGGGCCCCAGAGTGCAGTTCAACCCAGAGCTCTTGCCATGTTCGTATCCCAGGCTCCTGCCTGAGCTTGCTTTTGCCTAGAGGGGTTCTGTTGCCAAGAAGGACAGTTTAGAAGCCTCTGGAAGAAATTGTCTAGTGCCCTGTCTGTCCCTTTGCAATACCTCAGTAGTTGCTCCTGGTGACCCAGCTGCATACCCTCCGGTCCCCGGGCCCATAGAACCATCAGGCAGCGGTCTGACAGGCCATTCCTGAAGAACCTCCTCACCATTGGCTCCCACTCTTCTGAGTATGTGCGTGTGGCTCTGGGTCCTGCGGAAGCTGTGGCAGAGAATTTGCGGTGTTCTGCCCTCCTTGCCCTGGAGTCTGCCCCTCGAAAGCCAGAGTCTGAGTAAGGAGACGGGTGTTTCAGAGAGAGAGCGGGCGGGCCTGCTCTGGGGTGCTCCTTCCCTGCTTTTCTGCCCTGCTTGGAGGCCTGCTTGTCTGTCTCCCTTCTGCTCTGGGTATCTGGATTCTCTGGGCCCCTGCACAGGTTTCTGGCTCCCTGGCAGTGGGGTTGCGCCCCCGCTCGTGCATGCCTGTCTCCCTTTTGTAGGAAGAGGTTTCTGCCACACCCCACAGTCCTCCACTCTGCCCGGAATTGTATTTACAGCACACCCAGCCACTGCTTTCTTCCCGATGATGGCTGTAACATCTGTGGTGTTGAAAGATTTTTAAGGAGGTCCTTGTCTTTCGATGGCCCCATAATCCTGAAAGGAAGCAAGCCCACACCGGTTACAGCTCCAGTTTTCTTGTTTTCTTTTCTTTCCTCAAATCCCCCAAAGCTTGTGTTTTCACCAGCTCCTTTTAAGCCACTGGAGTAGCCCCTTCCTGCCAGGAGGCCGGCTGGAGCTGACCTCCACAGGAACCCGTGGGAGGGCAGCAGGGTCTGAAAGCCCAGCCTTCTTGTCCTGAGTCAGATTCCTCAGCCGCACACACCAGATCCTCTTGGTGTGCAAATCAGCAGTGGCCTTGGACTTCCAGGATGTCCTTGGGGATGCAAGGGGACAGTGTACTCCCCCCCTTGCCTCGCTGATTCCTGGAGACTCAGCAGCTGCATCTGTAAAGTGGGGCGGAGACCAGGACTGCCTTGTAGGGCTGCTGATAGGAGGAGGCACGAGTTCTTGATGTGAGGCTTGGTGCTCTGTAGCCTCTTAGGAAGCAGCTTGGCTTTTCCAGCGAGGGGGCTTAAAACCAGTGTGGAGGACTCAGTCTGCTTGGGTTGGGTGATCGCTTTGTGTTTTGTTTTTTTTTTTCTGGCAAAGGCCATTAACACTGGTTAAGCCTGTAGTAATACTGAGGCTCCAGAAGCTGGGAATGGATGTTATCAGACGGCCTGAGACCAGAGTGTTCCGGAAGTCTAGGACTTCCTCCTGACTCAGCAGGAGTCTCAGTGTGTCCGTGTCCCTGACCAGGAGTCTGGCACACTCTTGTGACGTGTTTAAACAGGTGGGGCTCCTGCCCCACCGGGCAGGATACAGGGATGGAACTCTTATGGGCTCAGAGACTGGCGCCCAGAGGGGTGGGAGAAGCAAGCTCAGGGGTGAGGCCAGCTGGCCGTCCTCACTCCACCAACCTCAAGGTCTCTGAAAACATCTCTCCTGTTTTTTCTCCCCCCTGGTTTTATGGAGATATAACTGACATACAGCGCTGTATAAGTTCAAGGTGTGCAGCATAATGACTTGACGAACATCACAAAATGATTACCACGATAAGTTTAGTGAGCATCCATCATCTCAAATAGATACAGAGTTAAGGAGATTGAATTTTTTTTTTTCTTTTGAGGAGAACTTTTAGGATTTACTCTCTTAACAACACTCGTGTATAAGATACAGCAGTGTTAGTTACATTTTTGATGTTGTACGTTACATGCCCAGTACTTGTTTATTTATCTTGGGAGTTTGTGCCTGTTGACTTTCTTCATCCAGTTCTCCCTCCTCGCAGCCTGCCACCCTCTGGTAACCACCAGTCTGATCTCTCTTTCTGTGAGTTCATTTTTGAAGTGTAATTGACCTACAACACTGTGTTAGTTCCTTGACACAACTTGGTGATTCAGTATTTCTGGACATTTCAAAACTGATCCCCGTAGGCGTAGTTCCTGAGATGTGTCCCCGTGCGAAGATGTTACCTAGTCCTGGGCTGTGTTCCTCACCCTGGACGCGGCATTCCCGTGACTCGATTCATTCGCACCTGGATGTTCCTGCCTCTTAGTCTCCTTCACCCCCACTCTCCGCCCCTCTGGCAACCACCTGTTTGCTCTCTGTGTCTATAACTGTTTTCTGCTTTGTTATTTCTATTCATTTGTTTTGGTTTTCAGAGTCCACACAGGAGTGAAACCATAAGTGGTTTTCGTTATCAGACTTATTTCACTTAGCATATTGCAATCAGTGTCCATCCATATTGTCACAGATGGCAAGGTTTCATCCTTTTTGTGCCTGAGGGATATTTCTGTGTGTGTGTGTGTGTGTGTGTGTGCACATCTTTATCCATTCATTCGTTGTTGGACACTTATGCTTCCATATCTCGGTTATTGTCTTTTAAAAAGTGCTGCAGGGAGCATAGGGGTGCATATATCTTTCCTTTCTTAATCTGGTTTTGTTTTTGGCTGAGCTGGGCCCTCGTTGCTGTGCAGGCTTCCTCTAGCTGTGGCGAGCGGGGGCTCCTCTCTAGCTGTGGGGCTTGGGCGTCTCATTGCAGTGACTTCTCCTGTGTGGGGCACAGGTCCTTGGGCGTGCAGGCTTCAGTAGTTGCAGCCAGGACTTGCGCCTCACTGGCTCTGGAGCTCAGGTGCACAGGCTGGGTTGCTCTGCAGCATGTGGGATCTTCCCAGACCAGGGATCAAACCTACGTCCCCTGCTTTGACAGGTGGATTCGTAATTGTTGGGCCACAAGGGAAGTCCATGTATATCTTTTCTAGTTAGTGTTTTTCTTTCCTTCTTTCCCCATTTCAGGCTTCCGTCATAGCTCCGTTGGTAAAGAATCCGCCTGCAATGCGGGAGACCCCAGTTCAATTCCTGGGTTGGGAAGATCCCCTGGAGAAAGGATAGGCTACCCACTACAGTATTCTTGCACTTCCCTTGTGGCTTAGCTGGTAAAGGATCCACCTACAATGTGGGAGACCTGGGTTTGACCCCTGGGTTGGGAAGATCCCCTGGAGAAGGGAAATGCTACCCACTCCAGTATTCTGGCCTGGAAAATTCCATGGACTGTATAGTCCATGGGGTCGCAAAGAGTTGGACACGACTGAGCGACTTTCGCTTTTCCCATATCTCTTGTGCCCCACTGGGTAGGGTGCGGTATTAAATTCCAGAGCCAAACCTCCCTCAGAGCAACNCCCACTCCAGTATTCTGGCCTGGAAAATTCCATGGACTGTATAGTCCATGGGGTCGCAAAGAGTTGGACACGACTGAGCGACTTTCGCTTTTCCCATATCTCTTGTGCCCCACTGGGTAGGGTGCGGTATTAAATTCCAGAGCCAAACCTCCCTCAGAGCAACCGAGATGTCATCAGTGACCCCTCACTGGGGGTAGAAAGGCCTGGCCTTGAGTGAGCCTGGACCTGGGCAAGATTGGGGTATAAAGTGGATTGCAGGTTCTGGGGTCAGCCAAGGAGTGGGTATCATAAAGCCGAGAAGTTTTGGACCCCCAGGGTGCAGTTGGGCAGAGGACAGGACCCACCCCCCAAGTCCTCTCTCTTTCTGTCCCCTGAGGGTGCTCCCCTGGTCACTCCAGGGAGTGACAGGAGAGGGATGAGCTCAGAGCTTAGTGTTGGAAAACATGGTCCCGGCTGCGGCTCAGACTCTTGGGGCCTCTGGTCCCTCATCTGCAAAATGGGCGGCCGGGTGAGGACCTCATGGGACCCATCGTGGGGCTGTGAGACACAGATCACAGCACGAGGCGCCCCACGGATCCCGTTGCTTCCCTGGAACTTGGGTTCAGAGAGGGAGTCCTGTCTTAGCATGCCTGGGCTGAGAAAGGCGACCAAGTCCCTTTAGGCAGTCTTTAGTAAGCCCCACTGCATACACTTAATGAGACTGGACACAAAGGTGGGAAACCTTCAGCCTGTTGTTCCAAGTCGGGAATAAGATTGTGAATAGTGGAACCACTCTAGAACTTTCTGAACAAAGAATAGGTACAGTGTGGGCTTGGGGCTACAAAACCGAACAGAGTAACATGGTACTTTTTGAGGTTGTGTTGCATTTTAGCCTAAATATTACAAAGAAACCAGTAAACTAGGCATCAGCCTGCCCTTTGCCCTCAGTGTCTGGGGCAGATTTTACTCTGGTTTCCTGAAACAGCCAGTGCCGAAAAGGAGGCAGTGTTTCCACTTAATTGTATTTTCTCTTCGAAGATTTATTCCTATGCCTGTGTCTGGCGAGAACTTCTGGCTGAATTTTTCAAAAGTGAATCCTGTTAGGATGACGCCGAAACTGCCAGAGCTCTGCAGGCTCCTGCGGCAATGATGTGTGGCACCCAGACCCCGCAGGGCCACTTTCAACGCTTCTGGTGTTCCTGGCGAGGTGGGGTCAGCACAGCCTGGAATCAGATCGCCATCCTGGCGTTTGAGAACATTCAGATAACCTCTGATAACCCACCGTCTAGAGACAGACCTTTTCCACTGGGAGAAGCTGCATCTCCCCTCTGATCCAGGACACTCCAAAGTCAGTGCCTCTGAGCAGAGACCCCAGAAAGAGACAGAAGGATTGTAAACCAGGCTAGAGCACCCTCAGCTGGTGAGGAGAGTGGAGTCACTTGAGGCCCTTTCTGGGGCGGCCCTGTGGAGGCCTCCCCGTGGGGCTGGCCAGGCCCTGCATAACTAGAGAGGGTGGAGGGCAGGTCCAAAAGCCCGGGAAATGGCCTGACAGCCTGTAGTCCACTCGACAGGCCCATCCTAGAGACTGCTCTCTCAGGCACCAGGCAGCACCGAGAAGAGCCTCTGTGTCGAGGGTCGCAGGAAGCAGGAGCAGCGCCTGCTGCTGTGGGTGCTTCCAGCGTGGCTCTGCACCCTGCCCAGAGCGCGGAGCTCAGACCAGAAGGCCGGGGCCTGACCCTTCATAGAGTTCCTGACAGTGGGTCCGACCCCTCTGCCCAGGCTCTGGGGTGACCTGGTTGGAACAAGAAGCCGGGTGGGAAGATAGGCGGGCAGACAGACACATACCTGTGGATGTGGCCAGCCTGGTGCTGCTGCTGTCATTGTGCACACCCTGTCTGGACACTCAGAAGCCCCTCTCTGACCAAGCCAAGGAGGTGGCCACAAGATGGTCCCCGGCTGAAGAACCCGCCACCAGCCTGAAGGCGGCTCTGTTTGTCAGCTCTGGCTCTTGAGCCTCCTGTTGTAGCCCCCTCCCTCACAGATGTGTGATGTAGAGAGCAGACCCTGAGACCCTAGATCCAGGATTAAACTCCAGTGGAGGCATTAGCTGACTGTGACCTTGAGCAAATCTTTTTCTCTCCAGACCCTCAGTCTTCTCTTCTATAAAATAGGAATAATACAAGCCTCATGGTGGTGTTACAAGGTCCAGACCAGAGGTTGTATGTTACGTGCTTCAGTAAAAAAAAAAAAAAAAAAACAACAACAACAGCTAATGCTGGCTGTTCCTTTGCCATCAAAATTCCACCCAGCCAGATACTCTCAGATTCTCCTATAAAGGCGGAGCTCAGGCTGCAATCAGCCTCATTGTACTTTCTATTCCTTCACTTCTTCATTCCTTCATTGATGATTCAGTGCCCATTCTGCGCCAGCTGATGTGTGGAGTGATGAGGGATAGGACGATCATTAAGATAGGGTTCCCACCTTCCAAAGGGGCTCACAGTCCAGTGGGAGAGCTGTGCACGTGACCATGATCATAAGCCAGTGTGCTGCAGGCTGTGCGGGGGGCGAGGTAACAAGGCACTGTGGGAGTGACTAGGAGGGAGCAGTTAATCCCACGGGATGAGCAGGGAGGGCCTCACAGAGGAGGTGCTGTTTGAGCTGGGTTTTGGAAGATGTGTAGGAGCCTGCCAGGTAGAGAAGGGAAGCAAGATATTTATTCCTGCAAAGAAAATAGCTCCGGAAGAGGGGAGTTGGGAGAGTGGTGTCAGGAGATAAGCCAGGTGACAGGCCTGAGTGCCTGGTCCAGACTCCCTTTGACCCATCCCACTGCCATGAGCTCCTGCCGGTCCCCGGGGGTTGTGCCGAGATGAGTTGGGACCAAGTTCTAGTGATTCCCTTGAGCAGAGAGACCATTTTCCTCTTGCTCTTCCAGTCCTGTGCCTGTTGAGGGCCCCACATGCTGACAGTTGAATCAGGCGACTGCATCAGGGGCAACCAAGACCTGGGGCAGGTTGGGGTCTGTCCACACCAAGGCTTGGGAACAGCCACTGGACAGGCCTTTCAGATGCGTGCCTCCCCTCCACATGCAGCCCCTGGTCTGCTGGCAGTTTGTTCTCCCTGAGTGTCTAAGGTGGCTGGTGGTCACCAGCCGGTCCTCTTGCTGAGTCTGTTCCCCTTTCCTGCCTGAGACCTGCGGGCAGATGCCAACCAACATCGTGAACGCCTTGCAGGACGACCGTATGCTCTCAGGAGACCCATCCCGAAGCCCCCGAAGATGCGCCTAAAGCTGTGATTATCCGCCTGTGCTGAATTGTCATTGTGATCCTGCCAGCTGGTTCCCACCCCTCTTTTTTTTTTTTTTTTTTTAAATGAATGTATTACTTTTTCATCAGATCCTTTTCACAGACTAACCCTCTCCCTTATGTTCTGTTTGTTTTTCCCTCTCCTCTCTCTGGTGCCCCTTCTTCTCATAGACTGACCCTTGGTTATCGTTGCAGAATTACGGCAGCGGCATGAGACCACCACCCAACTCCCTCGGCCCCGCCATGCCCGGGATTAACATGTAAGGCCACAGCCCCGCTGGCAGCCCAGAGCCCGTGGGTGTCCCCACCCTCTGTCCCCCCTGAGAGACTCATGATTGCAGGAATCACTGACACCTCTCTGGACCTCAGTCTCCTCATCAGTAGAGTGAGGATGTTGAGCATCCTGGTGATAAGACCTCATAGTCCCCCATATAGGGCTTGTCTGTGCCCGGCACAGGTCTGAGCTTGCTTCATGGATTAACTCACCTCATCTTCATAATAGCCCTGTGAAGTGTTTAGTATGCTCTGTTGTCAGGTGGGGTAACTAAGGCACAGAGCAGGAACCCCAGGCTCCCACAGCTGTAAGTGGCAGGCTCAGGCTGGGAGCCCTGTACCGCTCGTTGAGGGCTTCAGTGGCGTAGCACCTTTGTGGTCATAGATCCCTGTGAATGTCTGTGTCCTTCTTAGGAAAATGCACTTGTAGAGGAACTACTGTCCTTCACAAATTCTGCATGTAATGTGTAGGGGTCTGTAGATTTCTGCCCCTGGAAGTACATGTTTTACCCCAGTCCTAGGATATGAAGGGCTTCCTGTTAGTGATGTTGGCCCTCTGGTTCTGCCCCTGCTGGCACTTCCATGTTGGCATTTATAGCATCTTTTTCATTGTTTTCATCTCTCTCTCCTCTCAGGGGCCCGGGAGCTGGCAGACCCTGGCCCAATCCTAACAGTGCTAACTCAGTGAGTACCCAGGTTGGGGGTGGGGGGTTCTGTTTGCTAGGGGTGGGTGAGGTTCCAGGGTGCAGGGTGGTTCCTGTCCCCAGGTTGGAGCTGTCACGGGGAGTGGGATGCAGCAGGATTCCACCTGATGCTTCCAAGGAGAAGCCTGTCTGTAGGGGGAGGTTTGGAAGTACCACGCTAGACCCATCGGGCTCTGCGGGAGCTGGGGGGCGAGCTGGAAGCCGGGCTCAGTCCTGTCCATGCAGGGACTCCTGCCTGCCTCCTCTTGCTTGGCAGGGCCAGCCTTCAGCACTCAGAAGAGGGAGCTGGGAGAGGGCTCAGTGCAGACAGTCCAGGGCAGGAAGACAGAGGGTGGAGCTAAGCTCTCGCTTTCCTGTCCTTGAACTAGAGGGTCTCCTGTGCCCAAGGATCCCTACCAAGGCTCTGGGGCCAGTTCAGTAGAGGAACAGGACCATGCTCACATCCTTGGCCCTCCTAGAGACACCAGGTGGCTCAGTGTGTTTCCCATCGAGAGTGGGGTTGTGTCCCCAACAGGATTTGGTAGGCAGAGCACACGTTGCCTGTCGGAGGAGGTGTCTGACCCGTGGTTCACCCCTTTCTTGTTTCTAGATTCCATACTCCTCCTCATCACCCGGTACCTACGTGGTGAGTGTGTGCAGGTTTGGGGCATTGCATGTCTAGTCCTGTGTAACTGCATGTGCAAGAGTGTCAGGGTCGGGGGGATCCCTCGTCTCTTTGTCTTCAAGACATGTTATGAGCACAGATTCCAAACTGCTAGAATCTAATGTCAATATGCAGGTGTTTATACCTTCTGGTGTCCCAGAAGTCCCCACACAAGACCCAGAGTTGGGACCTCCATCCAGGGGACTGACCAGGAGGCCAGTCAGCTTCCGCCACAGGCCTGTGGTTTCACTGGGCTCCATGTGTGTGAGCACACAGGCATGCCCGCAGCTGCCTCCTGGTTTAAAGAAGAGAAGGGGGAGGCCGGTTCCCCCAGGCCTTAAACACCTGGGCTCTGTGTGGACACTGGCAGCTGAGTGAGGGCTGAATGTGGGGCTGGGCCCCGGGCGAGCACGGACTGCTGGTGTGGCTGGAGCTCGTGGCCTCTCCCGCCACGTGTCCTCACCGTGGGTTTCCAACATCAGTTTTTAATCTTGTCTCCAGGGACCCCCTGGTGGTGGCGGCCCCCCAGGAACACCCATCATGCCTAGTCCTGCAGGTAAGAAGGCTGAGGGACGGGTGCCGCTGGAGAAGACGGAAATCCTGTAGGGGCCTGGTACAGAGCCAGGGCCGGCTGGCCACTCTTCCTGAGCAGTGCGCCCCCCGCCTGGCATCTTGGCATCAGGGATTTAGTGGGCAGGAGACCCTGGTGCCACCAGCCCATCCTGTGGCTTCAGCTGGGGCACTCCTCACTCCAGTTGAATTACAGGGCAGGGCAAGGAGATCCAAGAACGAGGTGTCTCGCTTCTCTTGACTCCCCCTGCCCTGATTGTCACTTCTCTCAATGACTGGAAAGGGGCTTTGGGGTTCTGGCCTCCTGGGCCCAGGACTCTGCACAGTGATGCCTCCTGAGTGTCCAGAGCTCTTGGCTTCCGGTCCTCTGTATCAGAGATCCCTTTTTCCCCTTTTCTTCAATAGAAGAGGGCACGTGTACTCACACACATACAGCATCACAATTGTGTTTCTTTCCCAGCTAAGAATAGCATACCACCAACTAGAAGGAATTCAGCATGCCATCTTTACCCACCCCCAAAATAACAAGTGAGAGGTAGTTGGATTTCTGCCCGAGAAGTATGGTGCCTGCTCCTGATATAAATATGTTAGCTGATTTCCTCAGGAGACTTTTCTGGCTAACTGGGGAGACAGGGGCGTCCCTCCCACCCCCTCCTTTGCTCCCCGTGGCAGGAGGGCTGCTCGGCAGCGGGGAGGGGCTGGTGGCGGCCGTGAGGCTCCCACTCCGGCTCCCTCTTTCCGCTGCTGCATTTTTATGAGCTGCATGACCTACATTCAGACTGGGTCACATTAAACCACTCCATATGTTACTGCGTCTCCAGCCCCATCTCTGCCTCTCCCTCCTGCCCCATCAGCTTGGCAGGGTGGCCCCTCGGTCATCTGTGGTGCTGTTCTTCCCCAGTGTGATTAAAACTGCCGGCCGGGGGTTGGGGAGGGCACAGGTGGTGGTCGGGCTGTGCCTGCGCGGTCCCAGGCAGCATCTGGAAAGCGTGTTTGGTCTGGGGCGGAGTGGAGTGAGGTGGGTGGAGACGACTGTGCTGTGTCCACATTGGTCCACACTGCTGTCCAGAACCCTGGATTCCTTCCTTTCAGGGTTGAGTGGTTTTCACAGTTGAATTTTCTGTGATTAAAAACTTTGTGAATCTTCATTAAATACAAATTAGCCAGAAAATGCTGGTACTTAGAGGAAGTTTTAGGTGATAAAATACAAAAGAATGAGTTCAAGTGCCATGAGTTTGTTTTAATTA
>SJYX01007094.1:267171-278496 GCA_006410675.1 Oreotragus oreotragus | reverse complement strand
CTCTCGGCTGTTTACTCGGCTGTGGAGCTTGCGGCGGAGGCCTCCAGGTACCTGCCTGCCATGTGCCTCTGGGAGCCCTCTGACTCCCACATCCTGTAGCCTCTCTGCCTCTCCTCGCGCCCTTCCCTCATCTAGAAACCACTCCCTCCCTTCTCGGCCCCCCGCTGTTCCCGCCCTGCTGGCTCAGTGTTCCCGCCCTGCTGGCTCAGTGTTCCCGCCCTGCTGGCTCAGTGTTCCCGCCCTGCTGGTCTTGTAGCTCGGAAACCTCCTTTCCTGGTTTCTGGCCTCCTGGGCCCAGGGGCTCACTGCTCCCTCTTGGGTTCCCATCCTGGACCATGCAGCTGTGGCCTGTCTGCCTCTCCTGGCTGGGAGCTCCCTAAGGACAGGGCTGGTCTGGCAGCTCGGGCTGGTCTGGCAGCTCTTCCTGGCCAGGCAGGAAAGGCGAATCCCACTGGGCTTGCCCTGGGGGATCTCAGGGTGTGGAAAGGAGGCTGTCGTGTGACCACATCAGTAGGCCGGGGACAGAGCATGGGCCTGAGGCCCCAGGGTTGGCTCTGGCCTTTAGGATGCTCTGCCGGCTCCGTTCCTGGTGTGACTCCAGAATCACCCTGTGTGCTGACCGCCCTGATTGTGGCCTGCTCAGTGCTGGACACTGCGTGTGTCGCAGCCTCTGGGTGGGGGTCGTCGGCCTGCCAAGACCAACCTCACCCGGATCCCATGGCTGAGAACTGTGGGAACCACTCTCCTCGCCTGCCACTCCACCACCTTCTCTCCCTGTCTCTCCAAGGCAGCCAGTACCTCCCATACCCCTGCCTCTCCCTAGGGTGGCCAACCATTTGGGTTTTAGCACCAAAAGCCCTGTGCCTCAAGAGATGACTTCCCAGGACGCAAAAGTCTTTTGAAGTTTTAGCCGTGGATGTAGAAGGTTGGGGGAAAATGCACAAGACCCATTTAGCTGCCCCAAAGGCAGGACTGAGCACATGAAAATGGCATAGACTCCCCTCTTCCCATGGTCGCTGTTGCCATATTTTCCCAACCACAGATGCCAACGGTCGTGGTCTGTGGCTCTCAATGATGGATCATGCATGTTGCATCACTCCGAGGGGTACCACTCAAGCGCACAGCATCCAGGCCCTGGCAGAATCCGCCTTTGACTCTGCCTGCAGTTTAACTGTTAGGCTTTGTGTCAAGATAGTGCAGATGTCATTTTTCACACTGTGAGTATCGTGGTCATGTTTTCTAAGAGCTCAAAGAATGAAAATGAGAACGATGAGACCACCAGCCCCAGCGTGACCCTGACATGTCCAAAAAAGAGAGGTCTGAATGAATTTTAATGACAGGTGTGAGGACATATAGACCTGCATCAGGGAGGCAAATAACCAAAATGGAACATACTGGCAAGGGTGTAGAAGAGAAGAGGTGTGGGTGGAGGAGGGGTGGGAGAGTGCTTGGCCATCTGGGACGTGACCTGCACATCCCTCTAAGTCAATCACAAGTCTCGTATGTCATCCAAAGGAACACCAGTCCTCAGTGTTTAGAAAGGTGGCTGCCACCCTTGGCGGGGCCATGGCCCTGAAATGATCACCGTCACCGTGTTGGTCCCTTGATGGCTCCATGAACTGAGAAGATTACATTTCCTGACTAAGTCCTGCGGGAAATGAAGGGGAAGTCTGGTGACAAGCGTGTTGGTCCTTCGTGGTGTGTAGCTGATTCTGTTGCATCATCCTGATAGTCGGGGAGCTTTCTTCCTCAGATCAAGTGGTTCATCAGACCATCTCAACAAAACTGTGTCCCTAGCTTTTAGGCACTTTGACTTGAAAACTGGAGCTTCACCTTGTCATCTTGGTTTCTATGAAGAAGATGTTAATGAAGTGTGGAAGAGAATAAACTATTACTATTCTCTTGTCCAAGTACAAGCCACACTTTGCTCGTTTATCTGCATATTTGGCAGACAGTGCAGTTAATTTGGCAAGTTTCATTTAGTCCATGAACTTCTTACCTGCTGATTTCCCCACCCACCTTGTCCCTAACAGTGCTGCCAAGGGGGCTGATTTGCTCGCCTGTGATAATCCAACTTTCATAATGAAAGGTTTCGGTCACTTGTCCGTTTGCTCAAAACATGCAGAAACAGATTTTTGAGTTTATGAAAAAAAGAGAAGGCCTCGGACACGTGCCCACAGATGACTGGCGTTGTTGCTGGCTGTAGAGAAGATGTGAAAACGTCAGCCTGCTCTGATGCTCTTCTCTTGGAAACACTGTGAGATGAGAATGTGGAAAGGAATTACAATAAAGTAGAAACATAGCTGCTTCTTCTCCAAAACTGTTTCATGATCTTCGCAAGGCCACCAGGAGCCTAGGTGAGGCTAAGTGGCCTGCACTTGAGCTGTTCAGAGTTGTAGAGGGGCTGTGACAAAGCCTTGTACAGCCAGAGTTATGGCTCACCTTTTGGACGTGAGACTGCTTGAGAACTCATAAAGTGTTACAGGCAAGGGCAGCCAAGTTAGCTAAGACTTTCTGAACATTTTTATTAAAACTAACTTACTTAGAATCCAGCTTATATCTCACAAGTTAAAATTACCTTTGTGCTTTAAAAACCATTTTCCCTGAAAAAGAGAGGTTTAATCGATGATGACATTCAGTGTGCTCGGAATGTTTAGAAATGGACATCGTAGGCAGGCACAGCCCATCTGATGAGCTCCTAGGTGAAAAGGGCCTGACAATGGCTGACCTTCCAAAACCCACCTACATACAAAGTGGATGGACATCTTCAGAGAACTTGAGGCAGATTCCTACAGATCCAAAACCTGTGTGCTTAAGTAAAATCCTAAGCATTGCATGCGTGGATGTTCTTGTGGAGTGGCGTGTTTGTTGTTGGTGCGTTGGACTGACACCTGTGCTTGATGAGAGCAGGGTGGCAAGTCATTGCATTTTCTGTTTGACTCTTCAGTTTTGCCCTGCGTGAAAGAAAGGTGTCCAAAGGCTGCAGGCAGTTCAAAGAAGCATTAGTGGAAAAGCAAGCACCATTTGCCTTGTTGGGCGCCTGAAAGCAAGATGAGCCCCTAGCAGCTCTCTTGAAGCCCCCTGGGGAAAAATCTGCCGCAGCTTGTACTCTTCCCACATCTTCTCAGCATTTAAATATCCAGTTTAAAGAGTTAAAGTCATTTACTATGTCGAAGACAAATATTATAAAAGTGTCACATTTTCCCCATACATGTCATTTGTTCAGCTAGTCAGCCTACCATTTGCCACTGTTAACTAGTTCAGCTGTTCTTTAATAGAATTTAACAGAAAAGTAAATAATACAGAGTAAACAACTGTATATCCACATGCAGATGAATGAAGCTGGACTACTTCCTTATACACAAACACAAAAATTAACTCAGTAGACCCTGGGCCAGAATGTCAGGGCTGAAACTGTCAAACAGTTAGAAGAAAACGGAGGAATAAATCTCTGTGACCTGGGTTAGCAAAGTCTTCTCAGCTACACTAAAAGCCCAAGTGACAAAAAGTAGCTGCACTGGGCTTCATTAAAATTTAAAATTCATGCTTCAGAGGACACTGTCAGGAAAGTAAAAAGACAGCCCACAGAAAATACTTGCAAGTCATATGGCTGATAAGGGTCTTGAATTGTAAACGTGTAAAGAATTCTTATAACCCAATAATAAAAAACAAACCCAACTTTAAAATGGATCTCAATAGCCATTTCTCCAAACTTCTACAGAGAACCAAGAAGCACGTGAAAAGATGATCAATGTCATTAGTTAATAAGGGAATGCAAAAGAAAACTTCAGTGGGTTGTCACTTCACACCCACTAGGATGGCTAGAATCAGAAAGACAGATAATGAGCGGTGTTGGTGAGGATGGGAGGAAATCTGAACCCTCACATGCTGCTCACGGGAACATAAACTGGTACAGGTGCCTTGGAGGAGTCTGGCAGTTCTTTGATAGGTTAAGCAGTTACTGTGACCCTGCAGTTCCACTCATTGGCATCTACCCCAGAGAAATGAAAACGTGTCCACACAACTGTACACAGATGTTCACAGGAGCATTAGTCATCATAGCCCCAAAGTGGAGACAACCTCAGTGTCTGCTGACTGATGAAAATGTAGTACATACATAAAATGGAATGTTGCTTGGACATAAGAAATGAAGTACATGATACATGCTTAATTTCACAGTTGAATTTTCTGTGATTAAAAACTTTGTGAATCTTCATTAAATACAAATTAGCCAGAAAATGCTGGTACTTAGAGGAAGTTTTAGGTGATAAAATACAAAAGAATGAGTTCAAGTGCCATGAGTTTGTTTTAATTAAGCAATGAATTAATCACCCCGACTTGCGGGTTTCCACTGTTCCACAGATTCAACAAATTCCAGTGACAACATCTACACAATGATTAATCCGGTGCCGCCTGGAGGCAGCCGGTCCAACGTAAGTCTGCTTTCTAATAATTTACATATCAGATACCATAACAAATCATAATTAACTTCATCAGCTGAGGGGAAAGCAAGTTTAATTGATTTCAGCCATTTGTTACCAAAGATGAATAAAATAAACCATCAGAAAAGTGATTAACTCTTGGGCAGCTTGGTTCCCATTTCATAGCTGGCAGGGGGTGGCAGAGAAGAAGGTGGATGATTCCCACCCCTATGGTCAGAGCAGGGTGCCCAGCTTCACTGTGGGGACTCCTGCTGGCGCCCAGCCTCACTGTGGGGATGCCTGCCTCACTGTGCAGGCTGCCCCTGGCGCCCAGCTTCACTGCTGGGATGCCTGCTGGTGCCCAGCCTTACTGTGCAGACCCCCCCGGCGCCCAGCCTCACTGTGTGGACCGCCCCTGGCGCCCAGCCTCACTGTGGGGACCGCCCCTGGCGCCCAGCCTCACTGTGGGGACCGCCCCTGGCGCCCAGCCTCACTGTGGGGACCCTCACTGGCCTGAACGGGGTGTTGGTGAGGAAGAGCACAGGCTGCGGGGGGCTGGGGGGAGGCGGTGGTCTGGGCCAGTCCCTGCTCAGCTGACTGGCTGTGCCCCTGGGTGATGATGGCTCACCCCCTCTCGGCTGTTTACTCGGCTGTGGAGCTTGCGGCGGAGGCCTCCAGGTACCTGCCTGCCATGTGCCTCTGGGAGCCCTCTGACTCCCACATCCTGTAGCCTCTCTGCCTCTCCTCGCGCCCTTCCCTCATCTAGAAACCACTCCCTCCCTTCTCGGCCCCGCTGTTCCCGCCCTGCTGGCTCAGTGTTCCCGCCCTGCTGGTCTTGTAGCTCGGAAACCTCCTTTCCTGGTTTCTGGCCTCCTGGGCCCAGGGGCTCACTGCTCCCTCTTGGGTTCCCATCCTGGACCATGCAGCTGTGGCCTGTCTGCCTCTCCTGGCTGGGAGCTCCCTAAGGACAGGGCTGGTCTGGCAGCTCTTCCTGGCCAGGCAGGAAAGGCAAATCCCACTGGGCTTGCCCTGGGGGGAGCTCAGGGTGTGGAAAGGAGGCTGTCGTGTGACCACATCAGTAGGCCGGGGACAGAGCATGGGCCTGAGGCCCCAGGGTTGGCTCTGGCCTTTGGGATGCTCTGCTGGCTCCGTTCCTGGTGTGACTCCAGAATCACCCTGTGTGCTGACCGCCCTGATTGTGGCCTGCTCAGTGCTGGACACTGCGTGTGTCGCAGCCTCTGGGTGGGGGTCGTCGGCCTGCCAAGACCAACCTCACCCGGATCCCATGGCTGAGAACTGTGGGAACCACTCTCCTCGCCTGCCACTCCACCACCTTCTCTCCCTGTCTCTCCAAGGCAGCCAGTACCTCCCATACCCCTGCCTCTCCCTAGGGTGGCCAACCATTTGGGTTTTAGCACCAAAAGCCCTGTGCCTCAAGAGATGACTTCCCAGGACGCAAAAGTCTTTTGAAGTTTTAGCCGTGGATGTAGAAGGTTGGGGGAAAATGCACAAGACCCATTTAGCTGCCCCAAAGGCAGGACTGAGCACATGAAAATGGCATAGACTCCCCTCTTCCCATGGTCGCTGTTGCCATATTTTCCCAACCACAGATGCCAACGGTCGTGGTCTGTGGCTCTCAATGATGGATCATGCATGTTGCATCACTCCGAGGGGTACCACTCAAGCGCACAGCATCCAGGCCCTGGCAGAATCCGCCTTTGACTCTGCCTGCAGTTTAACTGTTAGGCTTTGTGTCAAGATAGTGCAGATGTCATTTTTCACACTGTGAGTATCGTGGTCATGTTTTCTAAGAGCTCAAAGAATGAAAATGAGAACGATGAGACCACCAGCCCCAGCGTGACCCTGACATGTCCAAAAAAGAGAGGTCTGAATGAATTTTAATGACAGGTGTGAGGACATATAGACCTGCATCAGGGAGGCAAATAACCAAAATGGAACATACTGGCAAGGGTGTAGAAGAGAAGAGGTGTGGGTGGAGGAGGGGTGGGAGAGTGCTTGGCCATCTGGGACGTGACCTGCACATCCCTCTAAGTCAATCACAAGTCTCGTATGTCATCCAAAGGAACACCAGTCCTCAGTGTTTAGAAAGGTGGCTGCCACCCTTGGCGGGGCCATGGCCCTGAAATGATCACCGTCACCGTGTTGGTCCCTTGATGGCTCCATGAACTGAGAAGATTACATTTCCTGACTAAGTCCTGCGGGAAATGAAGGGGAAGTCTGGTGACAAGCGTGTTGGTCCTTCGTGGTGTGTAGCTGATTCTGTTGCATCATCCTGATAGTCGGGGAGCTTTCTTCCTCAGATCAAGTGGTTCATCAGACCATCTCAACAAAACTGTGTCCCTAGCTTTTAGGCACTTTGACTTGAAAACTGGAGCTTCACCATGTCATCTTGGTTTCTATGAAGAAGATGTTAATGAAGTGTGGAAGAGAATAAACTATTACTATTCTCTTGTCCAAGTACAAGCCACACTTTGCTCGTTTATCTGCATATTTGGCAGACAGTGCAGTTAATTTGGCAAGTTTCATTTAGTCCATGAACTTCTTACCTGCTGATTTCCCCACCCACCTTGTCCCTAACAGTGCTGCCAAGGGGGCTGATTTGCTCGCCTGTGATAATCCAACTTTCATAATGAAAGGTTTCGGTCACTTGTCCGTTTGCTCAAAACATGCAGAAACAGATTTTTGAGTTTATGAAAAAAAGAGAAGGCCTCGGACACGTGCCCACATATGACTGGCGTTGTTGCTGGCTGTAGAGAAGATGTGAAAACGTCAGCCTGCTCTGATGCTCTTCTCTTGGAAACACTGTGAGATGAGAATGTGGAAAGGAATTACAATAAAGTAGAAACATAGCTGCTTCTTCTCCAAAACTGTTTCATGATCTTCGCAAGGCCACCAGGAGCCTAGGTGAGGCTAAGTGGCCTGCACTTGAGCTGTTCAGAGTTGTAGAGGGGCTGTGACAAAGCCTTGTACAGCCAGAGTTATGGCTCACCTTTTGGACGTGAGACTGCTTGAGAACTCATAAAGTGTTACAGGCAAGGGCAGCCAAGTTAGCTAAGACTTTCTGAACATTTTTATTAAAACTAACTTACTTAGAATCCAGCTTATATCTCACAAGTTAAAATTACCTTTGTGCTTTAAAAACCATTTTCCCTGAAAAAGAGAGGTTTAATCGATGATGACATTCAGTGTGCTCGGAATGTTTAGAAATGGACATCGTAGGCAGGCACAGCCCATCTGATGAGCTCCTAGGTGAAAAGGGCCTGACAATGGCTGACCTTCCAAAACCCACCTACATACAAAGTGGATGGACATCTTCAGAGAACTTGAGGCAGATTCCTACAGATCCAAAACCTGTGTGCTTAAGTAAAATCCTAAGCATTGCATGCATGGATGTTCTTGTGGAGTGGCGTGTTTGTTGTTGGTGCGTTGGACTGACACCTGTGCTTGATGAGAGCAGGGTGGCAAGTCATTGCATTTTCTGTTTGACTCTTCAGTTTTGCCCTACGTGAAAGAAAGGTGTCCAAAGGCTGCAGGCAGTTCAAAGAAGCATTAGTGGAAAAGCAAGCACCATTTGCCTTGTTGGGCGCCTGAAAGCAAGATGAGCCCCTAGCAGCTCTCTTGAAGCCCCCTGGGGAAAAATCTGCCGCAGCTTGTACTCTTCCCACATCTTCTCAGCATTTAAATATCCAGTTTAAAGAGTTAAAGTCATTTACTATGTCGAAGACAAATATTATAAAAGTGTCACATTTTCCCCATACATGTCATTTGTTCAGCTAGTCAGCCTACCATTTGCCACTGTTAACTAGTTCAGCTGTTCTTTAATAGAATTTAACAGAAAAGTAAATAATACAGAGTAAACAACTGTATATCCACATGCAGATGAATGAAGCTGGACTACTTCCTTATACACAAACACAAAAATTAACTCAGTAGACCCTGGGCCAGAATGTCAGGGCTGAAACTGTCAAACAGTTAGAAGAAAACGGAGGAATAAATCTCTGTGACCTGGGTTAGCAAAGTCTTCTCAGCTACACTAAAAGCCCAAGTGACAAAAAGTAGCTGCACTGGGCTTCATTAAAATTTAAAATTCATGCTTCAGAGGACACTGTCAGGAAAGTAAAAAGACAGCCCACAGAAAATACTTGCAAGTCATATGGCTGATAAGGGTCTTGAATTGTAAACGTGTAAAGAATTCTTATAACCCAATAATAAAAAACAAACCCAACTTTAAAATGGATTTCAATAGCCATTTCTCCAAACTTCTACAGAGAACCAAGAAGCACGTGAAAAGATGATCAATGTCATTAGTTAATAAGGGAATGCAAAAGAAAACTTCAGTGGGTTGTCACTTCACACCCACTAGGATGGCTAGAATCAGAAAGACAGATAATGAGCGGTGTTGGTGAGGATGGGAGGAAATCTGAACCCTCACATGCTGCTCACGGGAACATAAACTGGTACAGGTGCCTTGGAGGAGTCTGGCAGTTCTTTGATAGGTTAAGCAGTTACTGTGACCCTGCAGTTCCACTCATTGGCAACTACCCCAGAGAAATGAAAACGTGTCCACACAACTGTACACAGATGTTCACAGGAGCATTAGTCATCATAGCCCCAAAGTGGAGACAACCTCAGTGTCTGCTGACTGGTGAAAATGTAGTACATACATAAAATGGAATGTTGCTTGGACATAAGAAATGAAGTACATGATACATGCTTACAACATGGATAAACCTTGGAAACATTTCACCAAGTGAAAGAAACCAGCCACAGAGGTCATATAGAACATGAAATAACTAGAGTTGCTGAATCTATGGAGAAGGAAATGGCAACCCACTCCAGTATTCTTGCCTGGAGACTCCTGTGGATGGAGGAGCCTGGTGGGCTGCTGTCCATGGGATCGCACAGAGTCAGACACAGCTGAAGCAACTTGGCATGCATGCATGCTTTGAAGAAGGAAATGGCAACCCACGCCAGTATTCTTGCCTGGAGAATCCCAGTGACACAGGAGCCTGGTGGGCTGCCGTGTGTGGGGCTGCACAGAGTCGGACACAGCTGAAGCAACTTAGCAGCAGCAGCTAAATCTATGACACAGAGACTAAATAGATGGTTGTGTGGGCCTGGGGATTGAGGGGGAATGGGGAGTAATGGCTCATGCGTACAGTTTCTTTTGGGGATGATGAAAGTGCTCTAAAATTGATTGGTGGTGATGGTACAACTTGCTAAGTACACTAACAACCACTGAATTGTATACTTATTAAATGAGTCGGTTGTATGTGGTTAAAAATAGCGTGGAAATACACATAATATAATTTAAGATACCTGTTTTTGAAATATATCTATGCAACCGCAGTATATGTGCATAATTGTTTATATTGTCAAATTTGGGGATTTAAAGAACTGTCTGTGTATTTTATTTACTCGGCTGCATCAGGTCTTAGTTGTGGCAGTCAGGAGCTCTCGTTGCAGCACACAGAATCTCCGGCTGTGGCTCCAGGGCCCGGCGTTTGTGGCATGCGGGCTTAGTTGCTCCATGGCATGTGGGATCTTAGTTCCCCGACCGAGGATGGAGCCTGTGTCTCCTGCGTTGCAAGGTGGATTCTTGGCCACTGGACCGCCAGGGAATCCCCTGGGTGTATCTGGTCTGGTAGGACTGTGTGTGGGTTTGGCTTCCTAAAGAGTAGGTCACCCTCATCCTCCTGTCACTTGGGTTAATAAGCATGAAATGGGTTGCCAGATGGCAAAATGTGCCCCCTGGCCCACCAACAACCCTGGGAAGCCACTGGGGAGGCGAGGACGCTGTCCCCAGAGGGTACGTGAGTGGGTGTCAGGGTGAGGAAGCAACTGGCGCCCTAGCAGCCTCCTCACAGCAGTCTGCACCAGCTGGTCCTGCTGCCTCCTGCTGAGAGGACCCTTTCTTCTGCTCAGGCAGGACGCCTTCAGGAAGGAAGCCATGACGCATCTCTAGCTGCCCAGATCCTGACCCTCAGTCATCTTTTCGCTCTGCCGCCGCCTCCTTGCCGCCCACCACGACTTCTCTGCCTTTTTCCCAGGGCCTCTCTCTGAAGCTGCCGCTGTACTTGGCCTGCAGCTCTCTCTAGTCTCAGTATCCTGTGGGGTAGCTGGGCGCCCCTGGCTGCGCTCTTCCTCCAGGCTGAGGCCCGGGTGTGACTCAGCGCTCAGCACAGGCCACATGCCAGTCAGGCCTCTGTTCTGCTACTTCCATCCCCTGTCTGGTGTGCACCCGAGGCCGTGGCTCTCCAGACTGGGCTCAGCCATCCCTCGGTGGCCATGCCTTGTGATCTCTGGCCTTTGGTTGTGTCTTTTCTGAGATGGGGGTGATAGTCCCAGACAGGACTGAGGAAGGGAGTGGAGCCGGTGAAACGTCTGGCCTCTGATCCGTCTGCATCTCCAGTTCTGCTCACTAGCGAGCACCCCCACGGAGTCCCAAGGAGAGAACGCCTGCCACCAATGCCCCAGCTCCCCCCACATTTCAGAGGAGGCTCATGAGATGGCTCCAGGGCCAGGCTGCCCGAGGTCCAGCCACAGCTCCTCCATCTCCTACTTGGGAGATTGAGGGCCAAAGCATGCTCCACTCTGTGCTTCAATTTACTCGCATGTGAAATGGGGAGGAAAGGCATTAATAGTTGTATTCCCAGGCCTGGCTCACTGGGTCACTCTGTCTCTGTGAGCCTCATACGCTGCCTTGGGTATGGAAAGAGCCCAGGGTGGGATCCAGGAGGTGTGGTGTGAGAGGGGCCGGCCCCGCCCTCTCTCCTGGTCTGTTTCCTCCCGAGGTGCATAGGCCTCTGCCCTGCACAATCCGAAGGCTTAGGGGAGGCGCCACCTCTGGCCTCCTGGTGTTCAATGCCTGAGTGTGCCTGAG
>SJYX01007094.1:227654-265203 GCA_006410675.1 Oreotragus oreotragus | reverse complement strand
CCAAACCCCACACAAATCAACCTCTTTGCTTTCTTCTTTAAAAAAAAAAAAAGGACAAAAAAAAGTAAAACCAAGCCCCGTTGTCTGTACCCAAGCCCTTCCACCAGGAAAGCTAGTCTAGGTGTGAGATCTCACCTGTCTTTGTAGCCATCTAAAAATAATAATAATTATAATAAACTGGGCAGTTTACAATCGGTGGTTTCTTTCAAACGGCCTGTTTTGGAAAGAACAAGGAGTCACCCTTTTCCACTTGGGGGTTTTGGTCTGTGCTGACAGGGAGGGAGGGGCGGGAACCTGTTTTGTTTTCACTTGGCCTCTCCCGGCGAGGTGGACGGCAGCTGCAGGGCTTGGACCCCGGACCCCCGCCCCGTGGCGTGGCCGAGGGGCCAGGCCCCCGGCCGCTTCCAGGACCCCGCCGCAGCGGAGCCTCGCTGTGGCCGGTTGGCATGCCCTTTGCTCCCAGGACTGCTGCTCTCTGGACCTCTCCTCACCCGGGCTCACGCCCCTCCTCAGCCCTGCCCCAGCCCTCCCAGTGAGGACCCTGCCAGCAGGGTGGTGGCTCGGAGCGGAGCGGAGGAGGCCGCCCCCGACAGGATGGCTGTGACCTGGGACGTGGAAACCGTGACCTCTGCGTCCTCCTCCCTCACGTCGTCCCCGTCGTGTGTGCGGGCAGCGCAGGGCTGGAGTTGGGTTTTCTTTTTTTTTTTTCTCTTGATTCTTCCTTCTTTTTCAAAGATGGGATATTGACCAGAATTGCTCTGTATATGCTTGGAACTGGATGGAAAGACTTTGGAATAGCTGTGGGGGCAGGGGGGACACTGACAACCAAACAGATGCGCTGTTTCCGGACCTGTTTTTATTTTCAAAAACCGACAGATGCCACAGTGGAGCCTGTCCCCTCCCAGGAGGAGTGACTCGCGGCCTCCCTCGCCTCACCGCCCTGCATCGAAACCTCTGTGTCTTGCCCTGAGACACCTGAATTCTTTGTACATTTACACCCCTCCCCACCTCTCCCCTGTAGCTGGTCTTCGTTTTCTTCCCTCCTTTGATCCATGTATATCATATTATGTGAGATATCATCTGCCTGAAAAAAGACCTTGTGCGGATTATTGGGAACATTGTAGCTGTTTCTGTGTTTTTTCTTACCTTGTAGTCTGGTTCTGAATTAAGAGAGGAAAAAAAAAAAAGTAATTATGATACATTGTAGTTTGTGTACGATATATGTTGATAACGTTTTATTAAAGGGACATCTTTTTTCCGCAGCCCTTCCTGACATGTTTGGGGGAACGTGGGTTGGAGTTTATTATACTGGTTATAAAATGCCAGGCAACTGGCTGGGCAGAAATTCTGTTCCTGGTGCACAACAAGATCTTGTTTTGTGTTCCAGGCGTTGGCCTTTTCCTGGGCGTGTTAATTCTGCATTTTCTGTGGAGAGTTGGGGATGATGGATTGGGAGGGAGGGCATGGTCTCATTTCAAATATTTGGGGGCATTCTGAAAGGCAGTTTTAGTTTCTCATCTTGCTAATGCATTTTGGTTGGCCAGAATGTATTTTTCTAGAAAAGTAGGAAAAGGTTCCCCGTGCACCCTGTTTTCAGTAGCGAGGCAGTGTTGGCTAGGATGGCCGCGTGGGCTGCAACCACGCCTGCTTTCTCCTTTCTGGTGAAATTTGATTTCCAGGTCCTAGGGTGCTGGGCCACAGGAGGTTATTTTATTTTTTCACCTCCAAAGCAGCAGGGAACCCTTGAAAGATTTGAAGAGTGGCACAGTTCAACCTGAATTTGAGAAAACAGTGCGGGTTGCATCTTGGAAGATAGTTGGGTGGGACTAGACAGATGTGGGGAAATCGAGGGCCAGCTGCCGTCTAAGCAAGAGCTACTGCAGGCTGAGGAGGTCAGCAGCAGTGGATGCTGATTTAAACATTTAGAAAGTAGAACCTCCTGCATCCTTGGAGCTTCAGGGCCAGGCCTGCAGCAGGAGTGGGCTGGAAACACAGTGTGTCTGACCAAAGCGTGACCTTAGCCCCACCTTTTACCAGGTCTGAAGGGACCAGTTTCAGATCCTGCCTTTGCCACTGCTCACTGTGTGGCCCTGGGCCAGTTGGTTCATGCTGTCCTCAGTTGCCTCATCTGTAAAATAGGGCTAACGGTTTACCCATCGTGTGGTCGTTGCGAGGATAAGTTGACATTCGTAAAGCGTCTAGAACAGTGCCTTTTAAGTAGTAAGAGCAGTAGCGTTAGATGTTGGCAGTATTGTTCCTCACTTGGGGAGTCTAAATGGGTGTGATGAGTAGCTGGGAGGCCCTAGAAAATCCCATTTGTCCGTCCTGCCTCATCTGAGAACATGGCTTCCAAAGCTCTTCCTCATCACTGTTGGACAGATGAGACCTGGGCTGTTACTGACCTGCATCCACAGTTCTGAAGAGGCATTTATGCACCAGCTTGAACACCTGCCATGCCCCAGCCCAGCACTGGGCGGAGAAGGTGGAGGTGACAGCGAGCATGTTCTCAGTATCCTTGCTGCCCCTGCGCTTGAGCAGGACTCAGGCACAGACTCGGGAAGGAAGGACCCCCCAGCCTGTGATGAGAGCCTGCTGCACCCACATCTGCGGGAGGTGAGAACACTGGGTACCCTAACACCACCCTTCAGCCCCCCGCCCCCACCGAGCACCTCCAGAGTTGCCTTTGCCACACTCAAGGCTCTGGCAAGGGCTGGTTTGGGGTCGGCTTCGCAGCAGGAGAGGACAGGCTGTTTCCCAGGTTTTTTCACCACTCTACCCTGTCCAGACCTGAGTGAGAGCAGAGCCAGGCAAAGCCAGCTTCTGCAGCCATCGTGAGGTCCCCGAATGAGAGTCGGGAGGCGGTGGGGGTCACTCCCCGTCCTTTCACTGCAGAGGACTTCAGCCCATCACTGAAGCTTAGGCGGGAGTGGACAGGCCAGGTCAGAGGCCCCAGCCTGGCAGCTGCTTTACTGGTAGTCATCACTACCCACAAGGGGCTGGCCAGCCTGGGGGTCCAAGTGAGGGCCAGCCCTCCAGCCCTACCTGAGTCGGGAGAAGCTGACTCGGCCAGAGATGCATGTCCTGCCCCTCCTGGCTAGGCACCCCTCCCTGGAGCCAGAAGAGGAGAGCCTGGAGGCAAACCAGCTGTCAGCAGGGCCTGCCTGGGCGTGGGGGCGGGTGAGGGGGGTATGTTCAGCACTGCCAAGGCATGGTCACGGCAGGCCTCCAGCTTGGGCTCAGCTGGGGCCATTCAGCCTGATGCCCTGGGTGACCCTGAGGAATCCCCCACTCCCCACCTCTGCTGTCCCTTGACGATTCCAGAGACTCCAGAGGCCTGAGCCCAGAGTATGCCCCAGGCTTCTTTGAGGGCTCTGCCCTGAACTGAGTGTAGCTGGGGCTCCCCAGGGCTCATTAGGTGGGAGTGCCGGAAACAGAAGACCAGACCAAGCGAGGGGGTGCTGAAAGGTCCATTCTGCCCTGTGCTGGCACTTCCCTCCCCGTTCCCAGGTGCCTGTGGAGCTCCAGTCCTTGGCATGATGCTACCTGGGCATTTAGCTACCACCTTGGTCCCCTGCCTCCCTCTCAGCCCTCCCAGTGCCACAGAACTCTAACTCACTTCTGAGCATTCTTTAACTCTCATCTGTCCGTGTCTTTACTGAGCACCTGTTAACCTGCCAGAGGCTGTCCTAACATGAGGGAAACAGGTGCACAGAACAGATGTGGGAGGCTGGCGATGCCCATCACTGAGGTGAGGTGGGCCGTGGAAAGAGCAGGTGGTGGTGATGCTCCATGAGATGCTTGTTGGTCTCCAGGTGAAGATGTCAAGTAGGCAGATCTGGGCCAGAGACATTTCTTAGGGAGTGGTTGGCATTCAGATGTTCTTGAAAGCCACAGGACTGAGACTCTCTGGAGTATGAATGCAGAAGGGCCTCAGGCCTGGCGCTGGGAAATAGAGCCAGTGAAGGAGGCAGAGGAATGAGGACAGTGAGGTGCCCTGGAGACCAAGGGAAGAAACCTGCAGAGAGGAGGGCGCTGCGTGCTGCCCAGGCCCCAGTGCACACACCTCGCCTCATTCAGGCCCCCATGGGCCTCCCGCTTGTCCCCGACCCTCAGCACTTCACGCTCCGGTGATGTGGAGTTCCTTAGGGACCTCTGCCCACTGACTGCTGACCATTTTGTTCTGCTAGCCCCTCGTGGTACGCCTTTCCTACTTGCTCTTTAATGGAAGTCACTTCGTCGTGTCCCCACCTCTTTGTGACCCCATGGACTATACAGTCCATGGAATTCTCCAGGGAAGAATACTGGAGTGGATAGCTGTTCCCTTCTCCAGGGGATCATCTTAACCCAGGGATCAAACCCAGGTCCCCTGCATTGCGGGCAGATCCTTTACCAGCTGAGCCACCAGGGAAGCCCAAGAATTCTGGAGTGGGTAGCCTATCCCTTCTCCAGTGGATCTTCCCAACCCAAGAATCGAACCGGGGTCTCCTGCGTTGCAGGCCGATTCTTTACCAGCTGAGCTATCAGGGAAGTCCAACTCAAATTGGCCTTTCATCAAGGTAGAGGCTTTCTCTGGGCCCCCATGGCTATGCTGTAATGGATCAACATGTGCCTCCCCCATCAGACTGGGAGCTCCTCGCAGCCTGGGATCTGGCCTGAGTGTGTGGCCCCTGATCACGTAGCACGAAGCCTGGCACCCAGTAGGTGCTCAGTGAGTACTCATGAAGTGGGTGTTTGTTGAGTACAGCACCCCTACCCCCCCCACAACCACTGCATGCTGTCACCTGTGGGTAGGTGCTCAGATGCAGGCAAAGAGGTGGCCTTTATGGCTTTAGCAGACCCAGAAGAGGCTGGCTGCTCTATTACTGCCCACCCACCAAACGGGAGCTCCTGGAGAAACCACCGTGTCTTCCTGTATCTCTGGCTCTTGGCTCAAGCCTAGCACAGAGTAAGCCCTTCTAAAGGGAGCTGAATTGTTGGACCCCCTAGAGATCTGTAGTGGGGAACCTCAGCGCTCAGTCCCTGATCCCATCAGCTCAACTGAGGATGACGTGTGTTTTGTGCGGGTAAGTAACAAAGCTAAGTAGGGCTTTGCTGCTCTTGACAGGCTAGAACCCTGGCTCTGGGCAACAAGCCTACACCCTGGCTAGTTTTGGGGGATGAGCAAATATGGCTAGGGTGTCTGGCATGGCAGACTAAAAAAGAATCTCAGGTGGCAATAAACAGAGGAGAGATGGGCCTCACTGCACCCTGCTATGCTCACCTAGCTGAAGCGCTGGGTCCCCAGGCCCTGCTCTGTCACACAGCCTGGAGCAGGAGGCCGAGGTAAGCTATGGATTGAGCAATGGGTTAGAGTTCAGTGGGAGGCAGACACAGGGCTATTTGGCTTCGAGGCCTATAATTCTTGGCTTCAAATCTCTACAGGGCAGCCCCCTGGCTGAGAGAATGCATAGGATGTGGGGCCCCGGAGGGCAGAGCTGGGGCCCTGGAGGTAAAGCTACTGGAAGACATTTCTCCTGAGGTCTGAACGCATAGCAGCCAGAGATGTCAGAGAATGGAAGCAGCTGCACTGAGAGGTAGTGAGCTCCCCACCACTGGACGTGTGCAAGCCGGCTGGGGGAGGGGCAGATGGTATATGTGCTGGGTGAGGGTGTGTTGGTTCCTGGGCTCTCAGGTTGAAAGCAGAGCTGAAGATAGACCCCTTCTCAGGAGCTGAACTTGGGTTAGAACTAGCTCACTCTGACCTCTAAGTCACCTCTAAGAGACATCTCCATAGACTCTGCGGCTCTGTGACTCAACTTCCATCTGCCAAAGACCCGGCCAGACCCAGTTCTGTGAACTCTGCAGAGAAGGGCAGGCTGGCGGCTGCAGGCTGGGTGGAGTTCTAGTGTTCCAGCAGGGCCTCCCCCACCTCCTGGCTATTCCACACACACACCAAGCCCCACACCCATCTCAGGGCCATCACACCCACTTGCCCTGGCACCTTCCTGGCCTGCCCCCACGGCTGGTTCAGTCTCATGTCACCTTTTCAGAGAGGCCACACCCTGTGCGGTAAAGGCCAACACACCCCGTCCCCAGCTGCTGGTGGCTCAGGGTGTCCCTTCCTGGGCGCTGCCCTGGGCCCCTGGAACAGCCACACCCAAGGTTTCACCTCCCAAGCTGTGGCTGGCGGCAAATGGCTGATGTGGGACCTCAAGGCCCCATACCTGCTGCAATTTGGGACTCTGAGAGGCCACCCAGCACCAAAATCTCTACAGGACCGTGGGGGCCTCATCTACTCCGCCCAGTCGCGCCCTCCTCCCTTGCTCACAGGTCTCTGGGGAGTGTGCCCCAAGAAGCCTCCTGCCACAACCTTCCATCTCCAAGTCTGTTCCAGGAACGCTTTCCTTCAGATCCTCTGACATACCTTTCTTTCTTCATCATCTCTCCACGTTGGAATGTAAACTTCATGACAGTAGACTTTGTTTTGCTCACTGCTCTCGAACTGGGGCCTTGCTGCCTGCCTGACACATACCAGATACTCCAGGACACCCTGTGGCTGACAGCTATCACCCGGAGTTGAGGAGTGGGGATGGGGAGAGGGTCCCTAGAACAGGGTGGGCTTCCAGCAGCCAAGCAGGCAGGCCCAAGTCATGATTTGTGGATTTCTCACAGGGGAGACAGTATGACACACTCAGGTCACACACACACTTTAAGGGACTTTGTCCTGCCGCTAAAGAGGAAGTGGGGAGATGCTGTCTCAAGCCTGAGGTGACCTTGACCTGCTCTTTCAAAGCCTTGCGCCTACTGCTAAGAACAGCCCAGCGAGTCAGAGCCTCTGGTGAGGACCCGCCCTAGGTCCAGCCTGAGCCAGCCTTGGGAGGGGACGAAACAGCCTAAAGAGCTGCCCAAAGTAATCTCACCTTTTCACAGGGCTTCTGAAAACTTCCAGACCCCTCTACTTGATGCATCCTGGTCAAATGTGGCCTGTTAATCCCCGAGGCAGAGCCTGCAAGGGAGGCAGGTGCGTTATTCCCACTTTGCAGATGAGGAAACTCAGGATCTGAGAGGAAGCTGGAATATAGGAGACTCTGGGAAATGGCATTCCCCAGTCCACTGAAGCCTGCTGGAAGTGAACCGAGGTGCTTTCTCATGGATCCGCAAGACATTTAAATACACGACAAAATAAAGAGTACGTTCACATGTGCTCACAATGTCATCGACAAAATTTTGGTTCCAAACATCTGTTGCTTAAAAGTCCAAGTCCCTATAGTGTGACTTTTATACCAATAACGGGATACCCCCCATCCACCTTCCTCCTGCCTCCTTCTCCCAGACTGGCTCTAAGTGAGTCGTCTGTTCTCAGGCCTGAGGCCAAACAGGGCCTGAAGCTCACTCTGTATTCCTCCGTCCCAGTGTTGAACGAGGAAGGGATGGGAAGAGGTGGGGAGGCTGAGGTAGGTGGGCATTTGGGATTTGGGGAGGCGGGCACATCTTTGTGGAGGGGGCAGGTGTCATCACATACAAACTTTCTGGCTCTTCACACTACACCACGTGGTATCCGAGCCTCACCTGCATGGGGAGGATGGAAATGCCAGTCCTGCCAGCCTCACCTCGCAGACTGGCTTCGAGGGGCCTGAAGGGAGACAGCAGTGGGTGCCAGGCTCCGCAGCTTAGCTCCAGGGTCCGAGGCGACAGACCAAGGCTAGCTACGGGCTGTCCTCACCCCAGGGGCTGGGATGAGTGCCCATGCCCGCGCCGCAGCCCTGGCCCCTCTCCAGGGCTGTCCTCAGGCTACAAGGTCACCTGCTGCCAGCCCGCTTGCTCACAGCCTCTTTCCCACGCGCTCAAGACCCAGGCAGCCTTGGCCCTCTCGCTCCCCATTCTACCAGCCACCAGGGGGTGGGGTGGTGGTGGTTCTGCCCCCTCACCCTGGCTTCAGGCCACCACCGTCACTCAGCCAGGAGTGACCGAAATGGCCTCCAGCTGGACTCTGCAAAGTCACCCTGCCAACTTGTCCTCCATTTGCCCATAGAATGTTCTTATGGAACAAAAAATCCCTTTGACTCAGCAATTCTGCTTCGGAATCTATCCAGTGGCTGCGCTGGCAGAAGTGCTCTAAGATATGTGAACAAGGATGCTCACTGCAGCATTATTTGTAATGGCTAACTAGAAATACCTCGAATGTCCATCTATAGATATTAATGCCACTGCTCGGAAGAACAAGGTAGCTCATATGTGCTGATGTGGCAAGATCTGCGATCCCAAGGTATTAGGTGAAGAAAGGAAGGTGTAGAACAGTCTATAGATAGGATAACTAAGTAATGCACCTCTATGCATCCCTATCGTACATATACTATACAGACTAAGGTGCCACATTAAATGACTCCAAGCTGCGGTCACCCCCAGGGAAGAACCGGGGCTGCCTTGGGTGGCTGACAACTTGTACCTGAGGAAACCTCAAGTGCCACCATGCCAGGCCCTTGAGAGCTGGCCCCTCCAGCCTCACCCCCACCTTCCCCATCTCCAACCACTCCCTGCTGTTTCGGCACACGTGCTGCCCAAATAACCCCTTCGCGTGCATGCACCACCAGCCCAATCTGTCCTTTTCCTGGTAAACCCTCCTGCTGCCCCCGTCCCCACCCAGCCGAGCCTAAAAGGTACTTCGTAAAGTGCAAGGAGCACAGCCTGGGAGTCAGAGACACACAGGGCTGAAAATGGCACCGCCACGTACGGAGCCGACGTGGGCTCCTGGACTTCCTCCTGTAGCAGGAAGTGTCCCGGCTGCCTGCTCTCAGCAAAGCCACTCAGGAGTCACACTCAGCCCCAACAAAGCCACCTCACGAGGTCGCTCCTGCGTTGGGAGCAGTGTATCCGCTGACTGGTGACACACCACCGGTGTTCATGGAAAGGCGCAGCACCTCGGCTTCACGGGGGCGCCCACGGAGCTCGGAATCAGCCAAGGCCTCAGACACAAACCCATCAAGTCCAGCCCCTCTTCCACTCGATGCCACTACTGTTTCTCCCCGTGGAGGCCGACCCCCAAGGCTCCCCCAAGCTCTCTCCAGCTCAGGGGTTCCTAAGGGAACAGACCTAAAATATCAGTGTGACCTCCAGTGACCCCTTACACTATCTGCGCCTCCTCAACTACGGGCCAGAAAGGAGCCCGGCACACGGCAGGCACTCTCCACACTTTTCTTGTATGTGGAAATGACACTTACCTTAAAAGGGTTGTGTGAGGACTGAGCAGGATGCTGTGCACTAGCTGCCTGGACCAGAGCAGGCCTCGACGTTGTCTGAACAGAGGTCAGCTGACCCAGGGGGTACTCAGTGCATTAACCAAGATACTAGCAGGGAATCTACAATTAATATTCTGTTCAGATTTCCTGCAGTCACCGTGGAATGTGTCCACAATTTAAACAATTCCCACAGAACCTAGTGACCATTCCAGAGCACCTAATAGGAAGCAAACGTTACATACACATAATCTACAGTCTGTAAAACAATATAAGTCACATTAGCCACAAGTTTTCAGATGATGAAATTGAAACTCAGAGAG
Organism: Oreotragus oreotragus; assembly: GCA_006410675.1. NCBI lineage: Eukaryota > Metazoa > Chordata > Mammalia > Artiodactyla > Bovidae > Oreotragus > Oreotragus oreotragus. The sequence goes on along the minus strand of SJYX01007094.1, from coordinate 255,668 downwards.
ACGACATTCTTATGTAAAGTCACAAGATGGGTTACAGACAAAGCTGAGGCAGGTGAGGCTCCAGGGCTGGCCCTTGGAACAGCGGCAGACTCAGGGGCAGGGCCTGTGCGGAGCTGTGGGTGCCCCGCCTGAAAGCACCATGACAATAAACACAGGCTCCAGTGCACCGGAAGGGCTCTTTTATTGTCGGCGAGACCACCAGCCAAAGGAGCGCTGCGGCCTCAGGCACCGTCCAGGCTCCAGGATCCTCAGGAAGAGAGGGGCACAGGTGGCTCCAGCCTCAGAAGAGTCCTTGGCTCACACAGCACCGTGCAAATACAGAGCTAAAAACTTCCTGAATGTCTCTGGCTGGAAACCAGTCGGCCCAACAGGTTCCTGAAAAGAACACAACCCATTAGGATCTTGCTACTAGGTTTAATGGCAGCAATTAAAACAAAGGTTGGTTTTATGTAAATCCTAAGCGCCTGGGTAACAACTGTTTCTTTCTCCTGCGATCAAGGAGTGCTGGGGAGCTGGTGCCAAGCGATGCCAAGTGGGGCCTGGGCTCGGGAGGAGGACATGAGGCGTCTCCGCACCTCCAGGCCAACTTATCTGCCGACCTTGCCCTGGTCCCTAGTCCCCCTCAACTCAACCACCACGAAAAAGTGTTTCGTTTGCTCCTTTTAACTCCCAGGGACGAGAATCCCTCACTCATCCCACACACACTTATCAGGCGCCTTCTCTGTATGAGAGCTGTGCCCAGTGCTGGAAACCCAATAGTAATTTGAATCTGGCTCCTGCCCTCAAGGAGCTTCCAGCCAGGGGTGCAAATAGTGGTAATGAAGGGTGGCCGGCCTCATCATGAAGTAGGAAAAAGATGCTAAGAAAGCAGGAGAGTAAAATAACTCACTGACTTCCATACACAGACGAGAACATGTATGAGTGAGCACTAAAGGGCACCTAGAAAAGGCCAAGAAGAAAAAGGAAGGGTGAGGCTGGTGGAGGTGGGGTGGTTAGAGGAAGAGATGGGTGAGGAGCCACATGGCCACACCAGGACAGGCCTGGCACTGAGTCACGCTCACGGAAGGAAGAGGTTGAAAGAAAAGGACCCGAAGCCACGGAGGGGACAGAGAGGGGCCAACTGAGAGCAAAGATGCGCGGAGACGGCTGATGTGGCCACAGGCGAGGGACAGAGAGAGGGCTCACACCGGCAGGCATTTCAAGGGCGTATCAGCGTCAACTAACATACAGATGACGCTCAAAGACTCAACAGCCCTACACTAAGCAAGTCTACTCAGGCCCTGCGTGAGACACAGCTAGCGGCACAGACCCAGCAGTACACCCACGCTGCTGTCTCTCACCCTCAGTCCCGTTCTCTCGTTTACAGGCTTTGTCACTGCCTGACACGATACTGTGAATCCGTTACGGTATTGTCACTGCCCAGCACACAGAACACAGGCCTGGTCTCAGCCAGCGGAGCGCTGGAGGCGCGGCAGTGAGGGCTTCCTATCCGTGGAGTGAAATGAATGAACGCGTCATTCACGGACTCGGCCTTCCAGGAGCTCAGGGCTCACTTTAACGGAGGAGCAGAGCGGTGAATAGACAACCGCAGGGCAGAAGTGTGACTGTGCCGTGATGGGGGCTCCCAGGCTACGGCGACCTAGCCGAGGAACTTAAGCAAGCCTGGGACTGGGTTGCTGGTCTTTAGGCTAAACGTGGAATGACAAGTAAGGACAACCGGATGCAAGAGAAATGGGAGAGGGTGAGTGGAGGAATCGGGAATGGGGCGGGAGCCTCCTCTATAAAAAGAGCAGCACTTACTAGGATCCTGAGCTGCTCAGGCAACTGGAGACAGAGCCGAGAGGAGAGGGGTGTGGTGGGGGCGCAGAGGGGAGGGTGAAGAGCTGGGCGGGGCCCAGGGTGGAAGGTGCTATTTCAGCTGGCGGGCTGGGCTGAAGCAGCCCTCAGGCAGACAGAGGTCCTGGACACGAGGTTCCTGAGGCCGGTGCTCCACTCGCAAGCACGCCCTCCACCCAAGCCAGGCTCCCCCTGGGGAGGACGAGCCGTGGCACCGGCCCAATCACCGAGCCGGAGACGGCTGGGCTTACCACAGCCACCTTCTTCTTGACGCTTGGGAGACCCCAGAAGTGCTGATAGAGGAGCTGATCGGAGTCCACCCAGACCAGATTCTTGATGCCCTCCCCGGAGGCCAGCTCGGTGGTGTTCAGCTGCAGCACCAGGAACTGGAAGGCACGCCCATCGGTGCCCACGCTCTGCACGACGACCGGCTGCTCCAAAACCCTAGGGTCGCTCTAAGAGGAGGAGAGGACAAGGAAACGCAACCAGAAGCAGCGAGGCCTAAGAACACAAGCCGGGCCGCTCCGAGCTCTGGCCTTTTAAACAACCCCCGCCCCACTGAGCGGTTTTCCTACAATGAAAGATGAAAACAGAAGGTGGAGCTAAGAGCACTGTCCAGGGCTGGGCCTTCTCGCACATACCCAGCCTGGCTCTCTCTGGGCTCGGATCAGTCGTGGCCCCAGCGTACCCGCTCTTCAACTTGAGCACACTAAACTACGAACCCCTGCCACCGAGAGGCGACAGCCAGGCAAGCTGCACAGTAAGGGAAGACAAGCTGGGAGGTTAGCGACGGGAAGCCCCCCAGCCTCACGGGGTAACCTGACGTGACAATGACGCTTATCAAATGCAGACCTGGAGGGTCAGTGCGTGTGACAGACACGACCTCATTCAGTGCTCACTCCATCTGACGGCTGAGGAGACGGACCAGCTGAGGCAGTGACTTGCCTGAGGTCACAGTGACATGTGACATCAGCACCCACGGTGGCTAGTGCTAGACACACCTTCTCTCTGCCTTACTTCACCCCTCAGGGCCGGGCTTCTTGGCATGTCCTAAGCCGGCAGGCAGGCATCTCACCTGGGCTTTGGGCTCTCAAAATGCATCTCTGAGTGTGTCAGATTCCTGAATGTCCGCTCCAGCTGTGCCAGCCCCAGGCTTTCTCCAGTCGACACATTTGCTAACTCTTTCAATCAGTGCCACTGGTAACAGTGACATGCTAGCAACCATTCACTAAAGGCCTCTCATGTCCTGGGCATCACAGCAGTTTTACACAGTCACCTCTAATCTCATAAATCCGGTGGTGTATACCCACTTAGGTCTCTTCCCCCGTGGCTCAGCAGTAAAGAATCCGCTGCTCTGCAGGAGCCATAGGAGACACGTGTCCGATCCCTGGGTTGGGAAGATCCCCTGGAGGAGGGCACGGCAACCCACTCTAGTATTCTTGCCTGGAAAAATCCGTGGACAGAGGAGCCTGGCAGGCTACAGTCCTTGGGGTTGCAAAGAGTCAGACACAACTAAAGCGACTTAGCAAGGTACGACATGGCATACACATTTAACAGATGAGGAAACAGATTCAGAGAGGCAGTGTAACTTGCTCAAGGTTATCCAGGACAACACCCAGGCTGTTAAATCTCTTAAAATCTTACTGTTCTGGTTTACACCTAGTGTCCCATTGTATCTGACAGTAGCACCTGTCACTGTGAACAGTATTCCAGTTTCAATGACAAGTCATATGTTCACCCTACTGAGTCTGCAGGAATCCAGTCTGATGACTACTACCCACTGGACAAAGATTCAATAGGCAGGCCCCGTGAAGCAAAGCATCCTTGACTCAAAGATGCTGCCTACTACATTCACCGCTCTAGGGCTGCATCTGACATTAGGAATAGCTAATGGCAGACCTCAGTGAGGGCCACACTGGGACTGTTGGCCTTAGAAATACCTGTTCTTAGCTGCATGAGAAATAAATAAAAAGAAAAGTACCTCTAAGTGTTAGCTGAGAATTCTGTATTGACTCTTATCTCCCTCTACAGATCAATAAAACTGCGGGTAGTACATAAATTTCTCAGCCATTTTACCTTTACACAGAGGCTCTTCCCATAATTGCTCAACTTCACATCCCCAGGAATAATTTGTACCTGGAGGGGGTGGGGGAGGCCTCCTCTCCTACCCAACTGGGTGGCAATTAGTGGCAGCATTGCTACCGTGCTCTGCTGGCACAGGAGCTACAATGAGCCTGCAGGCCTGGGACCTGGCATGTGACTCTCTCTGCCTCCCTCTCCTGTCCCACAGACAGGAGGCAGCCTGTCCCCTGAGGCTGGAGAGATCAGGGTTCCAATGCCTGCCTCCCTACTCTTTAGCTGTAGGGTCCTGGGCAAGTTACCCAACCTTCCAGAGCCTTCCAAAAATATGTCAGAGAATAGGAATTAAGATAACCTCCCAAGGACTGGAAAGACACAAAAACGTCACATAAAGACGCAACAGCTGCTTCTCTCTTAGCTGTGTTACCCTGGGGAAGTTACTGAGCCTCTCTGAACCTCAGTTTCTTCATCTGTAAAATGAAGCTACTAGTATCTGCCACAAGGGGGCTGCTATAAGGATTAAATAATGCAGTAGTTCTCAAATTTTAGTGTTGCGGTTTTCAAACTTGTGCTTGTATCAGCATCACCTGGAGGGCTTGTTAAAACTGACTGCCAGGCTCCAATCCCAGAGCTTCTGATGCAGGATGTCAGGTGGTCTGAGAATTCACATTTCCAGCAAGTCCCTAGATGGTGTTCATGCTGCTAACAATCCAGAGTTACAAAGGAGCCGTAGTTAAATGTTTGGCATGTAGCAGATGCTCAATACAGACAAGGTCCATTCTACTCCCTATCTCATCAGGCTAACCACACTGTACCAACCCCACCTTGTTCCTAGACCAATGAGGATGAGAAACGGAACATTCCGAAGTTCACTGCTCCTCCAGGAGGGCCTTAGGTTCTAATCAAGACCTGGGAGCCTGACAGCAGCTCTCAAAAACATTCTTCCCCTCCCACCTTCCAACACACACACAAAACCAGAGGTCTGGTGTCCCAGGCCTATGTGGGGACTTTGATACTGTTACCCCCTGCCGGGAGGCCTTTAATCCCCAGCCAGGCTTTCCTCCAATCTTGGGATGGCCTTGTGTAACAACCGCTCAGCTTACATTCTATAACATCTAGGTCCCTGAGACCTGCTCTTAGAATCAAGGAGCGACCATCCAAGTGGTATGTTGGGTCTTCAGAACCTGTCCTAAGAGGGCAGGCAGGCCTGGGCCATCCCCTGCCTTCCTGATAAAGCCCTGTGCTCGGGTTCCATTAGTGCAGTTTAAGGAAGTGTGCTGCTGCTGCTGCTAAGTCACTTCAGTCGTGTCCGACTCTGTGTGACCCCATAGACGGCATCCCACCAGGCTCCCCCATCTCTGGGATTCTCCAGGCAAGAATACTGGAGTGGGTTGCCATTTCCTTCTCCAATGCATGAAAGAGAAAAGTGAAAGTGAAGTCATTCAGTACTGCTGCTGCTAAGTCACTTCAGTCGTGTCCGACTCTGTGTGACCCCATAGACGGCATCCCACCAGGCTCCCCCATCCCTGGGATTCTCCAGGCAAGAATACTGGAGTGGGTTGCCATTTCCTTCTCCAATGCATGAAAGAGAAAAGTGAAAGTGAAGTCATTCAGTCTGTCCGACTGTTAGTGACCCCATGGACTGCAGCCCACCAGGCTACTCCGTCCATTGGATTTTCCAGGCAAGAGTACTGGGGTGGGGTGCCATTGCCTTCCCCGTAGGAAGTGTGCTGGAGGACATATAACAAGCTTCCAGAGTTGAGACCATCTGGTCCCAATCCTTTCTCCACCACTTACTGTGTGTAATGCTGGACAAGCTGCTTATTAGCTTTCCTGGGATTCAGAAGTATAATCTGAAAAATGGGGATCACAATGCAACCTTGCGGGCTATTGTGATGAGGCATCTTATGTAAAGACAGACACACTGTAGGTCCCCAACAGATGTAGGGGAGTGGAAGCGCCTCTCCCTGAAATTCTTCAGTCAAGCAAAAGAACTCCCTCCATACTTCCTTCCCTTTGAGCAGGTAAGGCAGGAAACAGACACAACATAAGACGCCTCGGTGGTCTTCCCCACATACATACCCCATACAGGAGCCGGGCCTGAGCCAGCGCATTGCCGAAGGCAAACAGGATCATCTTGGCCCGCAACTGATCTGGCTGAAAGCGGTGTGATCGTAAGTTGGCTGACTCCAGCAAATACAAGGTGTGGGGATAGGGGTAAGGATAGCCCTCTCGGAATCCTGCAAGACACGTCATCATGTGGAGGGACAGGTCAATTGGCCCACCCAAAGCCTCAGGAAAGTCACCCCACCTTAGCTTAGTGCCAGACACTATTTTTTTTAACATTTTGTTGTTGGTGGTGGTGTGGACTGTTTTTAAAGTCTTCATTGAATTTGTTACAATACTGCTTCTGTTTTAGGTTTTGGTTTTTTGGCTAGAAGACACATGGGATCTTAGCTCTCTGACCAGGGAGAGAACCTGCCTCAGAAGGTAAGGTCCTAACCACTGGACTGCCAGGGAAGTCCCTAATTAGGCCTGTTTTTCGAAACAAAATTTTTACCAGAAAACAACCACACCCACTCATTTACATCTATCTATTAAATAGCTGTGACAGAGACTATATGTGGCCTACAAAACCTAAAATACCATTTGGTTCTTTATAGAAAATGTTCGCTTACCTGTTCCAGGTCAATTCTTGCCGGCTAGCTCTAGTTCAGTTCAGTTCAGCTCTAACCCCACCCCTTTCTCATTCAATCAAGCACACAGATAACAGTGATATTAAAAAGATAACCTGAAGCCTATGATAATTATTTTTTTTAAAAGCAAATCACTAGCAAAATACTTCATTATTAGTAACAAACGGGGTCTCATAAAATCAAAGTTCAGCACTCGTTCAAATCAGCCTGCGGGGGCACTGTTTCTTCCCTTGCATGGCCGTGGGTAAACCCTCGGAGGCTGGAGGTTTCTACAGTGAAGGACAAAAGTGGACGAAACAGAGGAAGAAAGAGGCTGGGAAAGTGTGCAGGGGAGGGCATCACTTAAGAGAGACCTGACTTTGCTGTCTGCCTCAGTTCCTCCACACGTGTGAACAGGCATCACTCAGCACTCACCCTGTGCCAAGATCTAAGACAGGTACCAGGGTCAGAGCCCACACGGTGCCTGCCACTGCCTTTGAGGAGCTCTCCAAGTCTAGAGGGGAGACAGGAAAACTGATCACATACATGCAGAGGGACATGTCAAGACACGAGGGGAGCTGGGGGCTGGGTGAGGACAGATCAAAGGGCCCTGACCAGACTGTGAGGTTGTAGAGCATTTCTGGGAAGAAGTGAGTCCAAAGGCGAACTATGACAGATGAGCAGTTATTTAGCTGAAGAGAAAGAGGAGTGAATGGTCAGAGCGCGGGCAGAGAGAAAAGAAAGTGCCAGAGCACGGTGGTGAGAAAAGGACAGTGGGAATAAAGGGAGCCTGTGGTGGAGGAGACAAAGGCGGGGCTGGAGAGAGGGGCAGAGGGCTGATGTGAAGGCCCTTGTGTGATAAGTCATGGAGTTCAAACTTTATCCAACAGGCAGTGGGGGGATGGGCATGAAGAGCGACGGGATTAAATCTACTTCTAGAAAGACTACTCTGGAACTGTGACTAGAGGGATGAGAGAGGAAATAGCCCATTAAGGGGTCACACTAGCCCATTAAGAGACTGGGGTAACGGGCTGGGTGACAGACAGTGGGGACTGTCTGAGGCACAGCTGGGGAAGGAAGAGAGGTTGAGGAGGAAGACAGTGCAGTTCATAGTGGCTGGGTGAATGGCAGGAACCGCAGGCCTGTCCAGGCCGACTCCTCAGTTTCTGTTGTGTCTCAGTGGGGACGTGGTGGTGCTTTGTTCAGTGGAAGCGGGATGAAGAGCCCCATTAGAGGACTGTGAGCTTCCTCTATCCTAGCAGAAGGCTGGCCAGAGTTTATAGGGTGCACAGAGAGGGGGTATCTTTCAAGAGAACTATAAATAAAGAAACATCTGATGCCTGGTCAAAAGCCCCTCAAGCCACCCATTAAAACTGATGCAACAAAATGACTTCTTAGGGGTCAAAAGTAAAGTCAGCCTCTGAGTCAATCACAACCACCCAGAGTCTTAGTTTCCTTAGGGTTAACACCACCTATCTCACAGGCTGCTACACGGCTCTGAGGAAAAAACGCACGTGAGATCCTAACACAGAGTAAGTACTCGATGTTTCCTTTCTCTTTGGAAAAAGCCTGTCCCTCATCTGCATGCTGCCAAAGTCAAAGGCTTTTTGATACTTACCCGTGTCGTCATTCACATCATAAATATGGCATTCCTGAAGGCTGATAGTGGGAGCTATGGGGTAGAAAGTCTCGAGAACATGATTCTTAGTAGCTTCCACTTCCTCTCGGGAGGCAATGGGAGGCAGAGGATCCTTGGCATTCAGCTGGGCACCACTGGAACCATGGACCTGAATCAGAGTAGACTCTAAACAGGGAGAAAGGAGGTTAGTCCAGCCTGGTCTAAAGCCTTAGCTAGGCAAAGTCAAAAGCTTTCATCCTGCTATGCTCCTCAAGTCTTTTACAGCTTCACTCTCTGATCTGCCTCATCAGAGAAAACACAGCTTTGGAAATTCATCCTTGTGCTTATCATATAAGCAGGTGAGCCTCCTCCTCTTCATGTCTGGGTGCCATCCTCTGCCTCTGCTACACCTTGGAGTAGACAAGTAACATCAGATCCAAAAGACCGAGCGCCCAGGCTGAAGTCACAGGAAAAGCACTTGACAGGACTGGAGCTCAATCTAGGGATCTTCCTTCTATAGACTAGAAGGGGACACGAAGACAAGATGTGCCGAAGGACCTGAGCTCACCTCCCCTCACAAAAGCAGCGGAGCAACAACTGCAGAGCAGCTATCATCAACAAGGACTGGAAGCTGCCAAAGGTGATACGCTACTGACAAAGACAAGATGGCAGGAGTGTTACATCTGAGACATAATCAAATCCCAAACCCGCCAAGTGAGTGAGACACAAACTGGAAAATAACTGTATCACAGAGGCTCTCAAGTTCTGAGCCCTACAAAAGGTTCCTCCGCCTGGGGGTCTGGCATCAGGAGGAGGAAGCTCCAGGGCATCTGGCTTTCAAGGCTAGCAGGGCTTGACTGCAGGATCTCAAAAGGGCTGGAATAGAAACAAAAGCCACTCCTGGAAGGTGGATGCAGGGTCTTCTAAGAGCACCAGGACCCAGGGGAAAAAGCACTGAGTTCACAGGATCCTAGGCCAGATCTACTGCTGACCTTAGAGGGTCTCCTGCGGGGAGGGGGTTGAGGGGCAGGGGCAGCTGTGGTCACACTGGGTTCAAGGAAACCCATGGTGGAGAGGTACTGGAGAGTACTCATTTAGTGTGAGCTGTCCTGGAGGCTGCCACTTTGATGACAAGTCCTGGCCCCACCCAACAGCTCATATGGGACCCTCCAGTCAACCAACCACAGAGCAGGAACACAGTCCCACTCACCAGCAGACAGGCTGCTTAAAGTCTCCCTGAGCCCACAGCCACCTCCAAACACAGCCCTGCCCAGCAGAGGGACAAGACCCAGCTCTACCCACCAATGGGCAAGCTCCAGTCCTTCCCACCAGAAAGACTGCACAAGCCTGAAGGCAAGACCAGATACTATAAAACTCAGAAGAAAACACAGGTATTAGGTTGGCCAAAAGGTTTGTTCAGGTTTATTACAGAAAAATCTGAACAAACCTTTTGGCCATCCCAGTAGGACCCTCTTTGTCATGAATTGCAGTAATACATTTTCCTACCCACTTCCTAATGAAAACAAACAAACAAACAAAAACAAACTAGAACCTATTCAAACTTAAAAGCTTTTGCACAGCAAAGGAAACCATAAAAAAAAAAAAAAGACAACTCACAACATGGGAGAAAACATTTGCAAACAATGCAGCTGACAAGGGATTAATCTCCAAAATATCCAAACAGCTCACGCACCTCAATGTCAAAAAAACAACCCAATCAAAAAACGGGCAGAAGATCTTCTGAGCAGATCTGCTGAGAAGATCTTCTCAGCAGAAGACATACAGACGGCCAAAAAGCACAAGAAAAGATACTTAGTAGGTAAAGAATCTGGCTGCAATGCAGGAGACCTGGGTTTGATTCCTGAGTCAGGAAGATCCCCTGGAGAAGAAAATGGCAACCTACTCCAATATTCTTGCCTGGAAAACCCCATGGACAGAGGAGCCTGGCAGAATACAGTCCATGGGGTCCCCAAAAAGTCAGACACGACTTAGTGACCAAACCATCACTAATTATTAGAGAACTGCAAATCAAAACTACTATGAGATACCACCTCACACCAGCCAGGATGGCCATCATCAAAAAAAGCCTAAAAGCAATAAACGCTGGAGAGAGTGTGGAGAAAAGGGAACCCACCTACACTGTTGATGGAAATGTAAATTGGTACAGCCACTGTGAAGAATGGTATGCAGGTTCCTTAAAAAATTAAAAATAGAGCTACCGTATGATCGAGCAATCCCACTCCTGGGCATATATCCAAAGAAAGCCATACGTTGAAAAGACATATGCACCTGATGTTCACTGCAGCACTATTTACAACAGCCAAGATAAGGGAGCAACCTAAATGTCCATCGACCCGGATTCTTTACCACTGAGCCCCCAAGGAAGCCCTACAATGGAATATTACTCGCCATAAAAAAGAATGAAATGATGCCATCTTCAGCAACACGAATGGACCTAGAGATTATTGTACTAACTGAAGTCAGAGAAAGACAAGTATCACATGCCATCACTTATATGTGGCATCTAAAAAAAGAACCTATTTACAAAATGGACACAGACTCACAGAGTTAGAAACAAACTCATGGTGACCAAAGGGCAATGGTCGGGGGAGAGATAATCAGGCAGACACTACTGTATGTATAAAACAGACAGTCAACAAGGACCTACTGTAATAACATATATGGGGGAAAAGTCTAAAAAGAAGACACATAACTAAACCACTTTGTTGTACACCTGAAACAATATTTTAAAATTAACTATACTTCAATATAAAATAAAATTTTAAAAAAGATTAGTTAAAAATAAAGCTTTTATCCTAAAAAATAGAAAAGACAAAGCCGGAGAACTCTGGTTAAGGTGTTACTCCCGGGTTTCCTGAGAGGGACTGACCGGTGCACTCTTTGACCTGTGTTCTTCCCAACGAACCGTGAGGCCTGGTGATCTCTGTGGGCTCAGAGGCCATGGGTTCAGATCTTCCCAAGCACCTGCTCTGCACTGGGGCCAGTTTTAACTCCCTTGAGCAGAGAGTCCCTCTCAAGGGCTGAGGAGGGAGTAAGTGCTCCAACACTGGGAGGCAGCAGAGGTGGGGAAACCGATCTCCCCTGGGAGGCTGCCTGAAACGCCTTCAGACTTGCTTCAGGAAGATGGGCACAGCTTCTCAACTTTGGTGCTGGTTCACATTTTAGGCAGTTCTTTGCTGAGGGAGACTGTCCTACGCACTGTAGGTATCTGGCAGCATCCCTGGCCTCTGCTCACTAGATGCCAACAGAACGTTCACTACCAGCCCCGGCTCTGCTTCAAGTCAGGACAAACAAAAATGTCTCCAGACAAAGCCAAATCTCCCCTAGAGGATTAAACCACCCTTGGTTGAATACTGCTGGGTCAGAGTTTGCCAGGCAAAGAAAAGGGAGGAAAGTGTTCTAGTGAAGGAGGAGTAATATGTTTCATGGTACAGAAGCCTGCTGCTGCATGGCAGAGCTTAGGGGAAGCCAGCACAGATAACTGGAGCACGATACAGTAGGAAGGATGGAGAGGGAAGTACTGAGACTACAGTCTAAGCTGAAAGGCGGCTAAACCCAGGAAAAGGGTTCAACTGACCTCAGTAACTCTGAGTTAAAAAAAATGAGCCAGTCAGAAAGCCTGACTTAAGTCAGATGAGCATACTTGCCACAAGGAGACACAGGTTTATGAGGAAGCTAATGCACGTCTGCCTAAGCAGCAAGCCTGCCGCTGTGAACATGTGCAGACCCCCTTCAATGAGGTGCCCACAGGAAGATGAATGCCATCTAGAAAGCCTCCTGGACAACGGCCTGCTACAGACTCTCCACAGGGGCAAATTTTTCTCTGAAGGTCCTTGAGTTTTCAGAAATACAAATCAAATACTACAATCACAGTGTGATGGGAATAGGCCAAGGCTGATGATGCTGTCTGTCTAAAAACTGGTCTGACCAACAACACTGTCATTTAACTAACATGTGTCCTCTCTTACTGGCTATGCAAAAAGGGATACTACATCTGTGGATGGATAAACTCTGATCCACCTGTTAAAACACCTCATATCCACACTTCCAAGAACAGTTTTCTCAAGTACTTCCTGTTTCTTCGCATATAAGCTGCAAGGAAGATAAATGTGCCTGGACCTCTTGTAACCTTGGGTTTTAGATTCTCCCCACAGAATACTCTACTGTGGTTTCCAATTCAATTCCCTCCACATCCCTTCTCCAGTGACAGCTCCAAATGGGGCAGTTTAATTAGAGGTAATACTTGATAATGGGCCAACAGGCACTCCTCTATTAATGAGGCTCACTAATTTCCTTAGTGGTGTCATTACCTCTACAAAGCTGACTCTTTGCCAGGAAGTCCATACTCACAGGGGCAAACTGGTGAAGCCTGACCAAGTCGATGTTCTAAAAACCCAAACTGTTCCACAGCTGGTTTCCCTGCTCCAGGGTTCCACCCAGGACAACACTTATATTCTCGGAACAACCCTACCTAAAACAGCTGGAATTTGGTATTGATTCACCTGTCCCTTTAGTCAGCACTTGTTGTGTGGCACTGTTAGATACTGTGGACAAATAAGATACAGTCTCTGTCATCAGAAGTTCACAGTTTAGTGGGGCAGATAGAAAAGATACTTAGATAATTATAGAACATAATGTCGTATAACGTGTGCTATAACAAAAGTAGGCATAGGGACAAAAGGAGCAGAGAGCGGATCTGTGGATTTGCATGAGATGTGGGCTTCTAAGTCATGCGGACAAGTAGAAATTAGGCAAATGAGGAAAACAGAAAAGAACATTCCCTGCAGAACGTATAGCACGTGCAATTGCAAAGCTTGATGCCAAAACGCAGCAAGTGGCCAGGTGTCAACAGGGGAAAGGAGGTGGGGACAGCAGAGGAGAGAGAAGACCAGCAAGACCAGCTGGTGGCCAAACCCCAGAAGACCTGGATACCACCATAAACTGTTCAGCTATTAGGAGACAATAAAAGATTTGAACCAGGGGAGGGACAGAGAGAACCTGCACTTTAGAAAGTTCACTCTAGCAGCTCTGCAGAAAGTGGATTTGGAAAAGGAAAAAGCCAGGAGAGTAAGAAGGCGCTTGCAGTAGGATATGAGCTTTGTGAGTGCAGACTGTGACTTATGGTCAGCATTTAGGCACTTGGAGGCACGCAACTGATATGGTGTGAGTTAAGTCTTGGAAAGAAATGATTAACAGAAGAAAAGCCAGGACATGGAAACAACCTAGATGTCCCTCAGCAGATGAATGGATAAGAAAGCTGTGGTACACATACACAATGGAGTATTACTCAGCCATGAAAAAGAATACATTTGAATCAGTTCTAACAAGACGGATGAAACTGGAACTGATTATACAGAGTGAAGTAAGCCAGAAAGAAAAACACCAATACAGTATACTAACACATATATATGGAATTTCGAAAGATGGTAATGAGGACCCTGTATGCAAGACAGCAAAAGAGACACAGATGTGTAGAGCGGACTTTTGGACTCTGAGGGAGAGGGAGAGGGTGGGATGATTTGGGAGAATAGCATTGAAATATGTATACTATCATGTAAGAAANGAATTTCGAAAGATGGTAATGAGGACCCTGTATGCAAGACAGCAAAAGAGACACAGATGTGTAGAGCGGACTTTTGGACTCTGAGGGAGAGGGAGAGGGTGGGATGATTTGGGAGAATAGCACTGAAATATGTATGCTATCATGTAAGAAACGAATCGCCAGTCTATGTTCGATGCAGGATGTTTGGGGCTGGTGTATGGGGATAATCCGGAGGGATGATGTGGGGTGGGAGGTGGGGGTTCATGTTTGGGAGTTCATGTGCACCCACGATGGATTCATGTCAATGTATGCCAAAACCAATACAGTACTGTAAAGTAAAATAAAGTAAAAAAAAAAAAGTTAAAAAAAATAATAAATTAAAAAAAATAAAGATAAAAAAACAAAAGAAAAGAAAAGGCTGGGCAAAAACTAGTGACAGTGAGGTGGGGGGCTAAGAGTAGAAAGACAAGGAGCCCACAGCACCTTTCTGGTGTACAGGAGGACTAACCTCGTTTCCAGGTGGTAGATAACGTGTTGTTTTGGGCACAGATCCGCCTGGCCAGGGAGGGATGCTTGAGAATCTGGGATTTACACAGCTGGATCAGGCTGTCCACAATGACTGGGCTTGGAGAAAAGAAGAGACATTTGGAGGTATAAAGCTGACTCCATGATCCATCAGTAGGAAATCTTACTGACTTGGGGAAACTTACCAGTAGGTCTCTCTCTTGGGGATGTCTTCAGTAGAGTGCCAGAGACGAGCATGAGAGATCGCATTCAGAACGCGTTCATCTTGGTTCTCTATGTGGTTTCTTGGATTATCAGCAAGACTAAGCAGTTTCTCAGGAAGGCCTTCTATTAACTTGGTCTTGGTAAGCCAGAGGGCCTGCTTTACACCTTTAGGGTCATCAATCACAAAAAACAAACACTAAAAAAAGATGATTCAGGAAGAGATGCTTATGCCTGCCCGGTAGCATTTTGGGGAAAGAGCATCCTTGAGAGGGAGCTGGGATTTGTTCTGACATCTGAGGGGACAGAACTAAAAATAAAGAGCAGAAGCCAGGAGAACCAGATTTCAACTCAGCTCCAGGAATGACCGTCTGCTTAAAAACAGTTAACAGTGATTGACGTAGAGTACTCGCCACAGGAAGAATTCAAACAGCTATTAAAATGGCTGAGATCATGAGACTGAACCTCGCAGGCAAGGGTCCTTTGTATTCTGTCTGTAGGTATAGAGGATTCAGACCCTAGCATACAAGCCTAGATCAATAAATGCCAACCTTTCAAAACCTAGATCCCTTCTATTAACCCATACCCTAGCCCTGATTGGAAAAGCTCGCGTCTGCCAAATATACTTCATTCAATAGACACGGGCCAAGCATTAAGCACATGCTGCTTTATCAAGGGAAAGAAGCTTTCAAAAATAAAAGAAATATCTTCTGGATCACTTGAGGAGTGCTGAGTTTGGGAGCACCAGATAATTTTTCACATCTACCTCTGAGATTCTGTAATGAGCCATTTTATAAGCAGAATTTTGTATGAAGAGGCCATATGAACTGTACTGCTATATTTGTCAAAAAGAATCCTCCTGAAGATGTTTTTCAATTTATTATACTGGGTCCTCTGAGGCCTTCTGAACTTCTCTTTGGCCTCCATACATGAAGGGTGGGCTTTACCCGGGTAGAGTACTATTTTGTCTTTTGGACACAGTGAACTATGTTAACTCAAAATTGTTTCTCTATATCAGGGGCCAAATTTTTTCTTAAAGGGCCAGACAGTAAATATTTTCAGCTCTGGGCCATACAGTCTCTGTCACAACTACTCAGCTCTGCTACTCTAGCACAAAAGCAGCCACAGGTAACAAGTAAACAGATGTGTATGATTTATAGAAAAAGGGAACGGGCCTGGGCAGCTGACCCCATCTCTGTTCCATCTGTTGACTGCCAGCAAGCTGAGAGCCAATACTGGTGCTCCCCTGTATAAGTACAACCTCACAGAATGGATTTTTTGTACTCACTGTTTCTATGCTCATCCCCTCACCTATTTTTAATTTAATCTGGCTGTACTATAAAATTTCTATAAGATGCCCAAAATGCTTCTCAGGAAAAGGAGTAAGAACAAAGATTTGATCCACAGTGCTTAGTCTTTAAAAACTAATTTAACCACCCTACTCTCAGCAGGATGGGGCTGAGGTGCCAGGCAAAACTCCCTTGCTTCACTTTCCCCAAAACCTATGTTCCTAAAAGGGGAAGAGGCACAGACATAGGGGCCTAAGTTCTGCACTAAGTCCACATACCAGCCCTCCAACTCTCAAAGTTAACACTGGGTTCTTTTTAACGACTGTGTCCATCAGTTGGCAGAGCTCTCGTGACTGCTGTGATTGGCAGGCTACTCATTCCAGTTGAAAAAACATCACCTGACTCAGGAACACATCTGAAAAACTACGGGATTAAAGCAAGCCCAGAACACTTTGAAGGAAAACACCCTCAATTTCTCTTGTGGTGACAAACTAAAGGCATTGAACCTTTTCACTGTAAGGTTCATAATACATCAGAAACACAAATATTTAGAAATTTAACTTCCTGACTGTGTGGTACAGCAGAAAGAACCCTGGACTGGGGACCCGGTAACCCAAGTTTTAGTCCCAGCACTGCAACTGTTCCTAGAACTTGAAAATGGATAAAATATTAAGAATTTATGGTTCACTGGTCCATGGGGTCACGAAGTCAGACACGACTGAGCGACTTCACTTTCACTTTTCACTTTCATGCACTGGAGAAGGAAATGGCAACCCACTCAAGTGTTGTTGCCCAGGGACGGGGGGAGCCTGGTGGGCTGCCGTCTATGGGGTCACACAGAGTCGGACGCAACTGAAGCGACTTAGCAGCAGCAGTATATGAATAATACCATCTACTCTGTGCCAGGAGCTTTATCTACAAGTTGGATGGGATTTCATGAAATGGAGGATGAAACTCAAGAGAGATGAAGGGCTTTGTTTCAAGTCTCAAACCTCATAAGCGATGGGGCTGGGAGGGGAACCTTTACATTAAAGCCCAGGATCTCTCCGTTACCCCAATCTGCTTCTCTAGCTCTGTATCTTACAGAATTTTATTATAGACTTTACAGAACCTCTCTGCATATGGTGAAAGCGTAGGGTATGTTTTCAGCCTAGTCAAACAAGTTAACTTTAACTTCTGAAATACATCTAATGCAATTCATCCTCATAGTAACGTTACCAGGGTCACGCAAGGGTGTCAAGTCTTGTGAGGTCCTTCACAGCACCTTGCGAGGACACTGGAAGTGTTTAAAGGCTGGAAAAAAAAACAGCTTTCAGCTATTAGGAATGGGTTTGAGCAGCTTAAGAGGCTGGCCAGCTGACTTCTCAAACGTAAGATGTTTTCCTTCTGGCTTAGTCCCCAAATCCTGCCAGGTCTCTTTCTTCCCTAATTACTTATTGGAAAATTCTGTTCCCACTTACCTGGACCATTTTGTGTTTTCAGGACCTGTCCTAACCCCAGCCTGACTTAGGGAATAAGGAAGAATGAGTTGGAAACAATGGGTAGGAGAGGTCAATAGAGGCCGCCCTCCAGGACTCTGGAACATAATTTCTAGTACTGCCCAGACACACAGATGGTTTTGGCTAAAGTCATTCTGACCTGTCCTTAGTGAGAGTGAAAGGATACAGAGGGACTAGGTGGTTTTTAGGTCCAGATCCTTTCCCTCAAAACATCTCAGCTCTGACCTCTGACAAAGGTCACTGATCTGGGAAATCAGAGGTGTAGCCCTGGCTTCACTAGATACACACAGTGCACCTATGAGCAAATCACTGCCAAATCACTCCCCTCTGTCACAGTTACAATCCTGTGAAAGGCACAATAGGCCTGCAGGTTAAACACGGTTACTGCCGTCTCTATGCACTATAATCCTCCATCTAATTCTTAAACAGTTACATCTCCAGGGTGCCAGAGTTGCAACACTGTGAATTACCTGGTCAAAACCATTCATTGCACAGGAGACCGAGGCTAAAGAAGCTTCAGTCACTTACCCCAAATCACACACACAGTGAGAGGCAGGGCTAGGCCCATGTCTCTTCACTTGGCCACGAAAACTCCAAAATTCCCTCGCACATGCTAGTCTTTACATCCCACTTAATCCTGACAATCCTCAGAAATAAGACTCAATACCGGGCCCATTTCGCAGACGAAGAAACCGAGACCCACAGTTTCAAAGTCTTGCCCAACCCCACAGAAGGTCGGGGTTAGTGCTGGGTAAAGGAACAAGGTCCCCTCACGGCCGTCCTGGGACCTCACCCTCGAGGAGGCGGCAACGCTGGTGGAAGATGTAGCAGACCTCATCCTTGTATAGAGAATGCTCCTGCAGCGGGGGCAAGCGGCGGAACTTCGGGTGCGTCCAGCCGGGGTCCCAGGGCGGGAAGACTGGTCGTGCCAGCCCGGGCATAAAGTGCATCTTCCCCGCGAAGGTGATGGGCTCCAGTCCAGGAATCTCATACACCCTGTCCAGGGGAGGAGGCTCCGGCTTTCTCGTGGATCGCACGCCCCACTCGTACGCCCCGCGTCTCGGGACCCCGCAGCTCTGAAGGCCGAGCCGCCAAGGGCGAGCCAGCGCCCGCCTCGCTGGTCCCGACGCCAACGCCATGCCAATCTGCTCTCAAGACCTCCACCTGGACGCCGCCATCTTTCCGCGCGCAAGGCCTGCTGGGAACGAAAGGGGCCGACCGCCAAGGCTCTTTTTACGATTGGCAGAGCCTTTAACCAATCACCGCCAGGTAACTCTTGCCTTGCCCCACCCCGCAGGCCGTCCACATTTTTTCACAGGTGGAACCCTGCCCACCTCCCCCGGGTGGGAGTGAAACCTGCAAGATCTTTACCCGAGGGGAAGCGCAGGAAGGGAGGTGAGTGGTTGTGGTGAGAGCAGTAACGAACTAGGAGAGCTTCAGGACTTAAAACCTGAACTCATGACAGCCTTGATTTCTTACGAGCAATTGGAGCTTGGGCAGAGTACTTCTTCGGTGTAAGAATAGGGATATGTCTGTGTGCTTCAATCGAGTCTAACTCTTCGCGACCCCACGGACTGTAGCTGGCCAGGTTCCTCTGTCCATGTAATTTTCCAGTCAAGAATGCTGGAGTGGGTTGCCATTCCCTCCGCCTGGGGATCTTCCTGACCGAGGGATCTGTCTCCTGCGTTGGCAGGGGGATTCTTTACCACTCTGCCAACTTGGAAGCCTCAAAATAGGGATGGAAATACTTAAACTAGCTCAGTTGCGCAGCGCACAGAACGTGGTGGGTATCCCGTAAGTTTCCTTCCCTCTCCACCAATTCTGACATGGAGCCTGAGCGTGGCCTTTGCACCACGCTGGGGCCGCTCTGACCTCGCACACTGCAAGCCTCCTCCCCAGCGCCCAAAATGAGTTCATTTCCTCCTCTGCTCAGAATGTCCCTTTTCGCCTCCTAGGAGCGGGGCCAGAGCGGCAGAGGGGTACCTTGCTCCTTGCTCAGTAGGTATTTATCAAATGCCTACTGTGTGTCAGGCACTGTTGAGTAGCGGGTTTACACTGGTGAATAAAACGGATGTGCGATGTAGAGCTTACAGTTTAAGTGGGAGATACAGACAGAAAGCAAGTAAACCAAATAGCAATTGTAACACACACTTAGATCCCTTTCCCCCTTTAGTATTTAACACTGAACATAGCCTATTTTTCCTTTTGATCTTAATGACATTCCCACTGGAATATAAGCTCCATGACTGCAAGGAGCTCCATGAATGCAAGAGTTTTTGTTTCTTCACGTTGTGAAGTCTGCCTCTAGATCAATGCTGAGCACACAGTAAATATACATTTAATGAATCAATACATACTAATGTAATGAATAAGCAAATAGGGTACCGACTAAAGCAGGGGTCCTCAACCCCCAGGATAGTCACTCCCCATCAGCTTGCATCACTGCCTGAGCTCTGCCTGCTGTCAGTTCAGCAGCTGGCATTAGATTCTCATAGGAACGCAAACCCTAACCCTAAAGTAAAGGCGGAATATCCTGATCCCACAAAATAGAACTAAAGGGCACAATGAATCTAGTGTGCTCAGATCATCCAGAGACAGCCCCTTTCCCACCCCAGTCTGAGGGAAAATTGACTTCCAGGAAACTGGTCCAAGCCAGCTGTGCTAGGAAATGAGGAGGGGGTGGTGCAGGGGGTGCCTGAGAGGAGGTGGCCTTGAAGCAGGGTCTGAGGGCGTGGAGAATCATCCAGGCAGAAGCAACATGTGTCAAGGCCTGGCTTCTCAGACTCAAAGTAGAGGTGAGAGGAGATGTGAAACTGATCTTTAAAATTCATAACTGACATGGCCAACTTCTCTACTCACTTCCAAAATAGCAGGGAAAGTGGGATTAGTAAAATCCAGAAAGTAAATTTAAGGCAAAGATAGATAAATATCTCTCACACTGTACAGCAGTTTATAGTTAATGGAGCTCCTTCTGTTAACTTAGCTCACTTTATTTCTCCCAAACCTCTTGGGAGTAAGAAATCAGCATATAGAGGAAACCAGATCTCATTCATTCACTTTTAATACAAACCTGGTGCATAACATGTAAGAAGAATGGGTTGAACTGATGTGGCACCATTCTTGTCTGGAAGCTCTGTGAAGGCAGAGCCCGTCTATTATTAACCTCTGCTGTATCCCAGCCCCGAGCGCTATGCCTGGCTCCCAGATCTTGTCTGTAAACTGAGCACACACCACTTGCCTGAGCCTTCCATCTGCCAGGTTTGTGCTTGGTGGCAGAATGCAGGAAGAATAAGACACCACACTTGTCTTAGCCTGCGGAACCTTCCTGAAATCATTGAACCAGCAGCAGAAGAAGGGTTTCTTTCCTCTAAAGAGAAACCTTTCCTTTACAAGAGAGATTTGTGGCACACACAGGAACTGTCCTTCTAAAATCAATGATAGTAAGTGGTAAGAGAATATGGGCAAGTTCTGACCAGGAAGAATGTGGGGCACCAGGCAAGAAGGCTGCATTGTATGTAGTAGGCAGTGGGGGGGCTGTTGAAGGTTGCGAAGCAGGCGACAGGTGTGGTCAGAGCTGGTGGCAGGTATGCTGATGGATAGTGTTGGGGGAGACTGGGAGCACATCATTTGGGCCCATAGAAAACTCTAGTGTAAATGGATGTGCGAAGCGGAAAAAGCGGGAAAGATCTTAAAAGTTAGGACTCCTGGGAAGTGATTGGCAACCAAGAAACGGGATTTCCATGTCCTCTGACAGGCTTGGTGGTCTCTCCTCGCTTTTCCACAGACTTGGCCCACACCTTGACTCTAGCATTCACCCATGAAGCTACTGCCCTTGGGAGGCTCCAGGGGGCCCACAGAATTCAATGGCAGTTTGGTAAGGTGGATGTGCCAGCCCAGCCCACTGGGAGTTGGAGATGAAGACACTTTCCTCTGCCCTACAGAGGCATGAAATCTAGGGAGAAAGAGTGTCCTGGAGTCTAAAGAGACCAGGCGTATGCACTAACCTTGCCACATCTGGCTTCCTGGCTGCAGTTTTCCGTGAAATAAGGAAGGCATAGCCTCCTTACCTATGGCTGCTGGGAGCAGAGTGAGACAGTGCAAAGTGCTTGGGACAGACTGGCCCAGCAGGCGACCTCTGTTCTTTTCCCAGTTATCTGTTTAGTGTCTGCCTCCGCCAGGCCAGGAGCTCCTCCAGGACATAGACGGGTGTCACTCATCTGAGTGACACCGAGGCGCTGTCCCAGCACCTCATTCAGCAGCCCCTGCCCAGTGAGTGTCGAATGAATGGGAGGATAGCAAAAACTGCAGCTTTTAGTCGTAACTGCATTTTAAGTAATGTTCTGTGACATCAGATTTCCCCTAAGTTCTGTTCTCAGACAAGAGGGGGAGAAGACCCCCCCCTTTTACTTTGATTTGCCTGTGGGATTTTAAATGAATAGTTTTCCTTGAAAGTGAGATGACAGCTCTATTTCTATATGAGGTGTAGCATTCCACCTATAAATACAGAAAACCTTGATAAATCCCAAACTGCCCTCACAGAAACATCTCAAAATAAATCGTAACCATTTAAATTTTCCTCCCTGGTCTGTCTTTCAATATTTACCTAATGGCCCTGAAACCAAGTTCCTTTCCTTCCTTTCTTCCTTTCATATAACATGCATATTTTAAAATATACACTGTGCCGCTTCATAAAATGAATAAAAAGCAGGTCCCTACCCTCAAGCAGTTCACAATCTCAGAAGAGAAAGACATGTAAACTTGTAATTTCTGAACAGTGTGAAATGCTACGGGGTGGAGATTCATTCACTGGAAGAGCATTTATTGAGCACCTACCATGACCAGGGCTGGACCAAGTGCTATGAGTGCTGCAGGAAGCCAAGTGGGCCTTTGCAGAGGCTCCAGCCTGCTCTCAGCAGCCCATCCCTTCCTTGTCCATTACTCAGAGCTCTGTCTCTAGATTCAGGTTTCTAGACATGCTTACTCCAAATGGAACTAGATTTTGCCCTTGGATGCCCCACAGGCATTCAGTGTACCTCTCACTGAACGTACCATTTCCCTCCCTCTTTCCTCTAAAATTCAACTTCTTTTGGCCCCACTATCCACCTAAGGATCCACGCCACACACTTGGATGTCCCTTCAGCCCTCTCTCGCCATTGCCTGCTCACCTCACGCCCGTCAGTCTCTGTGTTCTGTTAATTCCTGCTTCAGGACTTCTCTCATTGTCCCCCCTCCTCTCATCTTCTCTGAAACTGTCCTGGTCCAGATCAACTCTCACCTGGACCATCATGACCTCCTTCTCCTGTGTTCCTGTTACTGAAGAACAATGTTCTGAGACCAGACAGAGCAGAGTTCAAGTCCCAGTGCCATCATTTATGGAACTTTGTGAGCTGGGTAGGGCTTCCCAGGTGGCGCTAGTGGTAAAGAACCTGCCTGCCAATGCAGAGGGCGCAAGAGATGCAGGTTCAATCCCTGGGTCAGGATGATTCCCTGGAGGAGGGCACGGCAACCCACTCCAGTATTCTTGCCTGGAGAATCCCATGGACAGAGGAGCCTGGCAGGCTACAGTCCATAGGGTCACAAAGAGGTGGACATGGCTGAAGCGACAGCACGCACGCGTGTGACCCTGGGTGAGTTATTAAACCTCTTCAGACTCCAGTTTGCCCATCCATAGAACGGCNGCACGGCAACCCACTCCAGTATTCTTGCCTGGAGAATCCCATGGACAGAGGAGCCTGGCAGGCTACAGTCCATAGGGTCACAAAGAGGTGGACATGGCTGAAGCGACAGCACGCACGCGTGTGACCCTGGGTGAGTTATTAAACCTCTTCAGACTCCAGTTTGCCCATCCATAGAACGGCCCCTCCAGGACTGGCCTTGTAAAGATTAAATAAAACGCAGCAATTTGGTAGATGACTCGCCAGCAACACTGCGTGAAGGGAACTAGGCACAGAGGATGCGTGATCAGAAAGGACACAAATGTGCGACTTCTGGGATGCCAGCAAGGTTCTTTTTACTTGAGTGAGTGGTGGTTACAAAATGGCTCTTTCATAACAATTATTAAATTGTACATAATTGTTTTACTTCATCATTTAAAATATTTTAAAAGTTCAGTGAAACTTTCTAGGTAATCTTTTTTTTAATATTTATATTGCTTTTATATTAGAGTATAGCCGATGAGCAATGTTGTGGGATTTTCTTAGTAATCTTGATCCATCACTCAGAGCATGGGAAGAGGTCCAGAAGCCGTGGTTGCCTGTTGGGATTATTGTGCCTGTCTGCCTCCCTCCCCTCAGACACCAGACCCCAGGACTGATTCATCCTTGTGCTCACACGGAGCCTGGCACCTGCCGCCCTCGGGGAGAACCAGTGGAACAGAGGTGCCCAGAGTGTAACCACACGTGTTCCCTCCTCCAGGCTGGCAAGGGAGCAGAGCCTGGGCCTGCTCTGGGAAGAGCATCTGATCAAGCCTCACTGATGATGGACCAGGGGGAGGAAGGGGACCGAGAGGAAGCCTGGCTGCAGCTTCGACCGGTAGAGCCTTTGCCCTCGCAGTGTTGCGGCGGTGGCTGCTCGCCCTGTGTGTTTGACGTCTACCAGCGAGACCTGGCAAGGTGGGAGGCTGCCCGAGCCAGCAAGGACAGGAGCCTGCTGAGTAGGGAAGAGACACAGGTAAGGGGGGCTTGCTCCTTAGACACGAGGGCCAGGTGTCGGCCTCTTCCTGACCTCAGCCCTGTATGGTGTACCTGCTCAAGGGAGCTTCCTCTGACTGCAGCAGAGAGAAAAGAGTGGGCCTAATGAAGCAGACTGGCCCAGTTTCAAAGCCTGGCCTTGAGTTGGTGAGTAGGGGTGGGGGGGTATAGTGAGGGAAGGTCCCAGGAGTGAATTGGGTGGGTGCACTTTCAGAGGAACGGGATCTGTGAGTTGGGGCGGTCAGAGAAGACTTCCTGGAAGAGGTCTGGGGGTGGATGGAATATTAAGAGCAATGGGCTGAGACTTAGAAGACATGAATTTGAACCCCTGCTCATGGTGGTGACTTTGTACAAATAAGTCACTACCACTTGGGCCTCAGTTTCCCCACATGTAAAATAAGGGTATTGGATTAGGTCATCTTTAAGGTCCCATCAGTTTCTAAATCTGCATACTGGATTTTAGCAGGTTTCAAGGATAGGTGGGTTTTCCATACATTGGAAATGAGTGTTCTGGATGGAGGACACAGCTTGAGCAAATAAAGACTTACAAGTTGGAATCCACAAGGTGTTCTTGTGGGGAACAGAGAAAGGTCTGACACTGGATGCTTGGGAGATAAAATGAGACTCAGGACCCATCCACAGGCACTGGAGTGTCCAGCTAAGGACCCTGTGCTTTATCCTGGGGCTGAGAGGAACCGTGCCAGGTTTCAGAGCAGAGTGACCTTGACGTAAAGTGCTCTGGCATTCTTAGAGCCTGAAAGGGAAGGAAGGTGGGACTACACGATTATACAGAAAACTTGTCAACCACAATTGCCTCTCCTTGTAGGGAGGACGCTCAGGGAGGCTTGTCTGTCTCTTGGGTCCCAGATTCTAGCTGGTGAATCTTTTCCTGTTGCAGAGCTGCCCTTCCAAGCTGAGCCCAGAGACCTTCCTGGCCTTCCTCATCAGTGCTGTGGACAGGCTCACCAAGGACACCTACCTTGTCCGGTTTGCACTACCCGGGAACAGCCAGCTCGGCCTGCGGCCTGGCCAGCACCTCATTCTACGGTATGCTTAGGTGGTGGGAGGACCTCATCCTACGGTATGCTCAGGTGGTGGGAGGACCCCATCCTATGGTACACACAGGTGGTGGGAGCACCTCATCATACAGTACACTCAGGTGGTGGGAAGACCCAGGCTTTGCAGCCCTGCTCTGCCATTTGTTAGCAGTGTGGTCTAGGGCAACCTGCTTAACCTCCCTAACACCTCCGTTTGTCATCTTCAGAGTAAACACTGTGATACATGACTTAGAGGGCTCTTGGGATTGACCTAGATAGTGTATTTTCATGATAAATAATAACAACAAACACTTTTTTCATACAGTTCATGCTCATATGTATGAGCTTATTTATTGTTCACAAAATCCTGTGTGGTAGGCACCGTTATCATGCCAGAGGGGAAACTGAAGTCAAAGAGGTTTAATAACTTCCCCAAGATCACACGATTGGCAGATGTTGGAGCTAGGGTTCAAAAGCAAACAGTGTGGCTCCAGAGCTTGTGGCGTTAACCTCATACAATTAGCACCAGTTGATGGAAAGGAGACTGACATTGAAAATAAGAGACTTGCCCAGTATCACACAGCTAATAGGGATTCAAGCCCAGACAGCCACCTCCCTAATTACACCCTTCACTCTTCTGCACTGCCTTCTTCCTCCCAGCTTAATTTTGTCCTCTCCTCCCACCTCAATCCCCACCTCCACCTACCCAGAGACAAGACCCTTGGGGATCTCCAAGTGGAGGCATCTAGCAGGCAGTCAGCTCTCTAGGCCTGACGCTCAGCAGAGAGATCTGAGCTGCAGGCGTGGGTCTGGGAAGCATCCAGGTATATCATTATACCTGGGATGGCCTTTGGGAGCATGTAGGACATGGAAAGAGGAAGGAGTTAGAGTTGAACCCTGGGAACTCCACCATTTACAGCGTTGTCAAGAGGAAGTAGAGCCAGCAAAGGAGACAGAAGGTGCAGCCAGGAAAGAAACCAGGGAGAGCTTATTACTCATCACACTCTGGTCACTTGCCTCACACGGACCCCTGGTGTTTGTACACAGCTCATTCTGGCCTGTGGCCTGGCTGCCCGGTCCTTAAAGGTCACTGTTCCTTTAGGAGCCACAGGACAGGTCAGAGCCCAAGAAACCCTCCATCCATACGTCCGGGATGCCCAGAACCGCCTGCCTCTGGTCTGGTCCCTCTCCACTGTCTCTGTCACTCTCAGGACACCCACATCCCTCCTCATTCAGACCCCTTCTGGTGCTCCACAGCACCTCCCCAGCAACACGCCAACCCACAGCCCCAGCTTCCTTGTCTGCCAAGTTCTTCTCTGCTGCCCACCCCCCCCATGCTTGCCCCTCTCACTAGTTCCTGGCTTGCCCTACATTAAACTACCTCTAAGCTTTTCCCCCTGGAGGAGGGCATGGCAACCCACTGTCATATTCTTGCCTGGAGAATCCCCATGGACAGAGGAGCCTGGCGGGCTACAGTCCATGGAGTGGCAAAGAGTTGGATACGCCTGAGTGACTAAGCACAGCACAGCACAAGCTTTTGCCTAGGTTCTTCCCTTTACTTCCTGTCCCCATTTTCACGTGTTAGTAGCTGGCTCATCTTTTAATACCCAGTTCAGGGAGGCCTTCTGAGGATCCCCAGATGAGAGTGCCTGTGACTTACCTCTGTCATAGCAAATGTCACAGTGCCCTTTGCATCCAAGCCATGCCATATGTTCTGTTAGTTCCTTGTTCTGTAAGCATTTATTGAATATTTCTGCCCAATTTTTGATACATTAGGATGAGCCTTTTTAATCTTTGCATACCTTGGAGGAGAAAATTTTGTACATAGTAGGGTTCAAGAAAGGGGTGCTTGGGTGCTCCAGGGAAGCTCTGAGGAGTAGTGGTAAGTAACCTGGCTCTGAGGTAGACAAAGCTACAGTTGATTCTAGCTGTATGACCTCAGGCAGGTGGCATCCCTTCTCTAAGCCTTGGTTTCCTCATTTTGGTTATTGTTTGCAATAAATGAGGTACTGCCTGTAATATACTTGGTGCATCATAGGCACTTAATATAACCTGTCTGCATGATTATCCTTCTGGCCTCTTTGTTGATAATACTGGGGTGGATTCATGCTTCAAGTCAAGCTTTGGATGAGAGCACCTTTGAGAATCCTTTCTAATTCCAATGCTCCTAGCATGTGGTAGTATTTACTAAATGTACCATTCAATATCACAGTAATCCAAGTCTATGCCCCAACCAGTAACACTGAAGAAGCTGAAGTTGAATGATTCTATGAAAACCTACGAGACCTTTTAGAACTAACACCCAAAAAAGATGTCCTTTTCATTATAGGGGACTGGAATGCTAAAGTAGGAAGTCAAGAAACACCTGGAGTAAGAGACAAATTTGGCCTTGGAATACGGAATGAAGCAGGGCAAAGGCTAATAGAGTTTTGCCAAGAGAACCCACTGGTCATAGCAAACACCCTCTTCCAACAACACAAGAGAAAACTCTACACATGGACATCACCAGATGGTCAACACCAAAATCAGATTGATTGTATTCTTTGCAACCAAAGATGGAGAAGCTCTCTACAGCAAAAACAAGACCGGGAGCTGACTGTGGCTCAGATCATGAACTCCTTATTGCCAAATTCAGACTTAAATTGAAGAAAGTAGGGAAAACCACTAGACCATTCAGGTATGACTTAAATCAAATCCCTTGTGATTATACAGTGGGAGTGAAAAATAGATTTAAGGGACTAGATCTGATAGATAGAGGGCCTTATGAACTATGGACATTGTACAGGAGACAGGGATCAAGACCATCCCCATGAAAAAGAAATGCAAAAAAGCAAAATGGCTATCTGGGGAGGCCTTACAAATAGCTGTGAAAAGAAGAGAAGTGAAAAGCAAAGGAGAAAAGGAAAGATATAAGCATCTGAATGTAGAGTTGCAAAGAATAGCAAGAAGAGATAAGAAAGCCTTCCTCAGCAATCAGTACAAAGAAATAGAGGAAAACATCTA
>SJYX01007094.1:178903-224467 GCA_006410675.1 Oreotragus oreotragus | reverse complement strand
AGAGTGAAAAAGTTGGCTTAAAGCTCAACATTCAGAAAACGAAGATCATGGTATCTGGTCCCTTCATTTCATGGGAAATAGATGGGGAAACAGTGGAAACAGTGTCAGATTTTATTTTGGGGGGCTCCAAAATCACTGCAGATGGTGAGTGCAGCCATGAAATTAAAAGACGCTTATTCTTTGGAAGAAAAGTTATGACCAACCTAGATAGTATATTCAAAAGCAGAGACATTACTTTGCCAACAAAGATCCGTCTAGTCAAGGCTATGGTTTTTCCTGTGGTCATGTGTGGATGTGAGAGTTGGACTGTGAAGAAAGCTGAGCATTGAAGAATTTATGCTTTTGAACTGTGGTGCTGGAGAAGACTCTTGAGAGTCCCTTGGACTGCAAGGAGATCCAACCAGTCCATTCTGAAGGAGATCAGTCCTGGGTGTTCATTGCAAGGACTGATGCTAAAGCTGAAACTCCAATACTTTGGCCACCTCATGCGAAGAGTTGACTCATTGGAAGAGACTCTGATGCTGGGAGGGATTGGGGGCAGGAGGAGAAGGGAACAACAGAGGAGAGATGGCTGGATGGCATCACCAACTTGATGGACATGAGTTTGGGTGAACTCCGGGAGTTGGTGATGGACAGGGAGGCCTGATGTGCTGCAATTCATGGGGTCGCAAAGAGTTGGACACGACTGAGCAACTGAACTGAGCTGAAACAGTTGTTAAACATAGCTGTTTTTATCTTGATTATGCTATGGTCAGGGAGAGGTCAGGAAAAACCTCAGTGATGTCCTAAAAGAGCTCACATCGGCAGTGTGCTTTTTGAAGCACCTTTTCATCTGTAATCCCAATGGAACCACATAGCAGGGGCATGGGTGATTGTCCCCATTTTACAGAAGGAGCAACTGGAGGTTTAAGTGACCTGCCCAGGGTCTCACAGCCAGCATGCAGTCGTTGGGGAGCCCAGTACTCTTGTCTTCTGCTCCACCTTGCCTGCCCCTTGGTGAGGACCACTGGGATGACTGGGCCCCTAGCTTCACTTTCACCTGGCACAGGTTAGGTACTCTAAGCATTTGTTGAATGACTGGCTGACTGCCTGACCAAGTGCATCTCTTTCCCAGAGGGACAGTAGATGACTTAGAAATTCAGAGAGCCTATACGCCCATCAGCCCCGCCAATGCAGAAGGATACTTTGAAGTTTTAATCAAGGTAAGTCAACTCACATGGTTGCTCTCAGAGCCAAGGATTAGACCTCCATTTGCCAACTTGGTTGGGGTTGGGCACTTCCCTTTGACGTGGGAAGAGCCGGGATTCACGTGGGAGGGGGCTGGCTGGAGGGAAGAGCAGGGACAGTGGGGGTGGCCTTTTCTCCTCCCCTTTCCCAGGGAAAAGGGGCTGCTGCCTCACACAGAGTGCATGCTCCCGATAGATTTTATGGACGAAAGGCTTGGACTGAGAAGAGTAAAGCTCTTCCTTCTGCTGGAACGTGAGCACTGAGCCAGGGAAAGGGGAACCAAGTCGTGGGCTCCTTCTGTATGCTGGGCACAGGCATCCAGGGGGAGTCGGGCCCAGTGCCCACCCTCAGATGGGGCCAGACGGGGACACTGCAAGGTGGTGGACGCAGCAGGCCCCAGCCCAGCTCAGGGCACCCGGGGCCGCAGGGAAAGCCGGCTGGGCTTCTTTGAGGAAGCTGTGTGTGTGAGCTCTGTGTTAAACTCAGGAGTGGGAAGGAAGCTCTGAGTGCTGAGCAGTGCGTATATACAGCAGCCAAGGGGCATGATTTGGGGAATTTCCAGTCATTCGTCTTGGAACAGAGCGGGTGCGCAGGCAAAAGATGGGACATGGAGTACCTTGGGGACCAAGCTAACTGAAATTACCTTATGGAAGGAGTTGGCAGGGGCCAGGGCATTTGAGTTGGGCCTTGAAGAAGGAGTACAGATTAGAGGTGGCGTTCCAGGGCTGGATAGCCAAAGGCGGGGAGAGGTGAAATAGAGCGGGGTCTGGTGGGAACTATACTCAGTCTGAGTGGTAGAGGGAGATGTGCTTGTGGGGGCAGCCAAGGTGGGCTGGGCAGTTGGTAGAGATGAGATGAACAAAGTAGGCTGGATGCAGAATGCCCCAGAGACCCAAGGAGTAGGCAATAAATGTATAAGAAGTCATCAAGTTCGAATTACGTGCAAAAATAATTGGGTTGAACTACATGAAATTGCTGACATTTTTGACTTACGGAACCAGCAGTTTCACATGAGTCGGCCTAATTCATAGCTCTAGATCTTTTCCCAAACAGAATCCTAAACATAGGTGTTCACATCCTTTGTCTCCCTTGTAGGACAGAAATTATCCCCCTTTCATTGACAGGTAAACTGAGACCGCAGGAGAGCCTGAGGCCCCACAGGTAGTAAGAAGTGCAAGTGGTAGGTAAGCCCTGGCCTCCTGATTCCAAGTCCCCAGCACCATCTATGGCTCCCGCCTTCCCTGCCTGCCTTCAGAGCTCAAGAATTTATTCCCTCAAACATAAGCTTGGATGGGATCCCTTCACGCAACTGTTTGTCTGGGAGATTCCACAAATCCTCTCCAAATGGCCCACTTCCCCAAGCTGCTTGTCTGGGTGTGTTTCTATTGAAATGATAAGCCTAGAGACAGTACTTCGGGGCAGCTGGATCACTCCCAGCTGCAAGGCTGATTTTCTCCTTCGTTTACCGGAAAGCCTCTCTTCAGAGAGATGCTTAATTATCCCTAAGCCGCTGGCTGGGAATGTCTTGGCAAATTGGGAAGGCAGGCGGGTTTTCTAAGGTTTACGCTCCCTTGGAGACAGGAAAGGGGAACTCCCATTTCTCAGGCACCTTCTGGGCTCCAGGTACTGCGTCTAGCTCTTTAATTACCTCATTTCAACCTTGTAACCACCCTGCAGCGTAGATCATATTCTCCCCACTTTGCAGATGAAGAAACTAAAGCTCAGAGAGATGATATTGTCCCAAGGCCCCTTGGGTAATATGATCCCAAATGGAAGAACAAGTCCAGTGTCTGTTCTGTTTAACAAATGTGTTTTGAGGGTTTACCCTGTGCCCGGCTCTGTGTGAGGGCCAGAAGCACAGAAAAATCCTTCCTTTCTCCTTGAGTGCTCTCTGGGCCATAGGGCTTCTAAGGCCACCCCTGGGGCTGTGCCTCCCCAGGACCGGGGCCACAAAACAAGGGATAGGCTGAAATGTATCTTTCAGCAAGTTAGAAGAACTGTAGCCTCCTCCCCAGACCTCTTCCAGGTCAGCCAAGGACGTTCTTTGCTTTATTCGTTTGGTGCCCAAGGAAGGCAGCGATGGTACCAGAAGTGGCTGTGAGTGCTTAAAAGCAAGACCAAAGCCCAGTCTCTCCTTCAGGCCTGGTTGTAACCTCTCCAAACCCTCTTCCAGCCCTCTCTTCCAGTGCTCGCCCCTGACCCCTACTCTATCGTGTCCACTTGCTGTTCCTAGAGCATGACCTGGGCTGTCCTACCTCGGGGCATGCCACACCTGATGCCCAGAATTCTCTGTGCCCGTCTGCCCCCATCTCCAGTGAGTCTGATCCTACCCAGTCTTCAAGGCCTAGCCCCCCTGCTTCCCTCTTCAGGAAGCTCTCCTCAGTCCCACTCCACTGGAAGTGACTGCACCTCCTCAGGCATTAGGCTGTCTCGACCTAGTGTATGTCTGAGGCTTGGGTCCCTCTTAGACTGTGAGCTCCTTAAACTTAGGAGCGCCTGATCTGGGTTACTGATTTGTTCATTCAGATGTTTAAGTCCTTTCCACGATTCAGGCACTGGCTGCTTTCACGGAGCTTAAGGTCTAGCTGTCTTCCCTGCAGCTCCAGCATAGTGCCTAACATGGAGTGGGTGGGCACCCAGCAAGTGCATACTGCCCTTCTCCCATGGAGGAATCCCCTCCACAACCTTCGTTTTTTTCATCCAGCCAGGAGACAGTGTAGATTGCAAGTGAGTGGCCCACAGACTGCCTCTAGCCTATAAATATATTTGGTTTTGGCCTGTATAGTGTTTTAAAATTTTGAATAAATTACTATCATTTCAAAAATGGGAAAATTTTCTTAAAAATATGGATTTCCTGTCCCTCTTAGAAAGTCAGAAGATCTGGCATCACTGGCCTTGTGGACTGTGGACTGGAATTTGCAAAGTGGCTTCTTCCTTTAGAAAGAGTATTCGCTCACCAATTTACCTTAGTCCCCACCACTCACTCTTGTCTGCCTGATGCTGAGACTGTTGCTGCTGCTGCTAAGTCGCTTCAGTCGTGTCCGACTCTGTGCGACCCCATAGACGGCAGCCCACCAGGCTCCCCCATCCCTGGGATTCTCCAGGCAAGAATAATGGAGTGGGTTGCCATTTCTTTCTCCAGTGCATAAAAGTGAAAAGTCAAAGTGAAGTCTCTCAGTCGTGTCTGACTCTTAGCGACCCCATGGACTGCAGCCCACCAGGCTCCTCCGTCCATGGGATTTGCCAGGCAAGAGTACTGGAGTGGGGTGCCAGTGCCTTCTCCAGCTGAGACTGTTAGTGCCATTGTCTCTTACCCGATTCTTCACTCAGTTATGTTACCCGTGTGGCCCCTGGTTATTTGGTTTGAGACCTCTGTAGTTAAGGCCGACAGTCATACAGACTCTCATCCTGGTCTTACCATTCACCTTCTGTCTAAGGTTCTGGGCCTCATCTGAAAACAGGGGCTGACAGCACCAACTTGGTGGATGGTTAGAAGGATTAAATGAGACAACGTGTGTGAAGGACTGAGCTTGAGGCTGACGTGGTTTGTGTTGGCAGTGCGTGCCTGTCCCAGTGAGGTCTCCCTTTGCTTGCTTCCAAGTGCTACCAGACTGGGCTGATGTCCCGGTATGTCAAGTCCTGGAAAGCCGGAGACGCAGCTTTCTGGAGAGGACCCTTCGGAGGCTTCTTCTATAAACCAAACCAGGTCAGTGCCCACGCGGTGTCCTCAGGAGACCCCTGCCAGCTGAGCCCCCAGGACTGCGGCTCTCACGTTTCAGGCCCTGGAATCTCGTTGTGCCCTTCTCCTTGAGCCCAGGCCTAATGCCAGGCGTATACTTGGGGTTGGACATGGGAGGAGATGGGACAGGTACTAAGAAGCAAAACTGCCCATGTCCCAGAACCACCCGTGCCCGAACATTGTTTGGAAAAATTCAGACTAAGTTCGGCATGTAGGGCCCTTATGCCAGCTGACTCTCAGATCTCTTTCCAGTGTCACAGGCCATTTACAAGATTATGGAAACCACTCCCTAAGTATTCCTTGTGACTTGCTGCTTGGAAGTCCCCTGCCTCCCAGGCCAAGGGTCCTTCCCCTCATCTTCATGGCATGTTCAAGTCCTCCCCTGACATTCCTAGGGAAAAAAAGGAGTTTCTCATCAATTGGTGCATATAAGAAAACAACCTGACAGTGTGTTCTGGGGACTTGGGGCTTCCTTGTGTCTTAGTTTGCAAAGAATCTGCCTGCAGTACAAGAGACCACCTGCAATGCAGGAGACCTGGGTTCGATCCTTGGATCGGGAAGATCCCTTGGAGAAGGAAATGGCAAACCACTCCAGTATTCCTGCCTGGGAAGTCCCATGGACAAAGGAGCCTGGTGGGCTACGGTCCATGGGGTTGCAAAGAGGTGGACTCGACTGAATGACTAAACCACCGCTGGGACTCTTGGGAATCTTCACATCCTTGACCCAGCACTTCTGCTTCTGAGGTCTGTCCGATGGAGAGAATTCAGATGCTGCCTCTTGCACATGTTCATTGCAGCTTATTTATAATAGCAAGAAACTGGAGACAGCTGAACATCCAACAACAGAGCAGTTAGGTACACTGGTTACAGATCCCTGATAGACTACTATCCTGGATTTTAAAATTATGTTTACAAATGATGCTGATGCTTATGCAGTAAGGTCAAGTGACCAATACTAAGTAAAATACTGAATACACTACAAGCTAGGAAAGTTAAGTTAGATTATACAGAAAGAGTATTTTTTTAAAAAAAGAAATAAAATGTTAGCAGCTCTGGGTGGTGGAATTATGGGTGATTTTTATTTTCTTCATTATATTTTCCAAATTACCCACAGTGAGTACCTGTTACCTTTATAATGAGGAAAACAAAACAAAACAAATGGAAAGGAATGAATCATTCTTCTTCGCTATTCTTTTATTTTAATTGAAGTATAATTGATTTACAATGTTGTGATAGCTTCAGGTATACAGCAGAGTGATTCAGTTATATACACACACATACATATACATTCTTTTCCAGATTCTTTTCCCTTATAGGTTATTACAAAATATTAAGTGTTGTTTCCTGTGCTATACAGTAGGTCGCTGTTGGCTATCTTGTTAATATATGGCAGTGTGTATGTTAATTCCAAACTCCTAATTCATCCCTTGTCTCTTTTCCTCCTTGGTAACCATAAGCTTGTTTTCTTTTTTGGCCATGCCATGCGGCCTGCAGATCCCAGTCCCCCCACCAGGGATCAGACTTGGGCCCCTGCATTTGACGTGCAGACTCTTAACCACTGGACCCCCCAGGGAAGTCCCCACGAGTCTGTTTGCTATGTCCGTGTGTCCATTCCTTTTGTGTAATTTAAAAACAGCTTTTACTGGTATTCTCCTTATTACAAATGTAGTGTCTGTTCATTACCCACCCCCCCCAAAAAAAATCTGCAGATATAAAGAAGCTAAAAGAAGAAATAAAGAATACCTGCAGGCCATCATCCCAGACATAACATTCTTATGACCTTGACATCCACAAACCCCTCGAGAAAGCCCCACACTTGCTACCTGGGAGGGCACAGGGCCCGGCTGTGAAGGAAAGGACATGGCATCTCGCGCACCAACGTTTGGCCGCTGAGACTGGGGCTGAGACTCCGCT
Organism: Oreotragus oreotragus; assembly: GCA_006410675.1. NCBI lineage: Eukaryota > Metazoa > Chordata > Mammalia > Artiodactyla > Bovidae > Oreotragus > Oreotragus oreotragus. The sequence goes on along the minus strand of SJYX01007094.1, from coordinate 217,587 downwards.
CTGCTCCTGTGTGGGTGCCAGGGTGCAGGCCAGTCTTGCCACTCTGCAGCCAGCTTCGTGGCAGGTGGCTCATGTCAGCCCTGAGACTGGCATGTTAGCATCTGTCTTGCATTTGTTCCACAGACATTCATAGGGGTTCACCCAGGGCCAGTGCTGGACCCTGGCGGCCCGGAGATGGGTCACATGAGCCCTGTCCTCCAGTCTGATGGGGAGACGGGCGCACAGATTGATGGCAGCAACACAGGGTGAGCCAAGTGTGCCGAGGCTGTGGGAACACCCGCCTGTGGCTCAGGGGAGGCTCCCCAGAGGAGAGCCTGAGCAGGGATGGGAGAAAGAGGTGATACACGGCAGTCCCCGTGACTGGAGGCTGGGGGCATCAGAGCACAGGACAGGATGACGGGCCAGCAGTAGGGCTCAGTGAGGGGCGGGAATCTAGCTGCATTAGGTCCCAGGCTCCGTACCAGAACTTGTCATCTCTTTAATCCTTATGGCAATTCTGAGATAGGTGCTCTTCTGCAGAGGTCCTTTTTTTTTTTTTAAACCAGTGAAGAAACCAAGGCTCTGAGAAGTGAAAGAACTTGCCCAGATCATAGGGCTGAGGGTTTACCCCGAGATCTGCATGGCTCCTGGGAGTCCAAGAAACATTCCATGCACTAGTGTGGTGTGCGGTAGAAACTCGGACTGCACTCACAGAGACCTACAAAGCATAGAGGTGAACACTGTGCGGGTCAGGCACTAACCTGCACAACACTGATCTTAAAGAGACCTAGAGCCAGGAAACAGGTTTGGCGAGGAGTTGAAGGAACAGGGGCCCCTTGGGAGCTCACTTTTATTGCCTGGCTCTCTGAGCCAGCACTGTGCCAGGCACTGAGGTGTAGTATCTCATTTAGTCTAGAGAAGAGCAGGCTCAGGGTCCAAGCCAGGGTCCTCAGATCTCTGCAAGGTGGCCCTGGGGCAGAGGAAGCAGCCCAGAGGGCAGGGCCGGGATGGGGGTGATGGGCAAAGCTTTGGCTGGAGCAAGTTTCAGGTCCTTGAGATGAGAAGCCCTCCCTGGCAAGGGGAGTCAGCTTGTAATACGGCAGACTTCTTGGGAAGTAGTGGGCTTGCTGTTCAGTCGCCAAGTCATGTCTGACTTTTTGCGACCCCACGGACTGCAGTCAGGCTTCCCTGAGCCTCACTGTCTCCCAGAGTTTGCTAAAATTCATGTCCATTGAATCAGTGATGCCATCCAACCATCTCATCCTTTGTCACCCTCTTCTCCTTCTGCCTTTAATCTTTCCCAGCATCAGGGTCTTTTCCAATGAGTCAGCTCTTCGCATCAGGTGGCCGAAGGATTGGAGCTTCAGCATCAGTCCTTCCAATGAGTATTCAGAGTTGATTTCCTTTAAGATTGGCTGGTTTGATCTACTGGGCTGCCTGTCAGCAGAAGTGTGTAAGCAGAGTCCCGTGGGGATGCTTTAGAAGGCAGCCAGCCATTTGCAGGATGGCTGCACCACTGCTTTTCCTTGCAGCCTCCGGAGTCCATGATTTCTGTTCCATGGGCCTCAGAAGCCATAGCTCACAGGCATGGAGGGTTCCCTGGAGTGGGTAGAGAGGGGAACTCAGATGGGCAGGACACCCCGGAAGGACAGTACCGTCCAGTTCAGGCACACCCAGGAAAAGGCCCCATAGTTGGTAGGTGGGGTAAGACCCCCTTCCCAGCCCAGCCCTGTCATGCACCGTCTTGCTCCCCAGCACGGGGAGCTCCTCATGCTGGCTGCTGGCACCGGCCTGGCCCCCATGGTGCCCATCCTCCAGAGCATCACAGACAACGCAGAGGACGAGACCTTCATCACCCTGGTCAGCTGCTTCAAGACCTTTGAGGGCATCTACCTGAAAACCTTCCTCCAGGAGCAGGCCCGTTTCTGGAATGTCCGTACCTTCTTTGTTCTCAGCCAGGTGAGCCCAGGGGATGACTTCCGTCCCTGATGGAGACTCTGCTGCCCCCTCGCACCCCTCCCAAGGGCCCGCTGTGGGCTCTCTCACCCAGGCCCTAATAATCATTCTCGCCGCTGGTGGCACCCACAGCATGTGCCTGTGTTGTCATGTTCATCATGCAGATGAGGAAGCTGACGCTCAGAGGTGAAGGCACCAGCTTGTGTCTTGCTGCCAGACGGGGTGAGGCCAGGATCTGAGCCCGAGGCTGACTGCTTCCAGAGCACCAGCTCTCACCCAGCATGCTCTGCTGCCTGCCATCCACCCTCCGGCACCCTCCGTTGTGTGGGCAAGGGGCCTGGTGATGGAAGCAGTGGGCCAGGCACAGGCGTCCTCTGGCTGTCATAGCTGGTTGAGGCAGGGACATATTTCTAGGTCACCAGTCTCTCAGTGCTCCAGCCAGTGCCAGGCGCGGAGGAGACACTCACCCTGCCAACAGCTGGTGGAGGTCATGGCATTTGTTAGGGTTTCCCACACCCCTTTCCCATGCAAGCCCCAGCCACTCTAGCTAGAAATGGCTTTGCTTCCTGGGCCCTCTTCCCTTTGATTCCCTGTCCCGCCGTTCATTCAGGGAACCCCTCCGGCCCTCCCCTCAGGGCCACGGCACAGGGGCGGGGGCTGTCTTGCCCCTCACCTTGAGCTAGGCCTTCAGCTGTCTTTGTGCGTGTGCCTTCCCCTAGGCTGTAGCTTCGTTTCTCTTTCCCGCACACCTGGGTTGGGGTCCCCTGCTGGTGTCTCCCCTCCGTTCTCTTGCTCAGGGTCAGCCTCGTTGCCCTGTACTTTGGAGCACACTTCTCATCAGTTAACTCTGGAGGCAGCTTTAGAGTGTCCCTAAAGACTTCCGTGATCCTCGACATTGTGGGTGGGAGGCTGTCAGGAAACCAGAGATCTAGAGGTCCCCAGGAGCCAGAGTCCACAGGCCTGTCTATCAGGAGGAATACTCAGTGGCCTGATCACCCAGGATTTCATGCTTGGTGAGCGTGAGCAGCGACAGCAATGCCCAAGGTCAGAGATGGAGCAAAGGGCTAGTGGACAGCCAAGGGGAGAGGGGTGAGGGAAGGGCCAGTCCTGCTTAAAAATGAAGATGCCCTCTTCCTGGCCTCCAGGGGCTCACCTATGTATGTGGAGGCAGCCACAGAGACGGCTGACAAGGGCTTCCCTTCACCGAGCATTTTCTCTGTGCCTGGCACTGTTCTAAGCACTGTGTATGTGTTAACTCATATGCTGCTGCTAAGTCACTTCAGTCGTGTCTGACTCTGTGTGACCCCATAGACGGCAGCCCACCAGGCTCCCCCATCCCTGGGATTCTCCAGGCAAGAATACTGGAGTGGGTTGCCATTTCCTTCTCCAATGCATGAAAGAGAAAAGTGAAAGTGAAGTCACTCAGTCTGTCCGACTGTTAGCAACCCCATGGACTGCAGCCCACCAGGCTCCTCCGTCCATTGGATTTTCCAGGCAAGAGTACTGGGGTGGGGTGCCATTGCCTTCCCGGATTAACTCATATAGTCCCCACCAAAATCTTTGGAGGCTTGTACTTCCATCATGGCCTTTTAATGAATGTGGAAACTGAGGCACAGAGAGGTTAAGAACCTTGCTCAAGGTAACACAGCAAGTTGGTGGAGAGGCCATGGTTTTATTGCTTGCTGGTATAAAACAGCACAGGGATCGGTCCTGTGGAGTGTGTTCAGGGTGCGGCAGCAAGCAGAGAGGGCTTCACAGAGCAGATGGCATTTGAGCCTGGGCTTGAGGGCAGAGTTAAAGTTCACCAGCAATACGGGACCTTCTACCTTGGGCCAGGGTTTTGATGATGCCAGTGCCCTGGGGTTGGGCAGGCGAGTGAGCTGGCTGTCAATAGCAAGAGCAGGTGGGGGAGGATGGAGTGAGAGGTGCCTCCTGCCTGTCCGTGCTCCCTCCATTCCAGTTGCTGCCTGGGCCACAGTGACAGCATCGTCAAGGGTCTTCCTGTTCAGGCCACTTCTTGCCAATTTGTCCTTCATCCTGTCGCTGGAAGGGCAGCTCTGACCACGTCGCCGCCCCGCTTCCTGCCCTTCCCTGGCTCCCCACGGCTCTCAGGACTATGTGCCAGCCCTCTGCAGCCTCGCACCCTGACCCTCCTCCATCCACTGCATGCTGCGTTTGGCGTCAGTGGTCTGCCCGTGGTCGCGAGTGCTGCATGCTTTTCTGCCTTTGCGCCTGCTGGTCCCCCACAGGGAGCACTTTTTCCCACTTCTTAAGCTAACGCCCACTCATCCCTCACATCTCTCTGCAGAGGTGTAATTCCGTCCTGGGAGCTCCCCTGAGCCTCCAGGCTGGTGCAGACGTTTCTGCTGTCACGGCCCAGGCTCTCCTTCACCCCCCCCCACTGCGTCCTCATCTTTGAGGGTCCCCTCCTGACTTGAGCAGCAGCCAGACCCCATGCATCTCTTGGTGCACAGTCAGGGTGAGCCGCACTGAATGAGCTGATCGGGGAGGAAGGGGGGACTGGGCAGTGGGAAGGAGGGGCAAGGCCATTGGACCCTGCTGGTTCCTGCCCTCGAGGGGGCCCGTTGGACAGGTCAGAGCACAAAGGGCCCACAAGAAGATGCGGATCGTCGGAGAGGATCCGCTGTGAGCAGCAGAGCACTGTCCTCAGGCCCTCGGGGTCTGATGGGCTCTGAGTGCACCTGGGATTCTAGGCCTGCTCTCATGGAGCCTCTTTCAGGGTTTCTCAATCACCCCGCGCTCACCACTCATCACGGTAGCTCAGAGAGGTCATGGTCACTCACCAGAAATTGGTGGCAAAGCTTGCGTTCCAACCCCAACACCCCCTCTCCATCCTCTCTCGCAGCTTGGCTCTGGGAATGAGAAGCTCACCTCAGTAGCATCTGCAGAGGTGACAGCCCTATTCTGCTGGGGTCTTGTTTGTTTGGATGCTGGTCACATGGCTTCTCTTTTGTCAAAATTCTCCAAACTGTCAATTCATATACAATATATGACATATGTATACATATGTTATACTTCAAGAAAATGTTCACTTAAAAGAGATTTTTCCAAGTCAGCTGGTAGTGGAGATTTTCTTTTGTAACCTTGGGGATGAAAGCCACAAGCTAAGGCTAGAGGAGCAGAACGAGAAAGAGCCTGGGGCCTCATACACCCCCGGAATACTACCTCCAGCCTTCCCATGTGAGAGAAATAAACCCCTCTCTTGGTTAAGGCAGCCTGGGATCGCTGATCCACAGCCAGATGAGGCCAGGAGCCCTGTCTGCCTGGAGCAGCTGTCCTGTCCCCATTGCCTAGCACAGAGCCAGGCACAGTCCACTCAGTCAGTGAGTTCAGTCTCTCAGTCGTGTCTGACTCTTTGTGACCCCATGGACTACAGCACCCCAGGCTTTCCTGTCCATCACCAGCTCCCCAGAGCTTCCGCAAACTCATGTCCATCGAGTCCACTCAGTAGACATCGGTTAACTCAACAAGTGAATTGAAAACTTAAATGCGCAAAAGTTATGCTCTGAGAGTGATGGTGATAAATAAAAGATGCTGGGAGACCCACAGTCACAGTGAGAAAGCATTCCCCCCAGAGTGTCAGGGACAGCAGCCCCTGGGAGGCAGTGGAAATGATGGGACCCACGGTCTGATCCCACTGCTGCCCCACTTCATCATGTGTCCCAGGGACAACCCTCCTCCTCCCTGTGCCTCACCTGTACCTACTGGTCCACAGGCTTCTGTGAGGGTGACCTGAGTCCCTGTGGAAAGAAGCACCTGGCCTGTGGTGAGGCTGGGTGAAGCTTGCTTCCCCCCATCCCCTCTGGCTCAGGTTCCTCATTTGGCAGAAAGGAGCTGACTGTGTGAACTCTGAGGATGCCCAGGAGTCACCCCCACTGTCTCTCATCCCAGGAGAACTCCCTGGAACAGCTCCCCTGGAGTTACCGGGACAGGACCCGCTTTGGCCGCCTGGACCGGGACCTGCTTGAAGAACTGGTCGGTTCCTGTCGGAGAAAGCCATTCGCCCTGGTCTGTGGATCAGCCGAGTTTACCAAGGATATGGCTGGGTACTTGCTGCATGCAGGCCTGGCCGAGGACTCCTACTTCCTCTTCTAGGCCTGGCCTCGCTTCTAAAGCTCAGGCCTGGGGCCCAGCACTGGGAAGCAGGAAGGAGCACAGACTGGAATCCGAAGACATGAATGGGAGACCGCCGTTCGTGCTCCAGGTGACCTGAGACGAATATCATTGCCTCTGCAGACCTCCATTTCTCATCCATCCCATGAGGTCACTGACGCTCCGACAGGCATCCTGCTGGGAGGAGAGAGGATGGGGCTGTAGGAGTCCTGAACAGGAAAGTATACAGTGGGCAGTCAGGGAGGACTTCCTGGAAGGAGCCAGGTCCTGGCTGAGTAGGAATTGGCAGGAGGACTGGGAGGGACTTTCCTGATCCTCAGCCAAAGCCTGCTTTCCCTGGAATCTGTGTATCTCTTGTGGCCTCCAGGCCAGATCAGAGGAGGTGCTCACTGACTGTTTAGGGAATGGCCGCAGGGGAGGCTGGAGGAAGAACTTGCTGTCTGGGCCTCTAGTGCTGTGAGCCTGACACAATGAAGGTTGAGGCTTCTTTGACCTGACCACATTTCAGAGCAAGGTGGGGCCCTAGACTACCTTTCTTTTGGCCCCAGGCCTTTCCTGCTGCAAAGGGCTTCCCTCTCAGTCTCCCTTTCCTGGCTCGAGAGCCCAGCCCAGAGTCCTTTCCCTGGCAAAAGAGGTAGGAAGGAAGCTAATGCCCCTCCCTCCTACAGGCAGCCAGCTCAGCCCGAGCCGGCAGCTCAGCACCCTGGAGACAGTTGCTATGGAGATCTAAAGATAGAGCAGGAGTCGGGAGACCTGGGTCCCTCTCCCTGCTCTGCCCATTGAGCTGCTGCTGTTCCCTCCCCTCCACACGCCACCCGCTCCATCCTGCACGGGGCATGCCCTCCCCAGGGAACCCGGTGCTCCTGGGCAGCACACTGCAGTTAGTGAATTCTGCTTTTTTGCAGCCTGTGCTCCTGTCTGCTGCACCAGCTCCAGCTGGCTACAGGCAGTCCCAGAATTAGAATATTAAGCCATGGAATCTCAGAATCAAAGGACCATAAAATCGTAGAGTTAGAATTTTGCAGTCATAAAATCACAGTCTTCGTCACATGCGTGCACGCGTGCTAAGTCACTTCAGTCTTGTCTGACTCTTTGCCCGCCAGGCTCCTCGATCCCTGGAATTCTCTGGGCAAGAATAGCAGAATGGGTTGCCATACCCTCCTCCAGGGTATCTTCCCGACCCAGGGTTCGAACCCACCCATGCCACCTACATTGGCAGGTAAATTCTTTACCACTAGCCCCACCTGGGAAGCCCAGTCCTCATCATATCAGAGGTTAAAGCTCAGGACTCCAGAAAGTATCTCATCTATCAGACTCATTGTATCAATGCGGAAATCAAGGCCCAGAGAGGCCATGTGATCTGCCGAATATAAAACAGCTCATGGCCGGCCCAGCATCAGAAGCCAGATTTATAATGTCAGCCCTGTCCACAGATTCTGTACCAGTGGGTTTTTTTAGACTGGACTCTGTAGGATAGCGTAGTTCCTAGCATGGCTGCCGTGAAGGAATGGAAGCTGGGTGGGATCCCTAGGACCCCCTCCAACCAGAGCAGTTCTGTTTTTATCCCATTTATATCTTGGGGCTTGGAGTCATTTTCATTTGTGAAATAGGGTTTTCCTGCACTGCCCCAAAAGTTGCAACAAAACTCTGTGCTGTGCCATGTTCAATAAATAAGGACAGGCCATTGGGGGGTGGTGCCAAAGGTTTCAAACCTAGTTTCACAGACAGCATTCCATGGTCATATAGATGTGGAGAATACAGCCTGTGGCCTCTGCCAGCAATTATGTGCATGTAAGCATGTGAGCATAATAAAAGTTCTGAAAAGTCCAGTGGTGAAGAAAGATTTTTCGTTTTAACCAGGGTTTCCCAGGCTTTTTAAACTAGAGAACATTTTGAGACCAGCCTTCCATGGACTGATCTTCAGGGAATCCTGGTCTGTTGCAAAGCCTCTTTTCAGCCTAGGGTAGGGAGAAGGCCCTTCTCTGAGCAGCCGAGGTCCCAGACAGGAACTGTGACCTCACTCCGCCTCTCCGGCACTTTTCCTTTCTCAGGGTCTCTCAGTCGGGGCATCTTCATCTACCTTTTCCTCTCCCTTAGTTGGTATGTCCTATTGATTCTACTCACAAATACTCCTGGAGGGCCAGCTGGGAGCCAGACTCTGTTTGAGGCACTGAGAGGAGAACAGTGAACAAGGCGAGGGCAGTTCTTGGAAGCTCCATCGTGGAGCTTACAGTATGACAAGGAAGACAGGAATTAAAGCTGTAATTCTCAAAGAGATGAGTATGCTCAAATGGGAAGTACAGAGCGCTGGGAGAATGGCTGGCTCTAGGCTAGCCTGGGGGAGGCTAAGACACACCACTGCGCTGAGGGTGGAGGCCTCTCACCATTGTTACAGATGGTTGGGGGTCCCCACCTAAGGAGTGAGGGTCTGGGGCTGTTTTTGTCTGTCTGTCTTTGTCCCATGTTAGGTATTTGATGTGTGGATATTACCACCCAGTGATACCCGATGGCCCCTCTTATCTTAGGATGTGTCGCCCCTTCCCCTCCTTCCATATGGGATCTGTGTGGTCTGGATGCTGGTGGGGCTTCTTATCCTGGGACACTGGTGAGGACCCAGCCACGTCCTTGCTGCCATGATACTGAAGGGCTCATATCATCCAGAAGCTTGAGAGCTGGTGGCTGGGTCCTGTGCCTTTAAAGATGATAAGTGAGCCCAAGACAAAGACTCACTGGGGTGTGTGAGCACAGACCTCTTTGAATCACGATGAGGTGCCCATCGGCTGGCCCACTCCTCCCATCTGTGCTGGTGATGCTGTCACAGGGTGATGTGACAAAATCAGTGGCTGCCTTGGTTCTGCCCTTGTTGTGTTTTACTGCACCCCAGCAGCATTCCCATCCTCGGTCTTCAGCCTCTTGCCTCTCCCCCATACCCCTTCCACACTGCAGCCAGGCCGTTTTTTAATTTTTAAAAATTTTTGCCCACACTGCGCATGTGGGATCTTAGTTCCTTGACCAAGGATCAAACCCATGCACCCTGTATTAGAATCGTGGTATCTTAACCCTCTGGACTACCAGAGAGGACCTCCCGACGTGTAGGAGACATCGTTGTTGAGTGGAGGTACAGTGGTGTACAGCCGCTCTCCAGAGCTTACCTAGACTGCTTCTAACACACAGAATCCATCACGCCCTTGCTTAAAATCCTCAGGGTGTGGTGTCTGGGCTCTGCTTACGTCTCCGGGCTTCCTTGATAGCTCCGTGAAGAATCCACCTGCAATGCAGGAGACCCCAGTTTGATTCCTGGGTTGTGAAGGTCTGCCAGAGAAGGGATAGGCTACCAACTTCAGTATTCTTGGGTTTCCTTTACGGCTCAGCTGGTAAAGAATCCGTCTGCAATTCGGGAGACTTGGGTTCGATCCCTGGGTTGGGAAGAGCCCCTGGAGAAGGGAAAGACTACGCACCGCAGTATTCTAGCCTGGAGAATTTAGAGTCAGACACAACTGGGCAACTTTCACTTATTTACTTGCCTGTCTGGGCTTATCTGACCTTGCAGCCACTCCCCAGAGGCCACGCCCAGCTCTTCTGTTCTCAGCATCTTCCCTTTCGCCCTCAGTCCCTGCGCATCTACTGCTCCTTCTGCCGGAGCCAGCCTTCCATCCTCCCGCCTTCCATTCACTTGGCCTCCCTGTCTTTAGGGGCCGAGGTTAGTGTCACTGCCGCTCTGAAGCCGCACCCGCCTCTGCACCCTGGGCTAGATCACTGAGCGGTCTTGCGCATGCTCTTGCTGCACTCATCAAACTGCCTCTTCTGCATGTGAGCACACCGGGCACCGCCCCTGTTCACTGTGTCCCCAGATGGAAGGGTGCTCAGTACATCCTGGATATCAAACATGCGGATAATAAACAGCTAGCACGCATGGGGTCCTCTGTTGTTCAGTCACTAAGTCATGTCCGACTCTTTGTGACCCCATGGCCTACAGCACACCAGGCTTCTCTGACCTTCACTCTCTCCTGGAGCTTGCTCAAACTCACGTCCATTGAGCTGGTGATGCCATCCAACCTTCTCATCCTCTGTTGCCCCCTTCTCCTCCTGCCCTTGATCTTTCCCAGCATCAAGGTCTTTTCCAATGAGTCAGCTCTTCGCATCAGGTGGCCAAAGTATTGGAGCTTTAGCTTCAGCATCAGTCCTTCCAGTGAATATTCAGGATTGATTTCCTGTAGGATTAGCTGGTTTGACCTTCTTGACGTCCAAGTGACTCTCAAGAGTCTTCTCCAGCACCACAGTTCAAAAGCATCAATTCTTTGGTGCTCAGCCTCCTTTGTGGTCCAGTTCTTACGTGCATGCATGACTATCAGAAAAAGCATAGCTTTGACTATACAGACCTTTGTCGGCACCATGACGTGTCTGCTTTTTAGTATGCTGTCTAGGTTTGTCATACCTTTTCTTCCAAGGAGTAAGTGTCTTAATTTTGTGGCTGCAGTCACCATCTGCAGTGATTTTGGAGCCCAAGAAAATAAAAATTGTCACCGTTTCCACTTTCTCCATCTATTTGCCATAAAGTGATGGGACTGGATGCCATTATCTTGGTTTTTTGAATGGTGATTTTTAAGCTAGCTTTTTCACGCTCCTCTTTCACCCTCATCCAGAGGCTCTTTAGTTCTGCCATTAGAGTGGTATCATCTGCATATCTGAGATTGTTGATATTTCTCCTGGCAATCTTGAGTCCAGCTTGTGCTTCATCCAGCCCGGCATTTCATATGATGGTCTCTGCATATAAGTTAAATAAGCAGTATGACAATATACAGCCTTGACATACTCCTTTCCCGATTTGGAGCCATTCTGTTGTTCCATGTCTGGTTCTAACTGTTGTTTCTTGACCTGTATATAGATTTCTCAAGAGGCAGGTAGGGTGGTCTGGTATTCCTTTCTCTTTAAGAATTTTCCAAAATTTGTTGTGATCTACACAGTCAAAGGCTTTCATGTAGTCAGTGAAGCAGAAGTAGATGTTTTTCTGGATTCCCTTACTTTTTCTATGATCCAGTGGATAATCCTGGCAATCTTGAGTCCAGCTTGTGCTTCATCCAGCCCGGCATTTCATATGATGGTCTCTGCATATAAGTTAAATAAGCAGTATGACAATATACAGCCTTGACATACTCCTTTCCCGATTTGGAGCCATTCTGTTGTTCCATGTCTGGTTCTAACTGTTGTTTCTTGACCTGTATATAGATTTCTCAAGAGGCAGGTAGGGTGGTCTGGTATTCCTTTCTCTTTAAGAATTTTCCAAAATTTGTTGTGATCTACACAGTCAAAGGCTTTCATGTAGTCAGTGAAGCAGAAGTAGATGTTTTTCTGGATTCCCTTACTTTTTCTATGATCCAGTGGATATTGGCAATTTGATCTCTGGTTCCTCTGCCTTTTCTAAATCCAACTTGTACATCTGGAAGTTCTTGGTTCACATACTGTTGAAGCCTGGCTTGAAGGATTTTGAGCATTACCTTACTAACATGTGGAGTCCTGTACAGGTTGCAAAATGCTTTTCACCTACACTGAAGCATGCAGTCATCACCAAATGTGTGCTGTTTTATTACCCCAGGATACTGATGAGGAAACTAAGCTTCTGAGACGTTAAACAATTCTCCAAGGTCATGCAGGAGTATGTGCTGCAACTGTTATACAGGTTGTACGTGACGTGGGTGCACAGATCTGTATGAAGCTATCCACTGCTGCAGTGTTTGAAACCACCAAGAATGAAAATATGTTCATCAGTAAGAAAATGGGGAAATGAAGTGTTCTTTGTAGACGGATACAGTGGAAAACCATACAGCAGTTAAAATGAGGGATCTAGATTTATGTGTATCAACATGGCTAAGTTCTAAAGACATAATACAGTGAAAAGCAAATTGCAAAAGGAAGGGTAGAATAAGATGCCCATATTTGGAAAGTTTAAAAACACAAAATAGGGACTTCCCTGTGGTCCAGTGGCTAAGGCTCTGAACTCCCAGTGCAGGGGGCCCGGGTTCATTTCCTGATCAGGGAGCTAGATCCCACATGCCACAACCGAAGAGCCTGCGTGCACAACTGGAAAGGTCTCCCATGCTGCAGCGAAGAGCCAAGACCCTGTGTGTGGCAACCAGGACTCAGTGCAGCCAAATAACTTTTTTTTTTTTTTTTAATTAAAGCATGAAATAATACCAAATGCTCAGGAAGGAGACTCACCAATTTCAAGGATAGTGGTGACCCCCTGACAGAAAGAAGAGAAAGAGGTGGGATGAAGTGGGAACTTTTATCTGTATCGCTTCACTAGAAAAATGCTTGAAATGAATGCAGCAAAGTGTTCATCTGATAAATCCAGGTGACGGGTTCACCGTTGTCTGCTTTATTAATGTTCTACCTTTTTCTGTGTTTGAAATATTTCCATAATTAGAGAACTTTTTAGAAATAAGATTAAATATGCCATCAAAGTGCTTCAGAAACTAGAGGCTTAAAAACAGTCGCTGCTTCTCTCCCACCTCAGGGCAAGCTGTGCCCTTCCGTGCCTTCACGCTTTCCATTCTTTGATGTGAAACTCTTGTGAGCACCTGTGCCCTGGTCTAGTTGTCGCTGTTCAGTCACTCAGTCGTGTCCGACTCTTTTGCGACCTCATGAACTATAGCCCGCCAGGCTCCTCTGTCCATGGGACCCACCAGGCAAGAATTCTGGAGTGGGCTGCCATTTCCTTCCTGAGGGAATATTCTTGACGCAGGGAAAGTGAAGTGAAGTGAAAGTCGCTCAGTCGTGTCTGACTCTTTGTGACTCCATGGACTATACAGCCCATGGAATTCTCAGGCCAGAACACTGGAGTGGGTAGCCTTTCCCTTCTCCAGGGGATCTTCCCAACCCAGGGATCAAACCCAGGTCTCCTGCATTGCAGGTGGATTCTTTGCCAGCTGAGCCACAAGGGAAGCCCTGGTCTAGATACAACAGTAAATAGTGTAAACAATGCCCAGTGCCCAATTACATGCCCCTCCACTTGTCCCTCCGTTNTCCCTTCTCCAGGGGATCTTCCCAACCCAGGGATCAAACCCAGGTCTCCTGCATTGCAGGTGGATTCTTTGCCAGCTGAGCCACAAGGGAAGCCCTGGTCTAGATACAACAGTAAATAGTGTAAACAATGCCCAGTGCCCAATTACATGCCCCTCCACTTGTCCCTCCGTTCCTCGTAAACTCAAACCAGAGTGACTTTCCAGGCATCACAGTTTGGGACTCTTTCCCCGCCACCGCCCCCCCGACTTTTTTTTTTTTTGCTGTATATTGTTTTCCTTTTTAAGTAAGACAGACCAAGATTCAGATCTCTTACTGATTCTGCAAGTATCCAGGGCAAGTAACTTGACCTATCTGGGCCTCAGTTTACTCACCTGTAAAGTGAGGATGGTACCGTGGTCTCCCAGGGCCTTGTGAAGATGAGGGAAACACACGTGACTCCCAAGCACAGCTCGTGGTCCGGAGCGGGTGTGAGAACCAGTCCCCTGCCTTTCTTCTTCCCAGAGGCCCTCCCCAGCAGCACCTGGCTCATGCTGGCCTCTGGACAACAGCACTTATTCTCAAACTTTTCAGTTTCAGGAACTCCCCTTTTTATTATTTTCCCCATGCTTTGGAAGATTTTGATCCCAAATTGCATGTATTAAGTCATTATTAATCTATTTCCCATTTTTTATTAATCAAAGACATAGATAGCTGCCCCTCAGAGCTTCTGATCTGTACAGCCCTCCGGGAGCCGCACACACATGGCTAACATAATTCCAGCCAGAGGCAAAGAAATCAGCAGTGTGTGTGGTCTGGGTGGCCTGAGGAGGGGCCTTGTAGAGGCACGGTGCTCATTTTCTTTTAGCCAAGAGCTGTGGAAGCAGCCTGCCTCGCGTGGGTGGGTCTGCTTTCCCAGGTCACTGACCTACGGGCTGGGGACTGAGTCTTCCCTGTCACAAGTCTTCCCCACACAAGTCTCAGACCCCTCATCTGTTTGACTCACTCCAAATAGTTGGCGTGCACCAGCACCACCCAGAAGAGTGTGGGGTTCGTGCACCAGCGCCCAGAGAGAGAGGGGTTCGTGCACCAGCGCCCAGAGAGAGAGGGGTTCCTGCACCAGCGCCCAGAAGAGAGAGGGGTTCGTGCACCAGCGCCCAGAGAGAGGGGTTCGTGCACCAGCACCCAGAAGGGCAAGGGGTTCCTGCACCAGCACCCGGAAGAACGTGGGGTTCCTGTACCAGCGCCCAGAAGAGAGAGGGGTTCGTGCACCAGCGCCCAGAGAGAGGGGTTCGTGCACCAGCACCCGGAAGAACGTGGGGTTCCTGTACCAGCGCCCAGAAGAGCGTGGGGTTCGTGCACCAGTGCCCAGAAGAGCGTGGGGTTCCTGCACCAGTGCCCAGAAGGGCGTGGGGTTCCTGTACCAGCGCCCAGAAGAGCGAGGGGCTCGTGCACCAGCGCCCAGAAGGGCGTGGGGTTCCTGCACCAGCGCCCAGAGAGAGAGGGGTTCGTGCACCAGCGCCCAGAGAAAGGGGTTCGTGCACCAGAGCCCAGAGAGAGAGAGGGGTTCCTGCACTAGCGCCCAGAAGAGCGTGGGGTTCGTGCACCAGCACCCAGAGAGAGAGGGGTTCCTGCACCAGCGCCCAGAAAGAGAGGGGTTCCTGCACCAGCGCCCAGAGAGAGGGGTTCGTGCACCAGCGCCCAGAAGAGCGTGGGGTCACCGAGAAGAGCGAGGGGTTCGTGCACCAGCGCCCAGAGAGAGAGGGGTTCCTGCACCAGCGCCCAGAAGAGCGTGGGGTCACCGAGAAGAGCAAGGGGTTCCTGCACCACCGCCCAGAAGAGCGAGGGGTTCGTGCACCAGCGCGCAGAAGAGCGTGGGGTCACCCAGAAGAGCGTGGGATTCCTGCACCAGCGCCCAGAAGAGCGTGGGGTTCGTGCACCAGCGCCCAGAAGAGCGAGGGGTTCCTGCACCAGCGCCCAGAAGGGCGAGGGGTTCATGTAGAGTGTGTATGTGTGTTAGTCACTCAGTCGTGTCTGACTCTGCAACCCCACGAACTTTAACCCACCAGGCTCCTCTGTCCATGGGATTCTCCAGGCAAGAATACTGAAGTGGAATGCCATTCCCTTCCCCAGAGGATCTTCCCAACCTAGGAATCGAACGCTGGCTTGACTCACTCCAAATAGATAGTGTGTACCAGTGCCATGCAGAAGAGCATGGGATTCACACAGTGGGAGGTGGCAAAGCTGTCTGCGTGTGGGTCCCGCAGGCACCTGCTGGAGACCACCACGCTGACCTGCCCCTTGCCCCCAGTGCTGATGGAGCACACCAGCCTGTAGTGGGGTGGGGTGACAGCCCTGACCAGGTCCCGGATCTCAGCACTCGGCACTTGGCACGGCTGCCAGGTGGGCACACAGGGCCGGATAGTAGGCCACACCAGCCAGCTTGCAAGGCAGGTGAGCCTGCATCAGCTCCTGCGCCCGGAACCAGGAGAACATCACCTGCAACCTGGCTGCCCCCAGGGGAACCTGGAGGGAGGGGAGGAAGTGGGTGACGGTGGGGAGTGTTTGCAACAGGGAACACGTGGAGTTGGGGCTGAAAGCCTAATATGTTGAGCACAGACCCTGAGTCAGAGCAGAGGGATGGACGGATCGTGGAACATAAGGACACAGGAACATAACGTACAACTCTGTAGTCCCAGGCTTCCAAGGGGCTCAGCCTGTGATAGGTGCCCTAACGCCCAGGGCCCCGACTCCCCTCCAGCTCCCCGTGTCCCCAAGGCCCTGGCCCACACCTGCTCCTGGATGATGCTGACAGGCCAGTGGCGGTCCGGCTGGACCCATGGCTGTTCTCGCAGACGTCCGACTCTGGAAAAGTGAGAGTGAGCCTGGAGGGAAGCAGCGCTTGCTGAAGGTCTCCTGAGCACCGAGTTTTAGTCATCTGTTTCGGGCTGCATTTGCCCCAAAGCAGACTCTGAACGAGGATGTGGGTGCAAGAAGTTTACATGCGAGGGCACTTGGGGAAGCATGGCGAGGGAGAGCAAGGAGAGCCAGCACAGGTGTTAAGGGGCAGGCTTCCTCCTGCACAGCTGGGGCCCATCCTCGGGGGTCCCACCAGCAACTGCAGAAGGCACTCAGCACTATCTACTCCTGGGGGCGAGGGAACTGGGGTGCTTATCTACCAGCACCTAGTGTCCTCTAAGGGCTGAGGCTTGTTCCCAGGGCACCAGCTCCCAGCGCTTGTGGCCTCCCAGGTGTGGGCTCAGCCCGGCAGCCCTCAGGCAGGGAGATGCAGGAAGCCCAGTGTGCGTCCCTCCAGCTGGGCCGGGTGACAGGAGCGGCAATCACCAGTGCCCACTAGGCGCTCTCACTTAATTCTCACAATCTTGAGAGCTGGAGCTTTCCTGTTTTATAGGCAAAGGAATGGATGCTCTCCGGGTAGAACAGCTGGCAGAGGAAGTGATGTGGCCTGAGGGCAGCCCCTGTAGGGTGCCCGCCCCTCCAGCCCGCCACCCCGCCAGCACAGCATCTAGACAGGGAGTGTTGAAGTGGCATTTGTTGGATGAGCTGGTGGGTGCCACATGACCTTGGGCTAGTCACTGCTCTTCTGTGAAATGAAGATGGATCTCGTTTCCTCCCGAGGCTGCTTTGAGGAGTAAAGGGATTGCCCCAGGGCCCAGCACTGGGCTTAGCCCACGGTCAGGTCTCTGAGTGTTACTTTCTTTTCTCCTCTGAGGGCAGGAGGGGGTCTCTACTAAGAGGTGAATCTTCAGGCCCTGCTCAGTGGTTCCAGAAAAATCTCCAGAACGTTCCTACTGGCTCCACCCAACCAGACCTGAAGCCTATCCAAGTCCCCCAAACCCTACCACCACACCCATGTTAATGAAGCAGCAGCCTGCCTCGCCTCCCTGTTAGTCCAGAGAAAACTCCCTCGATCTCTCTGTCCCTGCCTCTCTGACTCACATTTTCAACCTTCCTCGTCTCCCATCACTCCCCAGCCTGCTGCCATCTGGTACCTGCCCCACCTGCACTCTATGGGCTCTACAAGGTCCCTGGCATCCAGAGATCATTTCTCAGCTGCATTTGTGGCTGTTGTCAATTCCCCCCTTTCTGACCCTCAGTTTCCTCAATGGCAAAATGTTTCCTCCTGCTGCTGCTGCTGCTAAGTCGCTTCGGTCGTGTCTGACTCTGTGCGACCCCAGAGACGGCAGCCCACCAGGTTCCCCCATCCCTGGGATTCTCCAGACAAGAACACTAGAGTGGGTTGCCATTCCCTTCTCCACTGCATGAAAGTGAAGTCACTCAGTCGTGTCCGACCCTCAGGGACCCCATAGACTGCAGGCTTCCAGGCTCCTCTGTCCATGGGATTTTCCAGGCAAGAGTACTGGAGTGGGGTGCCATTGCCGTCTCTGAAATGCTTCCTACTTCACTAATTAACTCCTTCATTCATGTGTTCAGCAAACATTCCTGGACACCCACCTGTGTGCAGGCTGGGTCCTTGAGGACCCTGACTTTGGGGGTGTCCACAATCTCTGGGGTAGGGGGTTGGGGAGCAGATGCCATTATAACAAATGTGAAAGAGCATGGCACACTGCCTGGTACAGAGTGGACACTCAGCAAGTGCTGGGCTCTATCTTGTCTTTCTGTCTTTTGGGCCTCAGTTTCCACAGCCAGAAAATGGGTATGAGGGGGTTGAACCTGCTCTTTGAAG
Source organism: Oreotragus oreotragus (assembly GCA_006410675.1). Lineage (NCBI taxonomy): Eukaryota > Metazoa > Chordata > Mammalia > Artiodactyla > Bovidae > Oreotragus > Oreotragus oreotragus. Next base: position 199,811 of record SJYX01007094.1, on the reverse strand, counting down.
TCCCCTCCCCAGCTCTGATGGCCCAAGGCCCTGCTCCCACCCTTTCCTTCAGTTGGAGCCCTTCCCTCTCACCTTGAGCTCCTGAGTTAGCCTGCAAAGAGCCAGGAGGCCTTGGAAGCTGAGCCTGGCAGCTCCTGCGCTGGCCTTTCTGAAGCTTGGCTGGCCGCCTTTCTTGATGGAGGACCTGATGAGGGAGTGCTGCTCCCCTGACCAGGACGGCCAGGGACCTGGAACACAGGTGGGCAGTGGGAGGCAGGAGGGACCAGGGTTCCCAGTAAAGAAGGCAAGAGTAGCTTTGGCCCCCAGCTCTGCCATTCCAGGCATCTACAGCCCTGTGTCCCCAATGTGCATTGAGCTCAGACCTCTTCTTTCTCCCTACAAGTGGCCCTCCTTGTGGGTAGAATCAGTGTCACGGTGATAAGAACAGCCTTTTGAACCAATCAGGCGTAAGCTCAAGTCTCANCCCCAGCTCTGCCATTCCAGGCATCTACAGCCCTGTGTCCCCAATGTGCATTGAGCTCAGACCTCTTCTTTCTCCCTACAAGTGGCCCTCCTTGTGGGTAGAATCAGTGTCACGGTGATAAGAACAGCCTTTTGAACCAATCAGGCGTAAGCTCAAGTCTCAGCACTACCATTTCTCGGCTGAGTCATCTTAAGCAAACCTCTCTTCTCTGAACCTTAGTTTCCCCACGTGTGAACTAGCAGTGCTTGCTTTCCTTGTCTCGGCTTACATGTATGTGCACACGTGCTCAGTCACTCCAGTCGTGTCCGATTCTGTGACTTTATGGACTGCAGCCCACCAGGCTCCTCTGTCCATGGGATTTCCCAGGCAAGAGTACTGGAGTGGGTTGCAATTTCTTCTCTAGGGGCTCTTCCCGACCCAGGGATGAAACCCGCATTTCCTTCATTACAAGCAGATTCTTTACTGACTGAGCCACAGGGAAGCCCTTCAACTGATGTTTACCGAGCACTTAATCTGTGCAATGGGCTGAAAAACACAGCTCTCTGCCACTCCCGGTGATCGTGTGCTGGTGGGAAGACAGACAGTAAACAGCAATACTGCCCCACCCCACTCCAGTACTTTTGCCTGGAAAATCCCATGGATGGAGGAGCCTGGTATGCTGCAGTCCATGGGGTCGTGAAGAGTCGGACACGACTGAGAGACTCCCCTTTCACTTTTCACTTTCGTGCGTTGGAGAAGGAAATGGCAACCCACTCCAGTGTTCTTGCCTGGAGAGTCCCAGGGACGGGGGAGCCTGGTGGGCTGCCGTCTATGGGATCGCACAGAGTCGGACACGACTGAGGCGACTTAGCAGTAGCAGCAGCAAGGGGTGTTTGGAAATGGGGACACTAATACCTCCTCACTGAACTGTGAGACTTTAATGGGATGAAGCGCACAAACTAGGGTGCCTTGGCCTGGCACCTAGTAGGTGCTCAATAAATGCTTGTTGAATAAGTGAACAAATACAAGCAATTCTCTCTGAGCCCTGATTACTAAGTGGTAAAAAGGAGCTGGTCTTCCATACTTTGTGAGATTGTTATAAAGATTTTTAACTTTGTTGAAATGCATGAATTTACATGAATAAAACAGAATAGACCCATGTAAAGTGCTCAACCCATTGCCCAGCTCAAGGCCGGGTGGCTCCAGTTATCTTTCATCCACCTGGAAACATGCTGCCCTTGCTGTGCACAGCCCTTCACAGTTTACAAAGCCCTCTTGCACCTTACATGTGGTCTTCACAGCAGCCCAGGGAGTTTGGGCAGGATTAGAACCCTCTTGGCACATGTGGAAACTGAGGCTTGATGGTGGAAGTGTGGGGAAGTGAGTGAATTGCCCAAAGCTACACAGGCTGTCAGATGTGAAACATGGGTCCAAACCCAGGGAGTTTCAGACCCAAACCTGTCACTCTTTCCACTAAACCAAGGATAACAGCAGTGATCCAGCACCACTGAGGGCAAGCAGCCCCCAGAGTGGGGGGGCATTCTCTGCCTGATCCTCCAGACCTCTGGGTGTCCCAGGATTGGGGGTGCCCACACTGGTCAGTCCCAGCTCCAGGCAGGCCCCTTCTGGGCTGGGCCCTAGCTTCCTGTCTACCATGTGGGTCAGTATCCCTCCCAGACAGGAAGAGCCCAGAGCTGGGTGGGCCCCACAAAGGGCAGCTATCTAGGCCCCCTCCCCACTTTCCTCCCAGAAGCTGCAGAGTCAGAGGCTAAGAAGGTCACACCCTTGTCCGGGGTCTCCCCAGAAACCTCATCCTTGGTGTATCTGGTCTTCTGTGATGTCATTCCTGGGGTGTGGCCCTTGCACTCAGCCTTTGGGAACGAGGACAGGTCAGCAAGACTGTGAGAGAAAACAGAGACACGGGGAGAGAAGGCGGGGCTGTGTCTTCCTCCTCTCGGCAAAGTCCCTGCCTTGGGCTGGTGTGTGGCTCCCAGGGGTGTGGAAAGCCAGCAAGTCCCCAGGGGTCCCCTTCTGCTATCCCGGGACCCCACTCCAGCTCCCCACCAGCCCCAGGTCTGCAGGGGCCTGCCTCCTCGTGCCTTCCTGCTTTCAGTTTTCCACCTTCCTCCTGAGTTCTCTGCAATCCAGCCCGTTTCTCCTTCCCCTCTGGCATCTTACACACTCGCTCACGCTGTGCTGACCTGTGGCTTTCAGTCAGACCCAGCAGAGGAAGTCTGGGGTGTGACATCAGGAGCAAAGGTGTGGGTGTGCCCCGAATGTCCTTACCTCCCGACCCCTGCACCCTGGGTCCCCAGACTCCTGGGAAGCTCCCCTGAGTCCTCAGGGTCCCGATCAAGAGAGAGATGTGGCTCCCCAGGACCCAGTCAGGAATCCCAGGGCAGGCATAGCCTCTCTGCCCTCTCCCACAGCCTCCTTTGTCGGCCCAGATCTCTGGGAAAGGGAGGCATAAGACATCACTCTTGCTATCCCGTGGGCTCCGTCCCTGTACCCGGGCTGGAGGGGCAGACTCAGGCTTAGAGAGGAGCTCCAGACATAGGCAGGCACACCAGATCCACGGGAGCAAATGTACTCAGAGCTGGGTGCACACCTAGAGGGAAGGTTTACACTAACACACTGACCTGTGCACTAGCAGATAGCTGTGTACCCACGAAAAGAGCCATGCACTTATAAAGTGTGTATCTGTGAAGAGGCGTGTGTCCCCTGAGATTGTCACACACACCCACAGCTGTGACATTTGCACTCAAGACACACGTACGCACCCAGTGAGGGGCATTCCCTAGGAAATGTGTATACATCCAGGGAGAGAGCTGGGTATATGCAGGTCTAGGTGGATAACCACAGTCGCAGCGAAGGACACGTGGGTACACAGGTGTGTACAGTTCAAGTGTACACAGAGACGTGCGCAAAGGAACAGGTGTGAGTGCACAGCACTGGGTGTCGTCACAAAGGTCATTTTCACCCTCAGTAATGGACAGTCACCCAGAGAGAGACCAACATACATGATGCCCAGTGCCCAGACACTAGGTGAGTTCGTGAGCCCGAGGAAACAGTCTGAGCAGATGCACACAGATGCACCCGGAGGGGGACACGTGCGGTGATCGAAGCAGCACGGCAGCGCCCCCTTCTGGACATACTCACAGCGACCCTTAGGGGCAGCTCCGCGCCCACTGGCTCCAAGGGGCTGCAGAGCCGGTGGCAGGAAGGGGCGTCCTCTCCACGTCAAGACACGCCCTGGAAGGCTGAGGTGGGTCCTCAGTCCCAGCGAGGTGCTGCAAGGCCCCGGGTACCCAGGATGACAGTCCCATGGGAGGTGTAGCACTCCCCAGTGACCTCGGCGGGGTGGCAGCTCCGTTCCCCTCAGACTGTCCAGGACACAGCACCTTTCTTTTCGTGCCAATCTGGCCCCACACATAAGCCAGTCCCTCAGGCCTGACCACTCCTAATGCTCTTGGCTGAACACCTCCAGGTGGCCTCCCTCCCGCGCTGGCAGCGAAGGGCCCCCTGGGGACCTCCTGACAAAAGGATGGTTCTGAGGCAGCACGTGGTCTGGCAGATGGACGTCTGAGCTCCTCAGGGGTCAGCAAAATCCTCCTCGCTCCTGTGTGCTGAGCCAGGCGCTGACTATCATCTCATCTAATCCTCACTGCAGGCACTGTAAGCTCTCCTCCGTGGTCCAGGAGGCCCAGCTTCAGAGGGGCCCCACAGCCCAGCAGTGAGGGGTAGAGCCGGGATTCAGACCTTGTCTGTCAAGGCAGAGCCCAGGCTCCTCACTGGGAGGCAGGCATGGGCCATGTTTACCTCAGATGCCCCGGGCTTGGCACAGGCTCTGCACAGAGAAGGAGCTTAGGAAATGAGCCTGGGGCCTGGCTGAACCAAATAGTCTCCTAGAGTAAACTGAAAGATCCTACTTCCTGTTGGACATGGAACCCCTGAGGGCATCGCCACAGCCCAGATCCTAGTGCAGGGCCTGGCACATGGTGCCGATTGAGCCAGGTTTGTGGATCAATAACAAGGTGGGCTGCGGTCTATGGGGTCGCATAGATTCAGACCCGACTGAAGCGACTTAGCAGCAGCAGCAGCAGCAGCAAGGTGACCACTTAATAGTCTTGGCCATGCAATCTGTGACCGCATTGTGCGTGCTGCGTGCATGCTGTCACTTCAGTCATGTCCAACTCTGAGCGACCCTATGAACCGTAGTCGGCCAGGCTTCTCTGTCCGTGGGATTCTCCAGGGAGGAATACTGGAGTGGGTTGCCATGCCCTCCTCCGGGAGACCTTCCCGACCCAAGGATCAAACCCCCGCCTCTCGTCTCCTGCATGGCAGGCAGGTTCTGTAGCCCCAGTGCCACTGGGAGCTGTCCTGTAGTGTTTTCCCATTCTGTTATTCCTGCTACATTCTTCCCTTCGCTCTCCCTCTGAGCTCATCTATGCGTGTCTCAGGGATCCTTGTCCCCTCCCACGTGGACAGGCGATGGGGAAACCTGTAGCAAGCACCGACTGTGTTTTTTAGCATGTGTTACCACATTTCATTTCCACAGTAGTCCTATAGGCAGGGCTGAGTGGCCTCACCAGATAGAGGCATCAGATCAAGACCTAGAGGGGTTGGATGACTTTGTTCAAGGTCACCTGGCAAGTTGGAGGCTGACCCAGGACGATCCCAGATCTGCCTAGCCCCCAAACCCGTGCTCTTTCTCCACCACCAAATTCTCTCCCAGCCCTCTCCCCATCCAGTGTGGCCAGTGCAGGTCTCAGAAGTGTCAACCTGGTGACACTAGATCCGTCACCTTAGGGTGGAGTGAAGGAAGCACAGGGGATCAGCTTACTAATCCGAGGGCCCGATGAATTATTCACACCACCATTAACTCGGAGGCCCTTGCAGCCTCACCTCTCTTTTCCCCGCTTCAGACCCTCAAGTCCTGGCCTGCCCCGAGCTCTGCAGACCTGCAGGGACCTGATGAGGAGATGCTGGAGGAGCTGGTATTCTGTCTGCCGCTGGCAGTGGCACTGCTGGGCCCAGACCTCAGAGCTGAAGCCGTGAAAGGTAAGAGCTGCTGGGACAGGCAGGACCTGGGCAGGAGGCAGGAGGGAGGCAGGGGGCAGTGGGGAAAGGTAAGAGCTGCTGGGACAGGCAGGACCTGGGCAGGAGGCAGGAGGGAGGCAGGGGGCGGTGGGCTCTCAGGAGAGGCCAGAAACATGCTAAGGCCTTTCTGGGGAGAGTTGTCTGAATTGAGTTGTACAGCTTCTTAGGTGGTGAAAGACAGTATTTGTTGAGTGTGTACTATGTGTTGGGTACTTTCCATGCAACATGCATGAATACATTTAATCTTCACAAGAAACTTCAAGGTGGGTATCAGTCTCCCATTTTACAGATGAGGAAACTGAAGGAGAGAGAAGTTAAGTAACCTGTCCAAGACTGCATGCTTACCAAGGGTGAGGGGAATAGCTCAGAGAACGATTAAAGATTTGTTGCTGGAAGGAGTCCTTATTTTCCTCCTGAGAGCCTGCTGTACTTCCCCATCACCAGCCAAGCGACATCAAAGTTCTCTAAAGAGCCAACCTCCCCCTCACCCAGGTCTGGCTCCAATCTCTGTATAACATCCAACCTTAGTTCCCAGCATCCCTTGGGCATACCATGCTCTGGCAAAGGATCACATCCCTTCAGGAGATCCTACACCCTCAGGGCTTTCACCCCCTGTGCCCTCTGCCTGGAAGGTCCCTTTTCTCTTTTTTCACCTGAAAACACCTGGCTTATCCTTCAGGCTCAGCTCAAGCACCAGCTTCTCCAGGAAGACTTCCACATCCCTTCACCAGCCTCAGATGCCCCTCCTTGGAGCTCTTAGAACCCTCTTCTGGCACCCTGGTCCCTGGTCCTTTGTGGGGCTCCAGTCCTCTGTGAGTCTGTCTGGGAAGCCAGGGCAGTATCACTCAACTCTCTTCGAGGGGCTCATGTGTAGTGGGGCTCAGCCAGCTGCTATCTGTGCCTTGCCTTCCTGCAGGCTCAAGGGGGTCTCAGGAAGGAAACCTACTTGGTAGCAGAGATGGGCCAGGCACCCAGGCGTCTTACTCCATGTCAGGGTGATCAGAGAAACTAACTGTTCCCATTTTTAACCCCTGGGACTTCAGAGGCTTTGGAGTGGCCCTGGGAGTCAGGGTGCCTGAAGGACAAAGCTTTTACCTGTGCTGGCCCCTGGGTCCTCCTGGGCCACAAGAGTTTTGCTCCAACCTTCTCATGGTCTTTCCCATCCAGTGGGAAGGTCTGGGGGAATGACAATGACAGCCACTGGACAGGATGTCCCTCTATCCTCTTGACATAAAGGCATGGATCAGACACCGCTCCCGCCCTGAACTGCCCCCAGGGCCAGACGACCTGTTGTGAACTGGGTGTGCATCTTGTAGCCCTTACACAGCTTTCTCTTATCTGTGCTCACAGCTACCCAGCAAGGTCATTATCCCCATTTCACAGATGCATGACTGAGGCTCAGGGAGGCTAAGTGACTATGAGTCTGAGGCTTTAGTTGTTGCCATTTCCTCCCTCCAAATCTTCCCCAACTTATGAAGCCTTTGTTCCTCTTAGCCAAACATCCCCTTCTCCCATGTCCCTCCTCTTACAGGGCTGGCTCCAGCTAGACTGGCCTCCCTTCCTCTGGACCCAGAGTCCCCTGTGTGGCCCCAGCACATTTCATACCGCATGGCTTTGTCTCATTTGCCTAACTCCCCCCATCTTACCTGCTAGCTGTGAACACCCCAGGGAGGGACCCATTCTGAATCAGCACAAGCATGTACTGTGCACATGCTTGACAAATGTGCCTCTCTTATAGGAACTTTGGTGAAGCATCTTCAAGATGCTTTCGGCTGCAAGGGACAGAAACCCAACCTGGATGAGTTTAAGCAAGAAGAGAAATGCTCTGGCTGTGTCACCAGGGAGGGAAGAGTGTAGCTGAGCTGGGCCGCTTGGGTCCCAGGCCATTTCGGCTTGTCACATGGTTGTTGCCATCTGCTGACAAGCTTTTTCAACAGGCCCTGAGCATGATCCCACCCAGAGCTCTAACTCCTGGCCTAGGGACCAGGGAAGAAAAAGTTCTCATCTGGGCATTCTGCAGCAGGATTCTGATGGCACAGGCCCACCCCCCCAGGCCAGTCACTGTGGCAGTGGTGGAGGCCTCAGGATTTCCCAGACAGGCTCACGTGTCCTCCCTGGGTCAGGGAAAGATGTGGGAGGGTTATCATATGGAGGCAAGGGAAGGGAGCAGTGTCTAAAATCAGGGGCTTGTTCTTGCAAGAGATAGAGGAATGAGTGCTGCGTGGACCAAAACAGGATGTCAGCTACAGTGGTAACTTCCCTTTCTGGGCCTCAGTTTTCTTATCTGTTAAATGGAGTCAGTAACACCTGTGCTGCCTATTTTATGGGGATATTATAAAGATGATACAAGATCACTCACTTGTTCATTCATTCAGCAAATATATACTGAGCACCTGCTTTATGCCAGGAGCTCTTCCAGGTGCCTGAGATACAGCAGAGAACAAAGTAGATGAAGATCACTGCTTTTATAGAGTTTACAGATTTGTGGCGAGAGACTGACAGTGAACTGAACAAATGAGGAAGTAAATAGTACATTCAGTGGTGGTGGGTGCTATGGAGAAAACAGCAGAAAAGGGAGAGAAGGGTAGAGGGATGGGGAAAGAGTTTCAATTGTAAATAGGCTGGTTGAGGGAAGCTTCACTGACAAGGTGACTAAGAATGTGTTTATCATTTTTTTCAACTTATAACTATGGAAATTTTCAAACACTAAGTGGAGAAAGTAGTGTAATAAATCCTGATGTCTCCATCAACCATCTTCAACAATTGTCAACATTCTGCCTTTCTTGGTTCTTCTAAAGAAAGTGAAAGTGTTAGTCATTTAGTGGTGTCCAACTCTTTGTGACGCCATGGACTGTAGCCTGCCAGGCTCCTCTGTCCATGAAACTCTCCAGGCAAGAGTATTGGAGTGGGTTGCCACTCCCTTCTCCAGGGAATCTCCCCCACCCAGGGATCGAACCTGGGTCTCCTGCATTGCAGGCAGGTTCATTATCATCTGAGCCACCAGGGAAGCCCTTTGGCTCTTCTGTCCTACCCCCATCTCCATTTTAGCAGGGTGTGCGGCAGGGGATGGTCAGAGAAATTTAAAGACCATCTCAAATATACTATTTTACCCATAAATATTTCAGAGTATATCTAACAGATATATATTCAATAGACAGATATTCCCAATAGTATTGCAATTATATAACAATTTCTTAATTTTATCTAGTACTCAGTTCATGTTCCGTTTTCCCCAATTATTGCAAAAACAAAACAAAAAAAATCCTATTGCAATTGTTTTGTTCGAATCAGAATCTGAACAAGGTTCACGCATAGCTTTTGGTTGGTATTTGACTCTTGAGTCTTTCTCTCTCTCTCTTTTTAATTGACTTCTCTGACAACCAGTTTTCTGCTGTTTCTATGAGTCTGAGATTTTAGATTTCACATATAAGTGATACCATGCAGAATCTGTCTTTCTCTGTCTGGCTTATTTCACTTAGCACAATGCCCTCAATGTCTCTGTTGCTCCAAATATCAGGATGAATGCCTTTTTCAAGGCTGAGTAACATCTATGTCATATGTATCTCCATTCATCTGTTGGCGGATGTTTAGGTTGTTTGCATATCTTGGCTATTGTGAATAATTGTGCAATGAACATGAGAATGCAGATAACTCTCCGATATGCTGTTTTCATTTCCTTTGAAATATACCCAAAGTGGAATTGGTGGATCATATGGAGCCCTATTTTTGTTTTTTTGAGAAGCCTCCATATTGTTTGTCATAGAGGATGCACCAGTTTCCATTCCCACCAACAGTGCAAAAAGATTCCTTTTTTCCACACATCCTTGCCAACACTTGTTGCTTCTTATCGTTTAAATAATAACCATCCTAACAGATGGGAGGTGGTGTCTCATTGTGGTTTTGACTTACGTTTCCTTGATGATCAGTGATGCTAAGCACCTTTTCATGCACCTGTTGGTCACCTGTATGGCTTCTTTGGGAAAATTCCTATGCAATTTCTCTACTCTTTTTAAAGCAGACTATGTTTCCTTTTTGGTCTTCAGTTGTATGAATTCTTTATATATTTTGGATATTTACCCCTAATCAGATGTATGATTTGCAAATATTTTCTTCATTCCATAGACTTTTCTTTTTCCATTTTATTAATAGTTTCCTCTGTTGTTTGGAGGTTTTAGTTCAATGTAGTCCCACCTGTTTGTTTTTGCTTTTGTCGTCAAATCAAAAAGATTATTGCTGAGACCAAAGTCAAGGAGCTTACCCTCTATATTTTCTTCTGGTTGAGGCTTTTAAAAAATGTTAGTTGTGTCTCCTCCTGCCACCTTATTTACTTTGAAGCACCTGGGTCATTAGAATTTCCCACATTCTGGACTGGGCTGAATGTGTCCTCATGAGGTCATGTAGACTGTTCCTCTGGCTTCCATATTCCTCTAAACTGTAGACGATGCAGAGATTTCATTAGCTTCAGGTTCCTCTTTTTTCCTCTATGAGAAGATATTATAGGTGTTCCATCAGGTCGCCTACTACCCAGTGCTCCACTTTGATATTAAGATTGGCCAGTGGGTTCAGTTAGCCTCATGCATCCACCATAAAGCTTCTTATAAGTGAGACTTTTCGGGCATTTTTAAAGTGATAAAGCCATTTAAAAATGTGTTTATTTTGGCTGTGTCGGTCTTTGCTATTGCACGGGCTTTCCCCTAGGCTGCGGAGCAGGGGCTGCTCTCTACTTGCAGTGAAGGGCTTCTCATCGCGCCGGTTTCTCTTGTGGCAGAGCACAGGCCCTAGGCATGCGGGCTTCATTAGCTGCGGCACATGGGCTCAGTATTGCAGCTCCCCTGGTCTGGAGCACAGGCTCAATAGTTGTGGCCCATAGGTTTAGCCACTCTGCAGCATGTGGGGTCTTCCCAGACCAGGGATTGGCATCTCCCCAGAGAGGCCAACGCATCTCCTGCCTTGGCAGGTGGATTCTTTACCACTGCGCCACCAGAGAAGCCTGGTATTTTTTAATTATAAAAATTTTCAAACATTAGCAAAGTTGAAATAATTTTACAGAGAATATTTATCTACTTCAGTAGGTTTTACCTCTCCTCATTTACCTTTTTCCTCCATGATTAGGATAGATGATGATGATGACGATTTCATTAAGGTTTGCAAACTTATGTTTTCTAATGTTGTCATTCTTTTTTTGAAAAAATTATGTATTTGGCTATGCTGGATCTTAGTTGTGGCATATGGGACCTTTGATCTTTGTTGTAGCATGAGGGATCATGAGGGATTTTGAGCTGCAGCGTGTGAACCCAGTTGCAGCGTGTGGGACCTAGTTCCTTGACCAGGGATCAAATCCAGGCCCCCTGCACTGGGAGTGTGGAGTCTTCTCCCATTGACCACCAAGGAAGTCCCTAGAGTTGTTATTCTTTCTGTAGTCTTCTTTAAATAATACTTTTTCATCATCAACTATTTAGTTATCCTGAAATGCATATAGTTTATAACAGGAAAGGCAAATTAGATGCTTAATTCTTTCTCTATGTAGCAAGAAGAAAATGACTTAGTGCCCCAGAAATCTCTAAAAGAAATCAATAAGTTCCATTTTAATTTCTTTTAATTTTTTTAGTTCATTATGAATTCATAAATGTTTATATATTTGATGGGTTTCAACTCACTGCAATAAATCTTTTTTGAAGCTCCAATTATACCTTCTTTAGCCAGTGGGAGCCCCTTCTGACAGGTTTCTGTGTCTTTTGACACAATCCCAGCAGTTTTGATAGCTTCTTTACTTTATAGCTTGACAAGATGTCCCAAGTGTATTTTGTATGTTTTCTGCCCCTGACTATTTCTCTAAGGAGTCCTGGTTCATCTCAGTTGGATATAACAATCTTAACCTAATTCAGTTGGACATAACAATCTTAACCTAATTTAGTTGGACATAATAATCCTAATTTAAGTCGAAGGGGTACAAAATACTACTGTAATATTATTGCCTTTAGGCTTTTTAGTGAACAAAGCTGATAAATTAATATTTTTAGAAATAAAAATAAATCTTAAGTTCATACTGATGCTCTCAATTCAAATGAAGGGTCTCAAGAGTTCTACTTAGTTTTTTTTTAGTTTTAATTTGTATCTCTCTCTTCTTATACTGCAAATCTTAGTTTCTATTGACATTGGCACACTTCCTTTGTTCCAATTATCAGCTCAGTTCAGTCGCTCAGTCGTGTTCGACTCTTTGCAACCCCATGGACTGCAGCACACCAGGCTTCGCTGTTCATCACCAACTCCCGGAGCCTACTCAAACTCATGTCCATTGTGTAGGTGATGCCATCCAACCATCTCATCCTCTGTCATCCCCTTTTCCTGCCCTCAATCTTTCCCAGCATCAGGGTCTTTTCCAATGAGTCAGCTCTTCACATCAGGTGGCCAAAGTATTGGAGTTTCAGCTTCAGCATCAGTCCTTCCAATGAATATTCAGGACTGATTTCTTTTAGGATTGACTGGTTGAATCTCCTTGCAGTCCAAAGGACTCTCAAGAGTCCTCTCCAACACCCTAGTTCAAAAGCATCAATTCTTCGACGCTCAGCTTCCTTTATAGTCCAACTCTCACATCCATATGTGACTACTAGAAAAACCATAGCTTTGGCTAGATGGATCTTTGTTGGCAAAGTAATGTCTCTGCTTTTTAATATGCTGTCTAGGTTGGTCATAGCTTTTCTTCCAAGGAGCAAATGTCTTTTAATTTCATGGCTGTAATCACCATCTGCAGTGATTTGGGAGCCCACAAAAATAAAATTTCTCACTGTCTCTGCTGTTTCTCCATCTATTTGCCAAGAAGTGATGGGACTGGATGCCATGATCTTAGTTTTCTTTATGTTGAGTTTTTAAATTAATTAATTAATTTTAGTTGGAGGCTAATTCCTTTACAATATTGCAGTGGTTTTTGCCATACACTGACATGAATCAGCCATGGGTGCACATGTGTCCCCCATCCTGAACTTCCCTGCACCTCCCTCCCCATCCCATCCCTCAGGGTCGTCCCAGTGCACCGGCCCTGAGGGCCCTTTCTCATGCATGGAACCTGGACTGGCGATCTATTTCACATATGGTAATATATATGTTTCAATGCTACTCTCTCAAATCATCCCACTCTCGCCTTCTCCCACAGAGTCCAAAAGTCTGTTCTTTATACCTGTGTCTCTTTTGCTGTCTCACATATAGGGTCATCGTTACCATCTTTCTAAATTCCATATAAATGCATTAATATATTGTATTGGTGTTTTTCTTTCTGACTTACTTCATTCTGTATAATAGGCTCCATATGTTGAGTTTTAAGCCAACTTTTTCACTTTCCTCTTTCACTTTCTATGGCATTGGGGTTACTTAATCTTTTGATATTTTAAAAATTATATTAAAATTATTCATGATTAAAAAGTCAAAATTATAAAATAAGTTGCATTTAAAGATGTCTAGCAGTCACACCTGTTTCCTCCCCGCTGCTTACTTCTTCCTGTGACAGAGAACCATTTTTATTAGTTTCCTTCCATTGTTTTCTTTTTCAAAATATAAACAAATACATACACATAAGAATGTACTTTACACTTTGTAATAGACTGCACATTTTCACTCAGGATGAGGGTGGGTAATATTACTTTTAATTTTTGAATTCCCCAATGCACATTTTTAGTGCCTAGTATATTTTATTTAAAATCACAGGCCCATGGGACTTCCCTGGCAGTCTAGTGGTTAAGACTCCACACTTCCACCGCAGAGGGTACAGTTTCAGTCCCTCTACCTATAAATTACAGGCCTACCTGACACCTCCTGTCTCCTTCCCCTGCTTTATTTTTCCCCAGAGCACTTATCACTGGTTGATACACTCCATATTTTCCTTACTATGTTTGCTGCCTACCCTCCCCACCAGAGTTTTTGTTTATTTGCTCCTGCTGTAACCCCAGCACCTAGAACAATGCCTCACACTCAAACAATATTTATTGAGTGCATAAAAGACTGTTTGGCAGTCTTTGAAGAATAAGGAAATGAATGAACAAATAAATGAATAAATGAATTGATTTAGGGTTGTGGCCTTTGCTCTCTCATTCCATCCCAAAGACGCTGCTTTGAAGCTGGGCCATGGTCCGGGACCCCAGCACCGACTCTAGGTCATTCTTCCCTCTTGCCACAGGTGTCAAATGTGGGGGTGTGCTCTCAGCACCTTCCGGAAACTTCTCCAGCCCCAACTTCCCCAGGCTCTACCCCTACAACACAGAGTGCAGCTGGCTGATCGTGGTGGCCGAGGGCTCCTCCGTGCTGCTCACCTTCCACGCCTTTGACTTGGAGTACCACGACACCTGCGGCTTCGACTTCCTGGAGATCTACAACGGCGCCTCCGGGGACCAGGGCAACCTGCTGGGGAGGTTCTGCGGCAGGGTGCCCCCGCCCCCCTTCACCTCCTCCTGGCACGTCATGTCTGTGGTCTTTCACTCGGACAAGCACGTGGCCAGCCGCGGCTTCTCCGCGGGCTACCAGAAAGGCAAGGGGGACTTGGCGGTGGAGAGCATGGCCTTGGGTGGGGTGGGGAGGGCGGCGGGGGCAGGTGAGACAGGCCGGGTCTAGGCATCTTAGCGTGCAGGCCGCCCTGTCTCCTGGATGCCCCTGCTCTCTTAGCTCACGGGGAAAGGCAGCCTCTGTTGGCAGTCTTGGTGGTTGTGCGTCCCCAGCTGCATGGCAGCGCTCCCCTCTTCTCCCTCCGTTATTCTGGGAGCCCTCGGATAGTCTCACTGTGCTCAGGAACGAGGCCTCTTGCGCTCGTCTATCCTCGTCCTCTCACCCCTGAGTGGCCTTGGGACACAGGAGGGGACACTGTGCTGCCCCTGCTCCTCACCCCTCTGTAGCATCTTATTATGTCATGAGCACGTGAGCTCCCCCCACCCCTCACGTCCTCAGCAGTGGAAGGCGCACAGGGTGTGTGTGGAGCTGGTGATTCTCTCTTTCGCAAAGCCTTTCCTGAGCTCGCCCCTTACGTCATGGTCCCTAACCCCTCCTTCCCCAGCCAGACTTGGCACCTGCCCTCAGGCTAGTGAGAGGACCACAGGCCTTGCTCTCAGTGCCTGTCTGCCAGACTCCCTCCTTCCTCAGGCTTCTCTGCTCACCGTCAAAGCTCCTTCGTCCTCCCTTCTCCCAAGGCCAAAACCAGAGGCCTTCCTCACGTCAGCTCAAGCAATGGGTGCCACAGAGGCTCCTGGTGCAGAGCATCCACCAACAGGAATCAGGGCCAGGGTGTGGGCGGGGGCGGGGGTGTGTGTGTGTGTGTGCGTGCGTGTGCATAAGCTGCAGACATCAGTCCCCACTGGCTTTGGAGGCATAGATTTGCAGAATGCTGAAACATGAGGACTGCAGACAGATCTAATGATAGTGGTGGAATTTTAGATCCCTAGATTTTTAGATTAAGATATCAAAGTTATAAAACCATGTGCAATGTTTTCCAATGTTTTAAAAAAGCAGGAGTACCCTTACATCAGGTGGAGCCTTATGTTAATCCCTGATACATAAAAGAGGTAAAGGCAGCATTTTATTGTAAGCATTTAGTAAGTTCGTATTTTTAACATGTACTTCAGTTCAGTTCAGTCGCTCAGTCGTGTCCGACTCTTTGCGACCCCATGAATCGCAGCACGCCAGGCCTCCCTGTCCATCACCAACTCCCGGAGTTCACTCAGACTCACGTCCATCGAGTCAGTGATGCCATCCAGCCATCTCATCCTCTGTCATCCCCTTCTCCTCCTGCCCCCAATCCATCCCAGCATCAGAGTCTTTTCCAATGAGTCAACTCTTCACATGAGGTAGTCAAAGTACTGTAGTTTCAGCTTCAGCATCATTCCCTCCAAAGAAATCCCAGGGCTGATCTCCTTCAGAATGGACTGGTTGGATCTCCTTGCAGTCCAAGGGACTCTCAAGAGTCTTCTCCAACACCACAGTTCAAAAGCATCAATTCTTCGGCACTCAGCTGTCTTCACAGTCCAACTCTCACATCCATACAGGACCACGGGAAAGCCAAACATTGAAAACATCAGTAAATATTGATGGTCTCCAATTAGTTGTATCTTTACAGTTAAGGTATATGACTGTGGATTCTATCTTTCATTGGGTTAAAAAAAAAAAGTTTGAATACAATGTAAGAATGACATTTACACCAGATGTCTGCAGATTGGTGCCCCAGGGCCACCGTGGAGCCCTGAAACAGAGTTTGAAAGTTCCTGCTAAGTTTGAAACCCCTTGCTAACACAGTTTGAAAGCTAAGGATATTGAGGTTGGAAGGGTTCTCACAGACTGTCAAAACCTGTCCTCTCTTTTCACAAACAATGTATCTCAGACCAGAGAAGGGATGTGCCTTCCCATGGTCACACATCTGGGAAGGGCAAACTCTGGGACGAGAACTCAAGTCCTTAGCTGCGTGGCACAGCACTCCATTCATAAGCCTTGCCAGGGGATGAGATTCTGCAGTCTCAGGAGACACAGCCTAGTGTGCCCCTTCCTGCTGGTGGCCTCCAGCTGGTCACAGCGTTCATCATCACACAGCTCCTGGTTATACTGCCGCACTAGTTTCCAAAGGACTTTCACCAGAAACTTCTCAAACTCTGCATGAGTCTGAGCCTGGTGGGTCAGACTGAACATGCCTTATGAGTTCTAATATTCCCATGGGGCTCAGAGAGGCTGAGTTACTTGTCCAGGGTCACACAGCAGTAGAAGACAGAGCTGAGAACACAGTTATCTTCAGACTTCAAGTCTATCTCTACTTCTTCAGATCCTCCCTCTAAGCCTCAGTTTCCTCATCTGTTATGGAGGTTTGATAATATTCCTGGTCTGAGGTGTCTCAGCCTCTGTGCACCACTGTCCTTGGTAGGAGGGGCAGTGAGACTCACAATGTCAAGCGTACAGACTCAGTAGTCATTCACATCTCACCCTCCTTGATACCAGCGGGGTGACCCGCTGTCAGGGCCCTGCTCTGTCCCTTGGGCCTTGTCAGTGGCACCTGCTGGTCTCCACATCTCCATTTGAGAGCTTTTACCAAAGCTGTAGCAGACTATCTCTACCACCAGCAGCCTTCAGCCTGCATTCTGAGGGGCTGGTGGGTGAATGCCCTCACTCTCCCACCCTGTCCCCCCCAGTGCCCACCTGTGGTCCCCTGTCTCTCCCAGATAAACACTTCGGGCTCAGGTCCTTCTCTTGGGCTCTGTCTGGGTGAATGCTAACTCACCCAGGTAAGTCACTTAACTTCTCTCTGCCTCCAGTTTTCCAACTGGGGGAACCACCCTGCTTTCCTCATGGGGTTACTTTGCTGTTGTCAACGTTTGATCGTTGTCACATCCGACACTTAGGGTGACGGGCTAAAATGACAGCTTGTGCCCGCCACCTAACAAGTGCTCAGGGGGCAGTGCCAAGCGTCCGGGTGAACACTTGTGGGAGTGGCATTTCCCAAGGGAGGAGATGGGGGTGCCAGGGGAGGGTGCCAGTTCAAGTGGGCTCCCTTGCAGATGTGTGTGGTGGTGTCCTGACCGGCCTGTCAGGGGTCCTCGTCAGCCCCGAGTACCCCAACAACTACCCCAACAACGCGGAGTGCCACTGGGTGATCCGGGCCACTGGCCCCGCCACCGTCCAGCTGGTGTTCGTGGACTTCCAGGTGGAGGGCAGTGAGCAGTGCACGTACGACTACGTGGCCGTGCTTGGGGGGCCCGGCCCCGCCCGGGGGCACCACTACTGTGGCAGTGCCAGGCCCCCCACACTTGTGTCGCTGGGCCACGAGCTGCAGGTGGTCTTCAAGTCTGACTTCAACATCGGAGGCCGCGGCTTCAAGGCCTACTACTTCTCAGGTGGGAGGACTGCAGCGAAACCCCCAGGACTCTGTGCATGCTGGGGCGTGGGGGAGGAGTTCTGCTTTTCTGCCTCTGGGTTCGGCACTTCCTGCTCTTTCTCTGCCTGAAATGTTCTAGCACACTCTTTCCTCCTGGCCAGTGCCAAGGCACAAGCATGTCACCTCCTCTGTGAAGACTTCCTGATGCCCTCTGAATAATTCTCTTCCTTCAGCTCCTTCGAGAAGTGTTTTCATAGCAATGATCTAACGCTTGTCACTTCTTTATGTGGTTTGCATGTCAATCTCCTCTGCCTGACTGCGAGTTCCTATAGATTTATCTTTATACCTGCTACATAGAAGACATTCAATTAATGTTTGTACAAATGAAAGGATGAACCTTTGGGAATTAAACTCTAGTGGAGGAGATGGAGAAGAAAACAGTGAATACTCGCTGTGATCAGTGATATCTAATAGTAAGAATGATGGATGACTTCCTGGAGGTGGAAAGAATTGAGCAATGCTTTGAAGGAGTTAAAGAGTGGCAGAAGGAAGGGAAGGGTATTCAAGAAGTGCAGGGTTAGTCGCTTCAGTTGTGTCTGACTCTTTGCAAACCTAGGGACTGTAGCCCGCCAGGCTCCTCTCTCCATGGGATTCTCCAGACAAGAATACTGGAGCGGGTTGCCATGCCCTCCTCCAGGGGATCTTCCCCACTCAGGAATCAAACTCATGTCTCTTAAATCTCCTACATTGGCAGGTGGGCTTTTTACCACTGAGCCACCAAGAAAGCCCAAGCAAGCGGAATTAGCATATGGCAGGGAGGACAGAGAGGGTTTGTGTGCCCATAGTACTGGGAGATGTTTGGTGAGGCTGGAGGGTGGGGCTCAGTGAAAAGGGGCAAGGTCATGAACCACCTTGCCTGTCAAGTCCAAGTTTGGACTTAACTCCGAGGACAGGTATTAAACATTTTTATTGAATTCCTAGCAGGGTCAGCACTCAGGCAATGGATTACCCATTGGAGTGAGAGTCCCAGTTTTCAGCTAGTTACAGTTTAAAGCAGGCTTTGGGATTAACTGTCTGGTTTTCTGCATGGTGCCCACAGCCTGCCGGGCTGGTTTAACTGTCTGGTTTTCTGCACGGTGCCCACAGCCTGCCGGGCTGGCTTTAGGATCCCTGTGGTGCCTGCCGCCCAAGCTGTGGCTGCNTTAAAGCAGGCTTTGGGATTAACTGTCTGGTTTTCTGCATGGTGCCCACAGCCTGCCGGGCTGGTTTAACTGTCTGGTTTTCTGCACGGTGCCCACAGCCTGCCGGGCTGGCTTTAGGATCCCTGTGGTGCCTGCCGCCCAAGCTGTGGCTGCAGAAGGTAACAGTCTCCACCCTCCTCACCGCTGCCCCTCTGGGCCTGCTCTCCCCAACCCAGGAGAATGCCAGGGGGTGTACACGGCGGTGCGGGGCAACTTCTCCAGCCCACAGTACCCCAGCCCCTACCCCAACAACATCCGGTGCCACTGGGCCATCCGCCTGCCTCCTGGCTACCGGGTCAAGGTGTTCTTCCTGGACCTGGAACTGGAGGAGCCCAACAGCCTGACCAGGACCTGCGACTTTGACCATCTAGCAGCCTTTGATGGGGCCAGTGAGGAGGCGCCTCTGCTGGGGAGTTGGTGTGGCCACCGCCTGCCACCCCCGGTCACCTCAAGTCACAACCAGCTCCTGATTGTGCTGCACACGGACCGTAGCACCACCTGCAGGGGCTTCTCTGTGGCCTACATTGGAGGTCAGCTGGGGCAGAGGGTGAGGGTGTGCTGTGGGGGAAGGTGAGGCTGGGGTCCTTCCTCCATCCCTCTTTCCTCTATGCACCAATTTCTCTGGTGGCTACATCACTGCCGACTCCTGCCCTGGGACCTCTGAGGCTGTACCAATGTGACTCCTGCTTATTTTCACCATTACAGTGATCTACTTTTCTAGCTTCCAAATCTATGGTTCCCAATTCCTCTCTGTCTGGCCCCATGGGCCCCTGGCTTCTCTTGTGTTCTGGTTGATTCTCGTATCCAGGGGCAATACACAAAATATGGAAATACTATTTATGTTCATAATGCTGAACAACCTTGCTTGTATAGTCATAAGTCCTGACTGACAGTGGTTTGAAAAACTACTGATCTTTCAAGACCTTTGATTTCCTTTTATAACAAGAAATCTAGAGCTAGTCAGCTGCTGTATTGGTTCAGGGACTCCACAATATCCCAGTTTGCATGTCTGAGATTCTCTCAGCCTCACGACCACAATATGGCTGCCACAACTCCAGGCATCATGTCCATGCTCAAGTCTGGAAGAGGGTAGGGGAAGTGTCAGCCACAAATGTCCTTTTATCGGGAAAGTAAAAGCATTTTTGGAAGCACTCAAATTTCTTCTTCTTGGTCTTATTATTTTAAGCTTGATTATATGGCTGTGCCTAGCTGCAGAGTTGGCTAGGGAACTTGGCACTCAGCTTTTCCATCCTCCATAGTGCCAGTTAGATTTGCCAGCTGACAGCATCTGTCATCTATTCCCTCCTCTCACCACCCTTCCCTGGGCCATGGGCCCAGGAAAGCCTGTTCTTTGGACCCACTTTGCCCTCTACCTGACCAGGCTAGAGCCTCTTATGCAGGTGTAGAAGTGGAGATGCAGAAAGGAAAGGACTTTGCTGATGTCACACAGGCAGCAGTGGCACAGGCAAGGCTAAAACTCACATTCCTGCTTTTTGTGTGGCTGAGCAGGGACTGGGGGGAGGCTCATGGCTGAGCTCAGACAGACTAGGACCACATTCAAATGCTGCTGGGCCTCCCCGCTGGCTCAAACAGTAAAGAATCCACCTGCAATGCAGGAGACCTGGGTTCAATTTCTGAGTTGGGAATATCCTCTGGAGAAGGGAATGGCAACCCACTCCAGTATTCTTGCCTGGAGAATTCCATGGACAGAGGAGCCTGGTGGGCTACAGTTTATGGGGTCGCAGAGTTGGACATGACTGAGTGACTAAGGCGTGCACACACACTGATCATCCATTGGGGCTGACCTGTAGGGGGAGGAACCAGGAGAGCTGCAGCAAGCTAGCGGCAGTGAAGTGACCTGAGCAGACTCCCCCTCTGTCGGCTTCAGTCACCTCTGCCCAGAAACCTGCAGGAGGACTCTTCCTCTGTTAGAGTGACCTCTTGCTGGTTGGCACTTGGAGATCCAGGTGCCACAGCTCTGCCACAGCTGGCTGACAGGTCTCAGTAAACTGAAGATACTGGCTGAAGGAGCTGCGAAGTCCCCTTTGTTCTGATGGGCCTATTTCCAGGCCTGGGTTCTCTCCCAGCCGTGTGTGATCTTGGACAAGCCCCTTCTCCTTTTGGTCCCTCCAGAGACTGAGGGTGGGCCTCTCCTCTCCTGGCTCCTGTTTCAGATGCGAGGGCCCCACTCCCACCCTCCCCCTCTGTCCCTGATGTCCTTGGGAGCCTGGGGTCAGACAGGGCATTCGTGCTGGGCCAGGATCCAGATGTGGCCCAGGCTGTAGCCGGCCTCCC
>SJYX01007094.1:104200-178119 GCA_006410675.1 Oreotragus oreotragus | reverse complement strand
CCCCCGCCCCCCCACCTCCACCCATGCGTACATGCTGCTCTCCTCATCTCCATCTTTTTCTTTCCTTGATTTTCCTTCAACTACTCTGACACTTAGGTGTATGTTACATATTTATTGCTCCCTCATCTGACTAGACTGTAAGCTCCAAGAAGGTGGGCATGTGAGGCTGGTTTTTTTCTTTTCATTTCTATATCTGGCATTCAGGATAGTGCCTGGACATCGTAGGCTATAAATACTTGTTAAATGATTGAATGAATTGTCTGGTATATGGCAAACATGATCAGCAAATAGTAGCATCCATTATGATTAACAAAATTCATTCATTCAATTGTATATTCACCTTTCAAGCTCTGGGCTTAGAGGACTCTGAGAAGTAGGAATGGTGCCTGCCCTGGAGCTCATAGCCCGATGGAGTTAAATGGAGAAATACATGCAAATATGTCCTTGAAGGACTGCATATGAGCCATTCACTCTCTGGGCCTCGGTTTTCCACCCATCACCCTTTGGCCGGGGGCTTGAGGAAGGTGCGGGGGTCAGACTGCCTGCCCGCATGACCTCCAGCTCCCCCTCCCATCCATCCCCAGTGGTGCCCATGAACGTGAGCTGCTCCCGCACCGACTTCCAGATCCTGATCTCTGCACAGGCGTTGGCCCCACTAGAACGGACCAAAGTCTACCTGGGAAGCCGGAGCTGTGCCGCCCAGGAGATGGGCAGCAACTTCCGGATCCAGGCCCGCTTTGACACTTGCGGCACTGAGTCTCAGGTAGGAGGATGAGGGCTGGCACGAGGCTGGGGCCCTGATCCCTGGGGAGAGGCACCTGCCAGACTTGAGAATTCAGCTTCTCTTCCTGGCTCTAGTCATCACACCTGCTGGAAATGGAACTCAGCTTCTCCTCCTCAGCAAACTTGTTAAATGTAGACACAACAAGGACCTCAAGTAGGGGAGATGGAAAAGGGCAATTCTGCGGCAGAACCTGCTGATGACCAACAGCCCCTACTGGAGGCCCCTCTGTCAAGGTCCTGACTGTTTCTGGAGGCTTTCCTGCTGTCCTCTGTCCTCCCTGGAGCTCCCCAGGGCCACACAATCCCCACCTCTAACATACAGAGGTGTTTGAGCGCTACTGCCTCCTGCCTGCCCGCCCTCTCCCTTGTGGGAGGGGGTCCCTTTGGACTACCTTGTGATCCAAATCCTTTTCTGGGTTCCACAAAACAAAAAAAGCCCTTCAAGAGACAGGATCCACCTCCCTCCAAAGGCAGCGAGGTGTGCAAATGAAGATTTTCTACTATCCTTGTATTTTGGAAGCCTGGAAGCCAGGTTTGGGGCCTTTAGCATCACTGGGTGGTTGTATTCTTAGGGACAGGTTGGAAAGGGGAAAGGCCTTGTTATCTGAGGATTCGTGATTTGGCAGAATCACCTGATTTCCAGCAAACCGTGTTTCCCCCACACCCAGCATTAACCAAGTGTGTACCTCTGGCTCTTCCAGCTCACCCTCTGCTCCCCAGCCTCCTGGCAGCCACCATCTTTTTGATCTGAGTAGAGGAGAAGTGGGAGTCAGTCTTGGCTGCCAAGATAACCTGCCCTCACCTCTACGCTATGCCCTAAGTCCTGAGCGGTTTTCTTTAGGGGCAGAACCACATTCCATAGAATCATAAGATGATGGGGAGAGAAAGCACCAGAAGCAGGAATCATGACATCTAGAACAAAGAACTCCGAAACACTTGGGGTCTCAGAGTTGCCGAACCTCCACTAGAGCTTAGAGCCTCATAATCATAGAAGCTTGGCGTCAATATCACGGAAACATACAAACCGGGAACCTTAGACTCACGGGTTCTTAGTGTGACACATGTAAGTCGTAGACCCATGAGGACCAGTCTCTGCATTGAGCTGCTTTCAAAGATGCACAGTTCAAGTGGCCAAAAGCAGGACAACCTTTCTGGGCACGTGTGCTTTGTTGCTTAGTCCTGTCTGAGTCTTTGCGACCCTGTGGACCGCAGGCTGCCAGGCTCCTCTGTCCATGGGATTTCCCAGGCAAGAATACTAGAGGGGGTTGCCATTTCCTTCTCCAGGGGACCTTCCCAACTCAGGGATTGAACTTGTATCTCTTGTGTCTCCCGCATTGGCAGGAGGATTCTTTACCCCTGTGCCACTTGGGAAGCCCCCAACCTTTCTGTACTTTTCTTAAAAACCACAGAGACTTGATTTCATAACCATAACACCACGTATGTGTGGACTGTCTTTCCTCCTCAAGTCTCACGCATCAAAAACCCCTGAAACTTTCCCACACACCTGTTTTATGCGATTTTCTCTCCATTCTTTATTATGTAGATTCACTCTGGCCCTTTCACTGGGTCCACTTGCACTCTCAGGTCCTGTCTCTCCCACTCCCCCAATACTTTGTCACAAAATTTCAGGACTCTGGTCCTCCTCAGAGAGTACGGCGGCAAGACAGGCTGAGGGCACGAGGCAGAAGACTCCTCTGGGGACGCGGTCTCAGAGCCTCTTGGAAGCCCAGAGTTGGGAGAGACCTACAAGGTCGCCTGGTCCACCGAAGTCCAGATCTGTGGCTCCCCTTCAGTCTCTGAAAGGGCTGCCCGGCATCCAGTGGTGGCAGCTTCCTCCTGTGCGCCTGCACTTTCTAGGCAGCTTTGATTTTTAGAAAAGCCTCAGCTCATAAGTAGGACTTCCCGGATGGTGCTAGAGGTAAAGAACCCGCCTGGCAATGCAGGAGACTTAAGAAACGTGGGTTCAGTCCCTGGGTCGGGAAGATCTTCCAGAGGAGAGTATGGCATCGCACTCCAGTACTCTTGCCTGGAGAATTCGACGGACAGAGGAGCCTGGCAGGCTACGGTCCATGGGGCTCAAAGAGTGGGACACCGCTGCAGTGACTTAGCACACACGCACTGCTCAACAGTAGCGCAACCAGCCAGGGCAGTTGGGGCGGTCTGAGAAGTGTAATGGCTGCTCTAGATCCGGGGAGAGTATCCCGGCATAACTGCAGCCTCCAGTCAAGACCACAACAGACTGTCTGTCAAAACGTTGTCCCTCAGCCCCCAGCCCCAAAGCCCCACCGTCTCAGGGCATCTGGACTCCTGTCTCCTGCATCCGTGCAGGTGGGGAGGGCAGCAGCGTGACAGGCTCCCCACATCTCACTCCTCAGTGGCTCTTCCCAACCCCTGGGTGATAAGCTGGACTGACCTGGACTCAACCACAGGGACACAAAATCGCTGCAGACACAACTGGGCCAAAAGGTTCCAGAAGGAAAGTCACATCACACCAGGGAGACGGCACCTCAAGGGGAGGCAGGAGACTGGCTTCTGGACCCAGCTCTGGGCAAATTATGGCTTTGCTGGGCCTCAGTGGCCACATCTGTGAATTGCCAAGGAAGGGAGATTAAACTAGATGCCCTGAAAGTCCCCTTTGGTTCTACATTCTTTGGTTTGAGTGAGGTGTGGTGGCTAACAGCACAGTTAAGAACTGAGCAGCTCTGGGGAGAATATATTCCCTGTGACTTGTGTGCTGTGTGGCCTCAGACGAGGGATTGAACCTCTGGGCCTCACTCTCCTCATCTGGCAAATGGGGATATTAATGATACCAATTAGAGAAGGTTGTCATGAGAATTAAATGAGACAATGCAGAGCCTGGAACATGGCAAATGTCCCTGTTGCTACAGTTGCTATCTGTCATAGATTCCACCTCCCTGAAGCCACAGCAAATACTGACCCATCGAATCTGATACTGTCCTTCTGAACATCCTGGCAGTGCCCCTTTTACAGGGGGGCAAGGGGCTTGAGGCTCTGAGTGGGAAGGAGTCAGTGGCCAAGCT
The DNA here is from genome assembly GCA_006410675.1 of Oreotragus oreotragus. Classification (NCBI taxonomy): domain Eukaryota; kingdom Metazoa; phylum Chordata; class Mammalia; order Artiodactyla; family Bovidae; genus Oreotragus; species Oreotragus oreotragus. Next base: position 174,295 of record SJYX01007094.1, on the reverse strand, counting down.
GAGACTGGAACCCAGACTCTGGAGTTCTGCCCCCTTGGCACTGAGTCCCCACATCGCTGGGACAGCAGGGGCAGCCCTGGCCCCCTTAGGTGTGAGCAGGTGCCCTTTGACCCCCACAGAGAAGAAATAACACCTCCGTGATCGTCAGCGTGCTGTACATCGACTTCTCAGCTGGTGGGCAGGAGGACACCCACGAGTACGAGGTCCGCTGCGAGCCACGCCGCAAGGAGGCCTCTGTGCACCTGCTGTCCGGCTCCCACTGGCTCGGGCCCTACGCTGCCACGGCCGAGCACCTTCAGGAGGCACCCCCCAGGGACGAGGCGGAGGCACTGGAGGGCCCCATGGCCGTGGTGGCCCAGGACACCAGTGACATCGTCTTCCTGGGCCTTTGCATCCTGGCCGGAGTCCTCATGGTGATTGCCATCGTGGTCCTGATGCTGTTGTAGGCGGGGCGGGTAGGACCTGGCATCTGACATGGGACCCCACAGGAGGGGTGAGAGCAGGTCTTATTGACTTGTTAGAGACCACAGGGAAGTCACTACCTTCTCTCTGAGCCTCAGTTTCCTGGGGCCCTTGACTCTGCCCTACTTATCTGGGTACAGGGCTGGCATGAGGCTCAGAGAAGAGCTTAAATGGATTAGAGCTATGTAAACGATAGCATGCCATGCACATGTGTGCAATTGTTTTCGTTGTTATTAATTTTAAAGATTTTCTGCTATAGAACAGAACCCTCCTGTGTGTTGCTTGTCAGTGTATACAGCTGTGGTCACTGGTGACAGAGTTGATAAAACTGACTTGTAACTTGTAAGAGAACTTCACCATCTCAGGATACAAATAAGTCACCTCCTAGTTTTCCAACTAATTGCGCATTCTAAGCCTCATTAGTGGAAAGTTCAGTATCCATCCAGGGGCCTCCACTCTCTTGAACTGACCCAGGAACCCCGAGGACTTTGTCTAAAGCAGGCCAGTCCTGCCTCCAAACTCCAGGAACAGAGAGGATTGTTGAAGACGGGCTGTGTGCATCCTGACAGACGCCAGTCCACCCAGGTGGACAGAGCCCTGCCTGTGGACACCCACGCTGGACTCAGAAATGAGGCTGGAGACTGAGGACTGGTGGCTCTCTCATGCTGGTATCTTTCCCTAAATAGTTAGTGATCTTCTGGGCTTACCAGGCGGCGCTAGCGGTAAAGAAACTGCCTGCCAGTGCAGGAGACGTAACAGACTGGGGGGTGGGGTTCAGTCCCTGGGTCGGGGAGATCCCTTGGAGGAGACCATGGCAACCCACTCCAGTATTCATGCCTGGAGAATCCCACGGACAGAGGAGCCTGATGGGCTACAGTCCATAGCGTCACAGAGTCAGACATGACTGAGGCGACTTAGCAGGCATGCATGCGTAGTGTTCCTGGCCTGAAACGCTGATTGAAACCCCATGTGTCTCTGCCCTCACCTTTAATGTCAAGCTTAGCTCATCAGCCCATCCTTTTCCTCCAGATGAGCTTTCTTTGGCGCCCTCTGACCTTCCCCTGTTATTGGACTTCACTCAGAGCTACTCCAGCCCACCCATGTTTTTCCAGGTTTACACCACAGTGAGCAGAGGTTGGATTCCCAGTGCTTTCCTGTGAGAATATCTCTGGCATCCTTATGAGAATTGTTTTGCCCTCCCCAGAGCACTATATATCAAGAAGTGAAGCAATCTTGTTAACAAATAATAAACAAAAAATACATTTATAATACATCACTTTCCCTTGTTCACCTTTATATTTGCATAACGAATCACTCAAGTGAGTCCTTTCATGACACCAGAAATTGACTGTGCTGACCACTGGCATCAGTGTAAAAAATTATAGTCCCATTACAATCCCTTCAGCAATCCAACAGACATCCACTGATTTCCAGCCTTGTGACTATTACTGTCTTAGGCGCCAGGCGTACAGGGAAGAGCAGGTCAGAGGAGATTCCTAACTTCCAGACGCTTACAGTTGACTGTAGCCAAATTTGGGAGAGGGAGGCCAGACGAGTTGGTAACTTGCAGAGAAAAGAACTAGAGAGAAAAAAGCTGATACAGTAAGACATGAATTAAGCAAGGGAAAAAGAGTAGTCTGGACATTGGGAGAACTGGATTCAAGTCCACGCTCCTCTTTCTAATTGAGTGAGCCTGAGCAAGGTACTTTGATTCTATGAACCTTGATATCCCCACCTGCAGAATGGGACCTCAGTTCCTGGCTTGCCATGAGGGTGTGGCACCATGATGAATTAGAGGTCAGTCAGGGTCACGTGCCAGCAGGAGACTCTGGGGTGTTTGAGGAAGAGGCCCCAGGCTCTTTCTCTCCCACTGACCTTCTCACTCTCAGACTCCTCAAGCTACTGAGCCAGGCTTCCTTCACCAGCCTGAGTTGTGAACACCTCACAAACGTCCCAGGTCTCAATTTCCCTGAATGGGCAAGATTGGACACACAGCATGCCCTCTTTGAGGACACCTTGGGGTTCTGCCCTCCAAGCACTATGGGCTAGATTTTGGGGTGGCATCTGGACACAAGCTCACCTTGTCCTCATCAACTCATCAGAGTGGGGGAGATGATAGCCCAGCCTGTGGCTGGGCTCNGCCTGAAACGCTGATTGAAACCCCATGTGTCTCTGCCCTCACCTTTAATGTCAAGCTTAGCTCATCAGCCCATCCTTTTCCTCCAGATGAGCTTTCTTTGGCGCCCTCTGACCTTCCCCTGTTATTGGACTTCACTCAGAGCTACTCCAGTCCACCCATGTTTTTCCAGGTTTACACCACAGTGAGCAGAGGTTGGATTCCCAGTGCTTTCCTGTGAGAATATCTCTGGCATCCTTATGAGAATTGTTTTGCCCTCCCCAGAGCACTATATATCAAGAAGTGAAGCAATCTTGTTAACAAATAATAAACAAAAAATACATTTATAATACATCACTTTCCCTTGTTCACCTTTATATTTGCATAACGAATCACTCAAGTGAGTCCTTTCATGACACCAGAAATTGACTGTGCTGACCACTGGCATCAGTGTAAAAAATTATAGTCCCATTACAATCCCTTCAGCAATCCAACAGACATCCACTGATTTCCAGCCTTGTGACTATTACTGTCTTAGGCGCCAGGCGTACAGGGAAGAGCAGGTCAGAGGAGATTCCTAACTTCCAGACGCTTACAGTTGACTGTAGCCAAATTTGGGAGAGGGAGGCCAGACGAGTTGGTAACTTGCAGAGAAAAGAACTAGAGAGAAAAAAGCTGATACAGTAAGACATGAATTAAGCAAGGGAAAAAGAGTAGTCTGGACATTGGGAGAACTGGATTCAAGTCCACGCTCCTCTTTCTAATTGAGTGAGCCTGAGCAAGGTACTTTGATTCTATGAACCTTGATATCCCCACCTGCAGAATGGGACCTCAGTTCCTGGCTTGCCATGAGGGTGTGGCACCATGATGAATTAGAGGTCAGTCAGGGTCACGTGCCAGCAGGAGACTCTGGGGTGTTTGAGGAAGAGGCCCCAGGCTCTTTCTCTCCCACTGACCTTCTCACTCTCAGACTCCTCAAGCTACTGAGCCAGGCTTCCTTCACCAGCCTGAGTTGTGAACACCTCACAAACGTCCCAGGTCTCAATTTCCCTGAATGGGCAAGATTGGACACACAGCATGCCCTCTTTGAGGACACCTTGGGGTTCTGCCCTCCAAGCACTATGGGCTAGATTTTGGGGTGGCATCTGGACACAAGCTCACCTTGTCCTCATCAACTCATCAGAGTGGGGGAGATGATAGCCCAGCCTGTGGCTGGGCTCAAGATGGGATGGTGTGTGTGCACAAATCTGGGAGTCTCGATCTCCACCCTCAGCTGCCAATCTTCAAGCGCTCCAGCATGGAGGCCAGAGCTGCGGCTCTGCAGACAGACCATCCCCAGTTGAACTTCGGCTCCACTACTTCTTGCTAGCTGTGTGACTTTGGGCAGGTCACTTCCTGTCTTTTAGTTCAATATTGTCACTTGCAAAGTGATGCCAAATTCATCACCCCCCTGGGGGGATTAACTGAGATAATGCATGACAAAGCCCAAGTCAACAAAACTCTCACTTAATACCATTGACTTATGAACGTGACCTTGGGAAAGCCCGTTTCCGTCTCTGGCCTCAGTTTCCCTATTTCAAAAATGTGACTAGCATCACTATCACCCCCAGTATCGTCACTGTCATCACTACTATTCTTAAGCACCCTACATGGCAGGGATTTAAGACATGTCATCCCACTTAAGCCAACCTGTGAGGTAGACATAGTTGTCTCCATTTTACAGGTGAAGAAACTGAGGTTTGGGGAGGGAAAGTGCTGTGCCCAAGGTCACATGGTTATGTTATGTGGAAACTAGGCTAAGAGAGACAGTGCATCCCTGAGCTGGGGATGTAGTGAGCTGGAGCCTCTTGAGACCTCAGGTGAATGGTCTCAAACATGAGGACTGTGCCCACTTCGGAAAGGACTGAACTGGCAGAGAAAGAGAGGATGGTTTTGTCTTCACATACATGCCCAGATACTGCCATTCCCAGCCCTCCGGGCAGCCAGCACATTGATTATCCTGCGTGAGCCACAGGAAATGACAGTCTTTATGACAGCGCAATGTCTCCAGAAATGAAAGGGCTGAAATGATACCCATTAGCCAGGGCGCCCCAGCCCTGGAAGTGTCGACATTGAAACATAGTGCAGCTTTCCTGCTCACCGACTATTTCCCCTTTTCAGAGGGCAAGGATCTGCAGAGAAAGCTGGGCTTAGACTCCAGGTCCCTCCCTATTGGCATGTGGCCTTGAACTGTGCCTTCCCCCAGCCCAGAACTTTGGCTCCTTCGGACAGCCTGGATCTGCAGGGCCAATGTTATCAATGAGGGAACCCTTGCAAACGGCTGTGCTGATCCTCGAAACACCTCTTCTGGCCTGTAGGTCAGGCAGACCTGAGTTCATTTCCAGTTCTTTCTCTGACTCCATGCAACCTTGGGCAGGTTGTTTAACTTCTCCGAACCTGTTTCTTTATGTGCAGAATGGGAAAAGAAAGACCTTACTTAGGAGGTCACTGTGAGGACTGTGCACCCCACGTGGGGCCTCCTCCTGGGTCATTCAGGAGGTGGCTGCTGGCAGCTGCTTCTCTCAGGACAGTGATGGAAGCTGTCCCTGTGTCCTTGGCTTCAGAGTGAAGGCCAGTGGGTCAAGAGGGCCGTGTGGTCACTCTCAGCTGTTGATGCCTTCTGCCGGGACACAGCACACCCTGTAGAAAGGCTCTTGAACTGTTGGTACCACACACACTGTTGGGGAGTAAACCAGCTGGGCACAGTGAGCTCCTGAGCTAAGTTCATGTCTGTTTCTGCCACTACCTGGCCAAGTAACCTTGGTCTGTCGACCCATTGGTTCTCTGGGTCTCCTTAAGAGACACTACTCCAGCACCCACCACAAGCCCGGAACTGGGCCAAGGCACTGAGATCCAGATAGAAGTGAGGCGGAGATGGTGTCAGAAGTTGGACTTAGGAGTAGGGTTCTCAGCTTGGCTCTGCCCTAACCTCTCCAAATCTCAATTTCTTTATCTGTAAATTGGGAATAATAGTAGAAGCATTTTTTTGAAGTTCATGCCAGGCATTTTTCTAGATTTTTTTTGTATTTACTTTCTTCTTTAAATCTCTAAACGGTAACTATGATTACTCTTTATTCAAAGAAACAGTGGAGGCAGAATTCAAACCCAGGCACTAACTAGATCTGTCTGCAGATCCCAGACTTAACAGGAGAGCAAATGAGGAGCGTCAATAAGAAAAACAGGTAACAACCATAACTCACATTTGTAGCTGTAACAGAAAATATTTTTTTTAATGTTTTTTTCTGTGTGTGTGTGTGTGTTTTAACCAGCAGAAAGGAACTTTAAACAAATATATTTGTTTGGCTGCGTCAGGTCCTAGTTGCAGCACATGGAACCTTCGCTGCATCATGCAGGATCTTCTGTACAGATTCTCTCTCCTCGTGGTATACGGGCTCTGGAGCTCACCAGCTCAGTAGTTGCAGCACACAGGCTTAGTTATTCCAAAGCATGTGGGATCTTCCCAGATCAGGGATCGAACCCATGTCCCGTGCATTGCAAGGCAGTTTCTTATCCACTGGACCACCAGGGAGGTCCCCAAAATACATTTCAGATATTGATATTAAACACTTTGTGCCTGGTGTTCTAAGAACCTAAGCACTTCCCATAAGCTAGTTCCTTTAATCCTCATAATAATGCTGTGGGGCAAGAGTACAGTTATGAGGCCCATTTCACAGATGAGGAAATTGAAATGCTGAGAAGTTGAGTAACTTGCTTGAAGTCACAGCTTATAGCTCCCATTAAAAAGAGGCTGATGCTGATAGCATGAATTGTTCTACGCACGCTTGTTTAGGCCTCACAGGAGCCGAGCTTGGGCAGAGAAGGTGGTGTCCCACCTACAGTCGCATCACTAGTTAGCGGTGGAGCAGGCTTCTAATCAGGGGTCTGACTTTGGGGCACAGTGCCCAGTATGGAGCATGACTGCTATAAGTATTGGCCAGTCCCAGCCTGAAGCTGCAAAATGATTTGGGATTCCCGAGGTCCCAGAGAGGCCCTGGCAAACTGCTGCCCTACCATGGGTGCCTGGTGGAGCCTTCCAGAAGCCCGTGGCCACCCTGGCCTGCTGTTTCATCCCTGAAGACCTGGAACGGAAGCCAGGCCCAGCTGCCCTAGGAGCTGAGCCTAGGGCCTCCCAGGGCTACTCCACATTCCCCTCTGAAGTCAGCGAGGCTCTAGACTGGCTCCTTCCCAGAAAATCAGTGGGCTCGCTGCCCTCTGCTGGCTTCCTCCAAGCCCACGCAGGCTCTAGGAAGGCTGCTCCGGCCATCTCAGCACCCTGGCTTCACCTGGGCTACACTGAGCATGCCTGGCCAGCTCTGGGGGCTACGCTGCAAAGAGCCTGGACACCGTCTCTTCTGGTCTTGCCGCAGAAATGGAGATTAACAGTAATTGCTCCCGCTCACTGAGTCCCCAGGCATGCAGGTGCCCCACCCGCTCTAATCTGCACGACCACCCCGCTTTACGAATGAGGAAGCTGAGGCTCAGCCAGGCTGAGGAGTTCACCAAAGACCACCTGCTAGTAAGTGGTTGAGAGGGAACTTGAATTCAGCTCTTTCTAGGGCTCTTTCCACAAAATCAAAGCCATATGGAATCTCCCAGATGGTCTTCCTCATGTTTGTGCCAAGAATATCCCCTTCAGGGATATTCATTCATGCCTTTGAGTGCCTGATCCTGAACTTATGGGTGTTGCAGAAACAAGGCAGTATGAATGGTGTGGGTAACCTGCTCCTAAACCAACAGTGACACAAGGCACGTGAGCACTAGGACCAGCAGAGGAGCCTCAGCACTGCCTGGAAGCAGGAGGGTCAGGGTTCTGGGGAATGCGGAGGCACTGAACAGGCGGGGAGCAAGAGAGGGAGCGGAGGGAGGGCTCTTCAGGCAGGACATGGCTAGAGATTACGGACTGGGGAGCCCCAAGTCCACCAGGTGGGAGTGGAGGTGGAGGCGACAGAGAGTGGAGGCGATAGGCCAGAAGCGCAGGTGGGGACAAAGCCTGGCTGTCGAGATTCTTCCCACACAGCAGGGCCAAGGCCTGGGGATCTGGGATGGCCACGTCAGGCTCCCCGAATCGTAAATCCTGTGCACTGGCTTTATAGCTGAAGCCCAGACAGAAGGCAATTGGCCTACGGTCACCCAGGAGAGCAGGAATCACACCCAAGTTGCCTGACTCCAAGAGACACTCTGTCCCTGCAGTACAATCTCATGGCCCTTCCTCCTTCCTGGGGGGTGAGTTTCTACCTGATCACCATGGGTAGCCATCAGGGACCCCAACCCCTGGGATTCCCCTGGCAACTCTGGCCGCACTCACATCACCTGGATGAGGGAGTTTCCCTGTCTTTGAATTCAAACACAAACAAACCCCAAACAGAAACTGCCCCACACCTGAGCTCTAGGTATTCACAGCCCAAGCCTGTGGGGTGTACACACCTTTTGGCTCACACCCAGGAGAGGGAAGGAAGCTGTTTGAATATAAAAACTCCTCTGGATGAATGCCCAGCATTTTACAGTTTGCAAACTGCTTTCCCCAAACATTCTGTTCTTTGATCCTCACACCTGTCCTGAGAAGGAGGTGTTACCCATTTTGCAGAGGGGGAACCTGAGGCCTGAGAAGTAAAGTGATGTGCTCAAGATCACCCTGAGAGTTACTTATGGGGCTAAGGTTAGAAACAAGCGACTTCAGGAGGCTGTGTGTGCTGACCCCACACCAACCAGGCGGCTCGATCCTGATGAGTATGGTGGGTAAAGCCAGGAGCCCTCTGGTCTGGGTGGGACAGAGGAGATGCCACTGAGGCTGGGTCCTTCAAAGATGCACCGCAGTCACCAGGCAGAATGGGAGGAGGGCTTTCTGGGCAGAGGGAGCAGCGTGAGCAAAGGCCTGGCGGTAGGAAACCTGGAGGATGGTCACAAACAGGGAGTATTCCGAGAGGCCTGGTGTACAGGGCGTGTGGGGCCCAGAAGGTGGCTCTCCCCCATCCCAGGGGCCCTTTTCTCCCTTCCTCTGTCTCCCAGCTGCCTCTGTCAACATCTGCTTTGCTTCATTGTCAGCGTTCAGATCTGGCTCCTCCATCATTCTGGAAGCTTCTGGAGGTCAAGGAACCCATCCAGTTCATCTCTGTGCCCTTGTCCTCCAGCACAAGCCTGGGTTGGCACAGAGATATAGTCAGTGAATGAATAAAAATGAATAAATGAATGAGCCCACAGTGGTTGCATATGAAATAGCAGCCAACAGTGTTTTGAACATCAACTGTGTGCTACCAGGTGCTTGGCTAACTGCTCTCTACATGTATCCTCTCTTTAATCCATTGCCTGTGCTAGCTTTGAAATTTTATTATTCTCATAATCTCTGATTTATACGTGAGGAGCCAGAGGCACAGAGAGGTGAAGTAACCGGAGCAAAATCACAAAGCCCAGAAGTGTCTCTGGACTTCAGACCTGAGCCACAGGCTCATCTGAGAGAGTTTGCCCGTGTTCCCTGGTGGCTCAGATGGTAAAGAATCTGCCTGGAATGCAGGAGACCCAGGTTTGATTCCTGGGTCGGGAAGATCCCCTGGAGAAGGGAATGGCTACCGTCTCCAGTACTCTTGCTTGAAGAATTCCATGAATAGAGGGGCGTGGTGGGCTACAGTCCAGGGGGTCACAAAGAGTCTGACACAACTGAGTGACTAACACTTTTACTTTCTCAGGCACGTGGAGCGGTGTCCTCCTGCACACACACATGTATGCACACACATGTACACACGTACAGATGCACACAGCATGGATATCCAGGCCACAGGCCCGTGCTCTTGGGCACCCACTCCTCCCTGGTTCACTTATGCCTGGCAGGGCCTGGTGCCAGGCCTAGGGAAGGCAGCTGGGAAGGAGTCAGGGAGACTCTGAGCCTCTCACTCCCTTCTCCTCCGTTGCAGCTCCCTGTCCTTAGGCACCTCCAGCTTTGTGAGGGTTGTGGAAATGCTTTCTTTACAACTGATCCTGTCCATACATCCCCAACACAAAATGTTGGTTCCCTGTCATGAAGGAAGTAAAGACTTCCAGTCTGCCTGTGGTGTAGCAGGCCCTGTGCCAGACTCCTTACTAACTGTGTCACTCCTGGAGAGGTTCCTCAGCATGCCCGCGGTCACCCAGAGTCGGAGGCGGAAAGGGAGTTCCAATTTATGTGGGTGGGACCCTCGAGACCAGCGTGTCCCTCATTGCCCAAGTTTCTCACTGGGACCCCCAGGCCTCTTTGAGGTCTGACCGAGGACAATCCAGCTACAAGGGGCAGTGGGGACCAGAGAGGGGAAGGCCTGGCCTGAGGCCATGCAGCCTGCTTGGCCTGCTTGGCTCTGTGAAACCCCGTCTCTTCCAGTGTCTCCTTTGATTCCCACCAAAGGGCTGTGAGCGGGTCGTGGAGAAAGGGAGGCTGAGAGGAAAGCAAGGGGAGAGGTGTTTGACTGCAGGAGGTGGCTACGTGCGTGTGCTCACATAAAGGGGTGCTCCTATGCGTGTGTGTGCATGTGTGTGTACTCTGTCTGGAGGGGACTGGGAGTGGTGATCCCTGAGGTCCCTCCTGGTTCTACCGAGCCTGTTCCCCCAGAGGTGTCGGGTTTGGGGTTTGGGGGGGCCTGTGTGGGCAGGAGAGTGTGTACATGCCTGGTGAGAGAGAGCCCTTGTGTGCACTCTGGGTGTCGTCCTCCACCAGACAGTTCCTAAGGACCTGAGGCCTGAGGAGGGTAGGGGAGCCAGCCCAGGGGGTTGGACAGGTGCTTTGGAGGCCACTCTGCCCACCCACCTGGCAGAGGTCTGGGTTGGCGTTGGGCACAGCGCCACCATGTGGGGCCGCAAGGTGGGCTCTCCGGCATCCCAGGGAAGCTGATGACCTCCCTGGGGATGATGGAATGTGACAGGGAAACATGGTCTGAGGGATCTGGCAGGTCAAACCACCAAGCAGCCGGCCTGAGCCACTGCATCCTGGCTGTGCCAATTTCCCAGTAGAAAAAAGACTTTGAATGCCTCCTGGAAGGTTTTCTCCAACATCCCAGACATGGCTCTGAATCCTCCTGGCACCCTTCACCTCGCTTTTAATCTTAAGTCCTATTACCGTTGCTGAGAAAGACAGACACTGACCAAATCCTTAAAACTGGTATGTGTGAACGGTGACCAATTGTCCCAGCTTGCCTTGGCTTGCCAGGACCGAGGGGCTCCCCAGGACATGAGACTGTCAGTCCTAAAATCAGGGAAGCCTTGGGCAAATTGGACTTGTTAGTCCCCCAGACGGGTGAGTGTGTCAGAGGGGCAACGCCCAGTGCAGTGGAGACAGTCTCCACTAACTCAGTCTGAAGGATCTAAGGAGGCCTCTGTGCCCTCACCCAGCGGGGTCTTGGGCAACCTTGTCTGTCCTGGGAGTTGCGTTGCCATCTCCGTGGTATTTGGTGACTCCCAGTCTGGGTCTCCACCCAGGCCCCTCTCCTAGGCTCAGTCCTTGTCCTCTGCTCTAGATGACAGCTCCACGCTGCCCCACAGGACAACTGCCACACAAGCCTCCAAGGGAGTCGTTGTGTTCCCGAGCCTCCTGCCCTCCTGTGTTACTCTCTGAGTGAGTCACTCTGACAGATACCTGGGCTCATCTTTGATCCCTTCGCCTCCCTCACTTCCCACATCCAGCCAGTCAATTGCGCGCGTCCCCATCTCTCCAGTGCGGTCCTGTCTCTCTCATCCCCACTGCCACTACACTGTCACTGGTAACCTCTCCTGGCCTCCCTGCCTCCAGCCATTGCCCTGAGTTCATCTAGAACCTGGACAGACCACGGAGGCTGGGCATGGCTTAAAAATGAGTAAGAATGTTGGTTTGGACTTGGTTCCAGTTTCTAGGTCCTGAGAATTCTTGCCATGCTGATCTGGGGACACTCCTTACCTACCCTGCACAGCAGGGATGGTGTAGGTCCCCCTTCTGTCCTTCAGGGTCTGTCTGGGCCCTGACTGGAGGCCCCTCTGTTTCACCTGGAGATCTTCCTGCCCAGGCCCCTCCAGTGCTCCCCATTGTCCTCAGGCTGAAGTTGGAGCTCCTCAACCTTGCCCGCAAGGCCCTGATGGCCAGCTGGCATCGTTCTCAGGGTGATACTATATCCACTGCTCTACCTGTACCCACTGTGCTGCTGGTTTTCTAGCTATGTGCTGTAGAGAAAGATGATATGTGTATAACGGNCCCCTCCAGTGCTCCCCATTGTCCTCAGGCTGAAGTTGGAGCTCCTCAACCTTGCCCGCAAGGCCCTGATGGCCAGCTGGCATCGTTCTCAGGGTGATACTATATCCACTGCTCTACCTGTACCCACTGTGCTGCTGGTTTTCTAGCTATGTGCTGTAGAGAAAGATGATATGTGTATAACGGGATGTGTGTGTGTGAATGCTGTGTGCATGGTGGTATTTGTGTATGTGGCAGTTGTGATGATGGTGTGTGGTGGGGGTGATGTGTGTGGTGGTGAAGATGGTGTGTGTGGTGGTTGAGGTAGTGGTGTGTATGGTGGTGGGGATGGTGTGTGTGCTGGTTGAGATAATCCTTTGTGTAGTGGTGGGGGTGATGTGTATGGTGGTGAGGATGGTGTGTGTGCTTGTTGAGATAATGGTCTATGTGGTGGTGGGGTGATGTGTGTGGTGGTTGAGGTAATAATGTGTGGGGTGGTGGGGATGGTGTGTGTGGTGGTTGAGGTAATGGTGTGTGTAGTGGTGGGGGTGATGTGTATGGTGGTGAGGATGGTGTGTGTGGTGGTGGGGATGGTGTGTGTGGATCAACCAGACCATATCTACTTGTATGTCTTGCGTGTTGGTTCCTCACAAAACTCCATTTGTAAGGCTTCTGCGGCTCTGAAAGTTTTATGAGGAACCATTGCCCTGATATGACTGGCTGTTCTCCGCTCCTTGTCCATGCCAAGCAGGTTCCCATCTCCATGCTTTTATCCGTGCTCCTCGGAGGCCTGCATCTCTGTAGAAAGTCTGCCTTCTCAAATGCCCATGCCTCCAAGAAGCTTCCAGGGCTCAGTGTCAGGCAGGACCACTCCCTCCTCTGTATACACTGGCCTTCATCTCTACTTCTTGTGTTCTTGTCTGACTCACATACCCAGGCTGAGAGCTTATCACCTCAGTCATCTCCACGCTGATGTTCCTCCTTTCTTCTCTGCTGACTCATACACAGAGATACATAGAACCTCGTAAAGATTTGCCTCAGCACAAAGTCTGGGATGCAGAGGAAGACAGACACATAAGTGGATGATACTGTGACATGAGTATCATATGATGGAGGGGGGCCCAGAGGCCCTGGGCCAGGGATGGGGGAAGGGGAAAAAAGGCTTCTTAGAGAAGACTCCTCAACATGGTTTAAAGGATGAAGTGTGAGCCTAGAGAAGTGGGAGAAAGTGTCCAGGCAGAAGGAATAGTGTATGCAGGGGGCCCAGAGCATTAGAGAGAATGGTTGGCTGGTGTGACAAACTGTAACTAGCGTGTGGAATAAAGAATGTATGTGGGGAGGAGCAGGACATGAGCCCTGGGAACTGGGTGGAGCGCCAGATTATAGACGGCCTTGGGTACCAGACTGTGGAGCTGGAACTTAATCGTAAGAACAATGGGGCCTTTACAGGGAATTGAAAAGATACTGACAAGGTCAGATTTATTAAAAAAAATTTTTTTGTGTGTGGTAAAATACACATAGCATAAAACTTACCCTCTTAGTCATTTTTAAGTGTGCAGTTCGGTGGTATTAAATACACTCACATCATTGAGGATTTCTGTGGTGGTCCGGTGGCTGAGACTCCGTGCTCCCAGTCCAGGGTCCTGGGGTTTGGTTCCTGGTCAGGGAACTAGATCCCACATGCCACAATTAAGAGTTTTTGTACCGCAACTAAGACCTTGTGCAGCCAAATAAATAAGTTTAAAGCCTATGAAAATAAAGCGTTTAAAAAATATCCACAGGGAGCTCAGCTCTGTGCTCGCTGATGACCTAGAGGCCTGGAATGGAGGGTTAGGGTAGGAAGGAGGTTCAAGATGGAGGGGATATACATACACATAGCTGATTCACATTGTTGAATAGCAGAAACTAACACAACATTGTAAAGCAACTATACTTGGATTAAAAAATAAATAAATGAACACATTCACACTGCTGTGTAGCCAACACCACCGTCCATTGCCCTCTCTCCTTTCATCTTTTCAATCTGAAACTCTACCCATTCAACAAGACCTCCCCATTCTCCCCTCCCCACCAGCTCCTGGCAACTACCTTTCTGCTTCTTGTCTGTATGGTTTTGACCACTCTAAGTACCTCATATACATGGAATCATACAGTGTTTGCTTATTTCAATCAATGTCCTCAAGGCTCCCCCATGTAGCATATGTAGAATTTCCATCTTTCTTTAAGGTCGAATAATATTCTATTATTCAGTATCTGCCACACTTGGTTTATTTATTCACCCTTCTATGAACATGTGGGTGGCTCCTACCTTTTGGCTATTGTGAATCATGCTGCTTTGAACGTGGGTGTGCAAATCTCTGTTGGAGACTCTGCTTCCGATTCTTTTGGCTGTATGCCCAGATGTAAACTTGCTGGGTTATAAGGTGATGCAAGTTTTAATTTTTTGAGAGACCACCATACTCTTCCACAGCAGCTTTGCCGTCTTACACCCCCACTGACAATGCACAAGGTTCCAATTTATATTCTTGCCAACACTTGTTAGTTTGCTTTTATGATATTAGCCATCCTAATGAGTGTAAGAAGGTATTTTAAAAAATAATTTACTGAGATGAAATTCACATAACATAAAATTAACCATTTTAAAGCAAACAATTCTGTGGCATTAAGTACGTTCACAATGTTGTTCAGTTAACAACCAATTCCAAAACATTTTCATGACTCCAAAGTCAAATCCCTTGCCTGTTAAGCAGTTTCTTCCCATTCTTCCTCCTCTCAGCCTCTGGCAACAATCAATCTGCTGTCTTTGTGGACTTTTCTATTCTGGACATTTTATTTATAGAACCATACAATATGAAACCTTCTATGTCTGGTTTCTTTCCCCTTACTTAATATTTTTTAGGTTCATCTGTGTTATACCATCCATCAGTACTTCATTCCTTTACGTGCTGTGCTAAGTCACTCAGGCATGTCCAATTTTTTGTGACCCCATGGGCAGTAGCCTGCCGGGCTCCTTTGTCCATGTGGATTCTCCAGGCAAGAATGCTGGAGTGGGGGGATCTTCCCAACCCAGGGATCAAACCCAGGTCTCTTGCATTGCTGGCAGATTTTTTTTTACTGCCTGAGCCACCAGGGAAGCCCTCATTCCTTTATATGGACGAATAAATCACGCTGTATGTACAGTTGTCCTTTGGTATCTGTGGGGACTGTTCCAGGACCCCTGTGGATATCAAAATGCACAGATGCTCAAGTCCCTTACATGGTTTAAAATGGCACATTTTCCAGTATACTTTAAATCATTTCTAGGTTATTTATAATACCTAATACAAAGTACATAGTTGTTAATACAATGTGAGTACCGTGTAAACTGTTGCCAGCCCTTGCCAAATTCAAGTTTTGTTTTATGGAACTTTCTGCAATATTTTCCTGAATATTCTGGATCCACAGCTGGTTGAATCCATAGATGCAGGACCTGTGGATATAGAGGGCCAACTGTACATACTACAAATTGTTTATCTGTTGATGAACCTTTGCACTGTTTGGGTTTACTTTTGATCACTCTAGCTAAGTCCATGCAGTTGTTTGGAGGAGACAAGTCTGGATGAGGAAGATGGATGCAAGCATAGGTCACTGACTTGGGAAGACAGAAGGGCTGCACTGATTTAGAAGGCAGATGTTGTAAGTGCTAGAGGGAGGAGTGAAAAATGTCTCCCGAGTTCATTGCTCTTGAGACAAGCTATAGGGGAAGAGAAGTTTCGGGAGAAGATCATGAGCTTGGTTTGGACCTTGCAAATTTGAGTTGCTTGTAGCCCATCAGATGCAAATGCCCTCCAAGGGGTTAGAGAGGTAGATCTGTGTGGATCTGGAACTCAAGAAAACAGTCTGGGCAGAAGAGTGGGGTTTGACAGTCATCAGTTTGTAGCTGAGATATCAGGAGGGAGTAGAGAGGTGGCAGGTGGGAGGAGGCTCAGAACAGGACCCCGAGGGTTCTGGAAGGCAGTTCCTGCTCATCCTGACCATCTTGCTCACCATTGAGTAACCAGGCCCAAGTGCAATGACTAACACAAAGAAGTAGCAACATAAATCCTCGTTGAATGAATGAAACAATCCACAGAGGCCTGAGAGACCTAAGAGGAGAAACCAGGAGACTGATGCTGGAAAAACTGAGAGGAATTCAAGGATGAAGTGGTCCGCGGTGCCGATGTTGCAGCCGTTATTCTGGTAAGAACCAATGACTGACTTCTATCTGGGAGAGAGGAAAGCACAGATGACCCAGGCAAGTGACACAGATTTGCAGTGGTGCAGTCGGGGCAATCCCGAGAGGGCTTGCAGGAGAGGAGCTCGGAGCAGAGAGGGTGAGCTGCAAGGTCCTGTCTGGTCAGCCTAGGCTCTGGTCAGGAAGCCAGGATCTGACTGAGTGCCTTGGCTGAGTCCCTTTCCTCTCGGGCATTTAAATGACCACTCCTGGAGAACCTGCAATGACTGCTATACATCCTCACTAGCTGTAACCCTACCTCCCAGAGCCTCCCTAGGACCTCCTCACTTCACAGGTCTCTTGGCTCTGCATAGGGAAGGGCTTATCTCAGGGAACACTAATGAGTCCCCTGTTTGTTTGTTTTTTTTTAATATTTGGCTGCATTGGGTCTTAGTTGTGGCATGAGGAATCTGTTACTGGGCAAGGACTCTCTAGTTGTGGTGGTGAGGGTTTAGGTGCTTTGCAGCATGTGGTATTTTAGTTGCCTGACCAGGGAGCAAACCCACATCCCCTGCATTGCAAGATGAATTCTTAACCACTGGCCCGCCAGGGAAGTCCCTGGGGTCCCATGTTTATAAGTGGCCCTCAGAAGTATGTAGGTGGAGAAGGGAGAAACAGAAGCTTCTGGCTGCTCGACCAGCATTTCCAGGGTTCCATAACAGTTTTCTTCCCATTTCTCCGAAGCTGAGGTTTTTCATAAGCCCCAGGCACGTCAGATGGGAAGAGGAAAGGTATTTGGGAGAGGCTGAGAGACCCCAGGAGCACTGAAAGTTAGAGGGAGGGCTGACCTTGCATTGCATCCAGATGGCTCACAGGACACTGCCCCTCCCCCACATACACCTCCTTGCTAGCTGAGAGGAGATGCCCACATAAGTGGTGGGAGATCTAGACACCCAGGGCTTTAGATCTGGCATCTCTCTGCTTCACTTAGTGACCTTGGCTAGAGCTTCTCTTCTCCAGGGCTGCTCCTCATCTCTACCATGGATCCACTTGACCACCTCATGCCCTGACATTCTAGGGCTTCAAACTGCCATACCGAGACCAATGTGGACACAGCTCAACATGGCCGATCCCAGCCGATGAGGGGCTGACACGCTCTCCAGCTCCTTCACCCCTTGATTGGGACAACTTTGAGGCACATTCTATGTCATCGTCCAGAATTCCTTGGTGGAATCCTCGGTTATCAGAAGCTTATTTGAGGGCCTTCCTGGGTGGCTCAGTGGTAAAGAATCCACCTACCAATGCAAGAGACATGGGTTCAATCCCTGATCCGGAAAGATCCCACATGCTGCAGGGCAACTAAGCCCACGTGCCACAGCTATTGCGTCTGCACTCTAGAGTCCAGGGGTTGCAACTGCTGAGCCGGTGTGCCACAGCTGCTGAAACCCGAGAGCCCGTGCTCTGCGGCAAGAGAAGCCAGCACGTGAGAGGCCTGCTGACCACAGCTGGAGAGCAGCCTCCGCTCGCCACGGCTGGAGAAAAGCCTTCACGGCGGCGAAGACCCACACAACCAAAAATAAAGAAATTGAAACAAAACAATTGTTTAAAGAAACATTTGATAACACCCTCCACTTCTTTCCTTTCCTTGTCTCACCTTCCAACATGCCTGCAGGTGCTCTCTCTTGTCTCAAATCCTTAATTTAGGGACTGTTCCTGGGGAAACCCAGCCACAGACAGTGCAATAATAACGGTGAAAGTCGCTCAGTCGTGTCTGACTCTTTGCACCCAGTCCTATCGAATGCAAGGAGTGGACCCCCTTGTGGACTGAAGGCTTGTCAGCTAAGAGTCCTGGGTCAGGCCACCTCCCCTCTGAACCTGAGGCATCTCAACAGAGACAGAGTGGGGGTGCAGCTAGTGAAGATGTATAGAAGTCACTGCAGACTCTCCAGGAGTGGCCACTCAAATTCCTGAGAGGGAAGGGACTCAGCCACATCAGTCAGATGTGGGCTTCCTGACCAGAGCCTAGGCTGACCAGACGGGACCTTGCAGCTCACCCCTCTGCCCCGAGCTCCTCTCCTGCAAAGGCCTCTTTGCAACCCCATGGACTCTAAAGTCCATGGAATTCTCTGGGTCAGAATACTGAAGTGGGTAGCCTTTCCCTTCTCCAGGGGATCTTCCCAACCTTGGGATCACACCCAGGTCTCCCACATTACAGGTAGATTCTTTACCAGCTGATCCTCAAGGGAAGCCCAGGAATACTGTAGTGAGTAGCCTATCCCTTCTCCAGCGGATCTTCCCAACCCAGGAATTGAACCAGGCTCTCCTCCATTGCAGGTAGATTTTTTACCAACTGAGCTATCGGGGAAGCAATAACAACAGTAACTGCCGTTTACTGAACGCCTGATATGTGCCAGCCTTCATGTATATAGACCTCATGTAATCTTCCCAACAAGCCTTCCAAGGGGCCGTTATCACCTCTATGTCTCTGTTGAGATGCCTCAGGTTCAGAGGGGAGGTGGCCTGACCCAGGATCCCTAGTTGACAAGCTTTCAGTCCACAAGGGGGTCCACTCCTTGTACTCGATAGGACTGGGTGTCAAGGAACCTGAACCCAGGGGCCTGGCCCCAGTGGTTATCACACCCAGAGCAAAGGCAGTGTGGGGCCCTTTTAAGCCCTGACACTGTCCCCACGACAGCACCGTGAGCAGTGGCGGCAGTGGACTCCTTCCAAGGGTGTCACAAGCTGAGGATACTGATGAAGATGGAGTCCGAAGCTGGCGAGGAAGAATAGGCAAATATGGTGGCTGCCACTGACAGGCTGGCTTGTGGCTACTCTTGAGGATTCCTAGCAACAGCTGGGGGACCCTTGGAGAGAGAGAGACTCCCACGTATGGAGAGTGAGGCTCAGGATCATTGTCCTTTGGACCAAAATTGGACTCCATTTTGTAATCACAGGTCATTAAACTTGAGCAGTGTTTAGGCTGCATCCAATACATTCTTAATGTGTTTGTGTAGACAGGCTATGCCTTTGTTTATGGAAGCATAGAGATGTTTTCGGGGAAGGCAATGGCACCCCACCCCAGTACTCTTGCCTGGAAAATCCCATGGACGGAGTAGCCTGGTGGGCTGCAGTCCATGGGGTCGCTAACAGTCGGACAGACTGAGCGACTTCACTTTCACTTTTCTCTTTCATGCATTGGAGAAGGAAATGGCAACCCACTCCAGTGTTCTTGCCTGGAGAATCCCAGGGACGGGGGAGCCTGGTGGGCTGTCGTCTATGGGGCTGCACAGAGTCGGACATGACTGAAGTGACTTAGCAGCAGCAGCAGAGATGTTTTGCTTTAGGTTTAAGTTTCAAAGCATGGCTCCACAGTAAATATTTTAATTATATAAAAAGAAAGCTAGGGATTTCCCTGGTAGTCCAGGGCTTAAGAATCCACCTTCGAATACAGTGGATGTGGGTTCGATCCCTGGTCAGGGAATTAAGATCCCACATACCATCTTGCAACTAAGTCTGAGCGCTGCAACTAATGAGCCTTCACGTTCTGGTGCTCGCATATCACAACAAGAGAGAAACCTGAACGCCGAAACTAAGACTTAATGCAGTCAAATAAGTAAATAAATATTTTTTTAAAGTAAAAAGAAGTAATAAAAATTAAACTCGTGTTATTAAAAGAGAAGAAAGTTATTTGAGTAATAATGAAGTAATACACTCATGTACAGTAAAATAAGCTCCCTTGATGGTATTCAGGAGGCTACATTCCACTTCCCACTGGGCCTGTTTTCCCAAGTGCAGCTTGGAGTAAACCCCCAATTCTGGCCTCAATTTCTTCACGGGTGACAAGCGGAGCACCTGGGTGAGCCCCAAGCTCTCTGAGGTCCCAGACTTGACAGGGCCAGTGGCTCTCCCTTGGGGCTGTTCGGCAAATCTAGGCAGGTTCCTGCACCCCCGTCTAGCCTAGAAGCAGATCTGTAACTGAGCCTGCAGGGTCACAGTGACAAGCACGGTCGTAAATCTCAGCTGCGGAAGCAGCCCCTGGGAGATAAATTGTACTGCGGCTGGCTCTTTCCTGTCTCTGGGGTTAACATGGAGAGAAAGGGAGCCGACAAAACCGTTCCCTGTGGATTAGACAGTCCACAGGCTGTGGGGCACCGGGACCCAGGCCACCCATGCCCGGGAGGGAGTGGCTACAGAATGCTGTTTGCTCCTCGGAGCCCTTGAACATGGGCAGAGGGTGGTTTAAGCCAAACAGCGACTTGGTTAGAAATGAATGCTTTGTCGTGGAGTGTCTACATGTCTCTTTCCTCCCCTGGATTCTGCAGCCGGATACTGCGTCTCAGTCAGCTTGGTGTGCTCAGCACAGGGGCTGGGAGAGAGGAGGTGTTACTGAATACCCATAAAAGACGATAACAATCAGAACTAATATTGAGTGAGAATTCTGTGTCAGGCCTGTGCTTATTGTTTACATGTATTATTTACTCCTCACAACAGCGCCAGAAGGCACCCTCAGGAGACAGCTGAGAAGATATAGCACAGAGATGTTAAGTAACTCATCTAGCATCACTCAGCTAGTTGGTGGCTGAGCTAGGATTTAAACCCAGGTACTTTGGCTCCAGAGAGAGGGCCCTGGGTGCAAAGTGGTCCACAGAGCAGTCATGACAACAACAGTGAAAACGGACTGGCAGGCACCGGTCATGGGGACTAGAGAAGGAGTTAAGAAGGATGGCAGGAGCCCACCAGGTAGCCTGGCGGTGGGAGCACCGGGTGAAAGACAAGGGGCTGAGAACGGCCATCGCCATTTGAGGAACGACGATACACTTGGTAGATAATGGGGTGTGCTCAGAGATGAACATAGGAAGCTGGGGCCTGAGCCCAGTGAGCCCGGGGGCCAAGCGAAGGAACACAGGCTCTCTCCTGTGGGAGAGGGCAGAGCATTGACACAACCAGGTATGAGGACCCACCTCTCACTAATTCTGTGACCTCGGGCAAGGCACTGCCCCTCTTGCAACCTTGGGTTTCCAAAACTAAGATCATGGCATTCGGTCCCAATCACTTCATGGCAAATAAAAGGGGAAAAGGTGAAAGCAATAACATATTTTCTTTTCTTGGGCTCCAAAATCACAGCGGATGGTGACTGCAGCCATGAAATTAAAAGACACTTGCTTCTTGAAAAGGAAAGCTATGACAAACCCAGACAGCATATTAAAAAGCAGAGACATCACTTTGCCAGCAAAGGTCCATCTAGTCAAAGCTATGTTTTTTTCGAGTAGTCATGTACTGATGTGAGAGCTGGAGCATAAAGAAGGCTGAGTGTTGAAGAATTGATGCTTTTGAGCTGTGGTTCTGGAGAAGACTCTTGAGAGTCCCCTGGATAGCAAGGAGATCAAACTAGTCAATCCTAAAGGAAATCAATCCTGAATATTCATTGGAAGGACTCATGCTGAAACTGAAACTCCAGTACTTTAGCCACCTGATGTGAAGAGCTGATTCTTTGCAAAACACCCGGATGCTGAGAAAGATTGAAGGCAAAAGGAGAAGGAATGACAGAGGATGAGATACTTAGATAGCTTCACCGACTCAATGGACACGAATCTGAGCAAACTCTGGGATAGTGGAAGACAGAGGAACCTGGAATGCTGGGTCCAAGGGGTCACGGAGAGTCAGACCCAACTTAGCAACGGAGCAGCAACAACAAAGACGGGGTGGGGGGCGGTCCCTGCTGCGTCCTGCCTCTCGGGGCCTGGGCAAGGACCAGTAAGACAGGAGACAAAAGCGACTGTATAAACTGTAGCAGATCTGACAGATGCAGGTTGGTGGGAGACATGGAAAGAAGTGAACAGACAGCAGTTGTGAGAGTAGCCAGCTGTTTTCATCTTGAGACTACCAGATGGCCTCCAATTTTTATGGTTAAAAGGAATAGCATTTGCATGAGGCCTTGCTACTGCCGTGCGGCTTTTATCACCTCAGTTGCGGGTCCTCAAACCTTTTGAGTTAGATGTAATTATTCATCTTGGGCTTCCCCGGTGGCTCAGACAGTAGAGAGTCTGCCTGCAGTGCGGGAGACATGGGTCTAATCCCTGGGTTGGGAAGATGCCCTGGAGAAGGAAATGGCAAACCACTCCAGTATTCTTGCCTGGAAAATCCCATGGATGGAGGAGGCTGGCGGGCTACAGTCCACGGGGTGGCGAAGAGTTGGATATGACTGAGCGACTTCACTTTTATTCAACTTACAAGTGAAGGCACTGAGGTGCAGAAAGATGAGGTGACCCCCGCCCCCGCCGAGCCCCACAGGCCAGGGGCAGAGCTGAGCACAAGTCTGGGGTTCCCGGTGCACAGCTGTGTCCTTTCAGGGTCTCATGTGACCTTCTTTATACTGTTAGCTTGTCAGAGCCAGAGGGCAAACCAAGAGCACGAAGGTACCAGGAGGCAGGAAACAGCAAGAACTGAAGACTAGAGGTATTTGAGGTCTCGAGCACTGGTCAGTAACCTCGAAGGTCTGACAGGTCAGAACTTGTCATTTTACTGAGGTCCAGATCTGAATTCTTTGCTGCAAGACCGATAAGCGGGGCAAAACCTGTCAGAGAGGCCACCCAGCTGACTGCCCAGTGGGCGGTTCTCAGCTCAGCTGCCCGGTTTTCTTCCTGGGGGAGGCAGAGAGGCCTGGGGTTGAAGGTGCACAGGGTGAGAGGCAGTCCTTCTGGGGAGAAATCCCAGCTCTGCCACTTGAAGCTGTGTGACGTTAAGCGACTTCCTGTCTCTGAACTTGTTTCCTGATATGGGATATAAGAATAATAACATCTACTTCCAAGGATGTTGAGAGGATTAAATGAGATAGTCATTCATAGGCTTTTAGGACAGCCAAGGAACTGGGTGGTACAGGGTGGCCTCTGGGAGGGGAAGTGGGAGGCAGGGATGCAGAGGAGGGAGGAAGGCTTACTGCTCACCATATACCTTTTTGTAATCTCTTGTTTTGTTTTAATCACGTGTAGAGGGTTCCTTTTCAGATATATTAATAGAATTTTAAAAACTGAAATAATGCATATAAAATACTTGGCACAGTCTTGACATATAACACCCCATAACTCTTAGCCTTATAGTTAATAATATATGTATGACTAATAGTCATATATATATAATACATATAGTTATACTGGTTTTAGAAAAGGCAGAGGAACCAGAGATCAAATTGCCAACATCCGCTGGATCATGGAAAAAGCAAGAGAGTTCCAGAAAAACATCTATTTCTGCTTTATTGACTATACCAAAGCCTTTGTGTGGATCACAATAAACTGTGGACAATTCTGAAAGAGATGGGAATACCAGACCACCTAACCTGCCTCTTGAGAAATCTGTATGCAGGTCAGGAAGCAACAGTTAGAACTGGACATGGAACAACAGACTGGTTCCAAATAGGAAAAGGAGTATGTCAAGGCTGTATATTGTCTCCCTGCTTATTTAACTTATATGCAGAGTACATCATGAGAAACGCTGGAATGGAAGAAACACAAGCTGGAATCAAGATTGCCGGGAGAAATATCAATAACCTCAGATATGCTGATGACACCACCCTTATGGCAGAAAGTGAGGAGGAGCTAAAAAGCCTCTTGATGAAAGTGAAGGAGGAGAGCGAAAAAGTTGGCTTAAAGCTCAACATTCAGAAAACGAAGATCATGGCATCCGGTCCCATCACTTCATGGGAAATAGATGGGGAAACAGTGGAAACAGTGTCAGACTTTATTTTTTTGGGCTCCAAAATCACTGCAGATGGTGACTGCAGCCATGAAATTAAAAGACGCTTACTCCTTGGAAGAAAAGTTATGACCAACCTGGATAGTATATTCAAAAGCAGAGACATTACTTTGCCGACTAAGGTCCGCCTAGTCAAGGCTATGGTTTTTCCTGTGGTCATGTATGGATGTGAAAGTTGGACTGTGAAGAAAGCTGAGCGCCGAAGAATCGATGCTTTTGAACTGTGGTGTTGGAGAAGACTCTTGAGAGTCCCTTGGACTGCAAGGAGATCCAACCAGTCCATTCTGAAGGAGATCAACCCTGGGATTTCTTTGGAAGGAATGATGCTAAAGCTGAAACTCCAGTACTTTGGTCACCTCATGCGAAGAGTTGACTCATTGGAAAAGACTCTGATGCTGGGAGGGATTGGGGGCAGGAGGAGAAGGGGACGACCGAGGATGAGATGGCTGGATGGCATCACGGACTTGATGGACGTGAGTCTGAGTGAACTCCGGGAGATGGTGATGGACAGGGAGGCCTGGCGTGCTGCGATTCATGGGGTTGCAAAGAGTCGGACATGACTGAGCGACTGAACTGAACTGATACATATATAATAATAATGTATAACTATTAGTTATACATATTAGTTATTATGAGCTCTTTCTTTATGGAAAATGACTCCCTCCTGCAAAGATGAAACCCTTGATGGAGCTGAAAAGGAGGATGCTAAAACAAGGGGTGCCTCTTACCTAGAGTTTCATGGAGTTTCAGGGGGCAAATACTTGTCTTTGACTGGGCTTCTTGCTAAGAAAGGTTAGGCTGACATCTGGGCACCTGGAGGATCATGGCAGCCTCATTGGAGTAGGAGGCTGGCCTTGAACGTACGTCAAACCATTGGTCCATAGGCCTGGGCTTGGCGCTTGTCTCTGTCATTCACTGGCAGAGTAACCCTGAGCAAGTTGTGGAACCTCTCTGAGCCATCAGATTTTCAATTGACAAATGAGGATGGTGAGAGTGGTCTGCCTTGCAGGGCCATTGGGAGGATTTTGAGAGAATTATGTGGTACCTCCCATCATCACGTCTTCATCTTCATCATTGTAAGGCGTTTGTCCTTCATCCGGACACAGTGGGAGCCAGTAAAAGGTTTCTGCCAGGCGAGTCGGGTTGGATTTTAGGCATGAGAGGTCACTCTGGAGGTCACTGTGGACAGGGGACTGAGTGAGGAGGGGACTGAGAAGGATTCTGTGGGACCCCCATGCCCACCCCACTTGACCTCTCTGAGCAGCACCTTCGGCCATGAATTGTTCTCACCCTGGAAAAGGACTGTTCTGGATGTGGCAGGGAAACAAAATCTGATGTAACTAACAGAGCTTTGCCTTATCCACTTGCCTGGGGTGGTATTTATGTTAATCCTATTCCCAGCTAAAGCAACTCACTAATAAAAGCGTCGCCCCAGCTCTGGGCTCCACACCATCTGTCAGTTCCGCTCGGGAGGCGCTCTTCCCAGGGAGCAAGGAGCCCATGGCTGGGCTTCATGGGTCCTTGTGGGCCAGCCTGGAGGTCCTGTTTACCTTGCACATACAGACGAAGCCCTGCTGGGGGCCAAGCCCTGGGCAGGCACTGGGGGCCCAGAGGAGAGAGAACAGACAAGGTTGCAGGTGCTCTCGTGAAGCATGGGAGCTCCCATGCATTCTGTTGCTGCTGCTGCTGCTGAGTCGCTTCAGTCGTGTCGGACTCTATGTGACCCCAGAGACAGCAGCCCACCGGGCTCCCCCGTCCATGGGATTTTCCAGGCAAGGTACTGGAGTGGGTTGCCATTGCCTTCTCCGTGCACTCTGTTAGGAGAGGCAAAAACAAAAACACAAGTAAATAAATAAGTGACTAAGGTAAGTTCAGATGGGGTTAAATCCAATGCAGAAAAAAAGCCCTCATGTGTCAGAAAGTGGCCTAACAAGAGGGTGAGGGGAGGCCTTGTTGAGAAGGTGAATCACCCTGGCCCGTCAGGTGTGCCAGGCAGAGGGAACAACAGAAGCAGATCCCCCAAGGAAGGGCCACTGTCAGCGAGTTTGAGGACAGAAACCAGAGCACTGGAGCTGGGGTAGGAGACGAGATGGAGCCCACCGGTGGCAGAGGTCAGGACATGGGGGCCCTGTAGGCTGTGGAAGGACTGTGCGAGGGGAACCACAGGAGGGTTTTGAGTGCCATGACCTGCAGTAGTTTTAGATGTCACACTGGCTGCTGGGTGGAGAATCCATTGCAGGAGGGACAAGACTGCTCCCAGAAGGCAGATAAGAGGCTCTGGCAACTGGAGGTGGGAGAGAAGTAAGGATCGGGGTTCCCTTCGAGGGTTCAGTTCAGTTCAGTTCAGTTGCTCAGTCGTGTCTGACTCTTTGCGACCCCATGAATCACAGCACGCCAGGCCTCCCTGTTCATCACCATCTCCCAGAGTTCACTCAGACTCAAGTCCATCGAGTCCATGATGCCATCCAGCCATCTCATCCTCGGTCGTCCCCTTCTCCTCCTGCCCCCAATCCCTCCCAGCATCAGAGTCTTTTCCAATGAGTCAACTCTTCGCATGAGGTGGCCAAAGTACTGGAGTTTCAGCTTTAGCATCATTCCTTCCAAAGAAATCCCAGGGTTGATCTCCTTCAGAATGGACTGGTTGGATCTCCTTGCAGTCCAAGGGACTCTCAAGAGTCTTCTCCAACACCACAGTTCAAAAGCATCGATTCTTCGGCGCTCAGCTTTCTTCACAGTCCAACTTTCACATCCATACATGACCACAGGAAAAACCATAGCCTTGACTAGGCGGACCTTAGTCGGCAAAGTAATGTCTCTGCTTTTGAATATACTATCCAGGTTGGTCATAACTTTTCTTCCAAGGAGTAAGCGTCTTTTAATTTCATGGCTGCAGTCACCATCTGCAGTGATTTTGGAGCCCAAAAAAATAAAGTCTGACACTGTTTCCACTGTTTCCCCATCTATTTCCCATGAAGTGATGGGACCGGATGCCATGATCTTCGTTTTCTGAATGTTGAGCTTTAAGCCAACTTTTTCGCTCTCCTCCTTCACTTTCATCAAGAGGCTTTTTAGCTCCTCCTCACTTTCTGCCATAAGGGTGGTGTCATCAGCATATCTGAGGTTATTGATATTTCTCCCGGCAATCTTGATTCCAGCTTGTGTTTCTTCCAGTCCAGCGTTTCTCATGATGTACTCTGCATATAAGTTAAATAAGCAGGGAGACAATATACAGCCTTGACGTACTCCTTTTCCTATTTGGAACCAGTCTGTTGTTCCATGTCCAGTTCTAACTGTTGCTTCCTGACCTGCATACAGATTTCTCAAGAGGCAGGTTAGGTGGTCTGGTATTCCCATCTCTTTCAGAATTTTCCACAGTTTATTGTGATCCACACAGTCAAAGGCTTTGGCATAGTCAATAAAGCAGAAATAGATGTTTTTCTGGAACTCTCTTGCTTTTTCCATGATCCAGCGGATGTTGGCAATTTGATCTCTGGTTCCTCTGCCTGTTCTAAAACCAGCTTGAACATCAGGGAGTTCACGGTTCACATATTGCTGAAGCCTGGCTTGGAGAATTTTGAGCATTACTTTACTAGCGTGTGAGATGAGTGCAATTGTGCGGTAGTTTGAGCATTCTTTGGCATTGCCTTTCTTTGGAATTGGAATGAAAACTGACCTTTTCCAGTCCTGTGGCCACTGCTGAGTTTTCCAAATTTGCTGGCATATTGAGTGCAGCACTTTCACAGCATCATCTTCCAGGATTTGAAACAGCTCAACGGGAATTCCATCACCTCCACTAGCTTTGTTCTTAGTGATGCTTTCTAAGGCCCACTTGACTTCACATTCCAAGATGTCTGGCTCTAGATTAGTGATCACATCCTCATGATTATCTGGGTCGTGAAGATCTTTTCTGTACAGTTCTTCTGTGTATTCTTGCCACCTCTTCTTAATATCTTCTGCTTCTGTTAGGTCCATACCATTTCTATCCTTTATCGAGCCCATCTTTGCATGAAATGTTCCCTTGGTATCTCCAATTCTCTTGAAGAGATCTCTAGTCTTTCCCATTCTGTTGTTTTCCTCTATCTCTTTGCATTGATTGCTGAAGAAGGCTTTCTTATCTCTTCTTGCTATTCTTTGGAACTCTGCATTCAGATGCTTATATCTTTCCTTTTCTCCTTTGCTTTTCGCCTCTCTTCTTTTCACTGCTATTTGTAAGGCTTCTCCAGACAGCCATTTTGCTTTTTTGCATTTCTTTTCCATGGGGATGGTCTTGATCCCTGTCTCCTGTACAATGTCACGAACCTCATTCCATAGTTTATCAGGCACTCTATCTATCAGATCTAGGCCCTTAAATCTATTTCTCACTTCCACTGTATAATCATAAGGGATTTGATTTAGGTCATACCTGAACGGTCTAGCGGCTTTCCCTACTTTCTTCAATTTAAGTCTGAATTTGGAAATAAGGAGTTCATGATCTGAGCCACAGTCAGCTCCTGGTCTTGTTTTTGTTGACTGTATAGAGCTTCTCCATCTTTGGCTGCAAAGAATATAATCAACCTGATTTCGGTTGTTACCTTCGAGGGTAACAATGTGAATAAGATCCAGAGTGTAGTTTACCTAGCACAGCGTCTAACACACCCCGGGAGCTCCCTCCATGATGGCTGGGGGTTTATTAATATTTTGATTCTCCTCTGCCACACAGCTTCTCCAAAATGATACCTTTGAAAATCCTGATATTTGATCAGCTCAGGCACAATGCTATGGGCACTTTCCCAGGTGGGCTGGCCTCCAATCATGTCCCCAGTGGCCACGTGGGCTGCTGACCTCTGAAGTGACCCTCCAAGGGGCCATGCATTCATTTCCTGGCTCTGAAGCAATCCAACATTTAGTGCCTCCTCAGCTCTCTGCTTCAGGCAGGAGGGGGTGGGACTCTTGCACACAGAGAGATTTCGAACCTGACACCGTCCCTGCCCTGGAGTGCATATTAAGGTGGAGGGGGAAACTGTCTGATGCGCTACAGGTGCTCCGTATCTGTTGATTCACAGCTACTCACGTAGTAAGCCCCTCCTACGGTACCTATAACTTTACTTGGGTATTTCCTCATCTCAAAAGCTTTAAACTTCTCCAAGTAGAAACTCCCAGCCCAAAATTCAGGCCCTTCATAGAGTGGCCCCTACCTCATTCTCCAGTCCCACTTCAGGCATTCTTCCCCTTCATGCACTTGCCTCCTGCCACAAGACACTTGGGCTTCCCTGCTGGCTCAGTGGTAAAGAATCCGCCTGCCAGTGCAGAAGATTTGAGTTTGATCCCTGGGTCAGGAAGATCTCTTGCAGAAGGGAGTGGCAAGCCACTGCAGTATTTTTGCCTGAGAAATTCCATGGACAAAGGAGCCTGAGAAATTCCACGGATAGAGGGCTACAGTCCATGGAGTCACAAAAGAGTCAGATACGACAACGACTAAACAATAACACGGCTCAGACGGTAAAGCGTCTGTCTACAATGCAGGAGACCTGGGTTCAATCCCTGGGTCGGGAAGTTCCCTGGAGAAGGAAAAGGCAACCCACTCCAGTACTCTTGCCTACGACACTTATTACTGTTCCCTGTTCTCTGACATTTCTCTGACTTGCACTACCTTTCCTTGTACCTAGAATATCACTTCTCCCATTCACTACCTGGTAAACTCCTATACATCCATCAAAGCCCAGCTCCAGGGAATTCCCTGGCAGTCCAACAGTTAGGACTCTGTACTTTCACTGCCGAGGGTGTGGGTTTAATCCCTAATCAGAGAACTAAGATTCTGAAAGCTGTGTGGCAAGGGCAAAAAATAAAAAAGGTCCAGCTCCAACATTAGGATCTTTGCAAAGCCTTTCTGATTGTCTCCAGACTGAGACACTTAATAGGCAGAGTTGGTCCTCACTCCACGATACTCCCAGTCTTCCACTCATTACTCTGGCATGTCAGACTGCTATGGATCAGTGACTCAGTCCTTCCATTGGACTGTGAGCCCCTAACTGGTTCATCTCGGTGACTCCTAACAGGGCCTGGCTAGAGGAGGGAAGTGGTCAGGAAGCAATTTTGTTGGGTGACAAGGATATCAGTGTGGCCACAGTTACAGGTAGCTGAGAGGCACAAGCATGAGGCCAGAGTGGCCAGCAGATGCCTGTAGGGCAGGGCCTTGGACGCCAGGGCTTTGGTGGGTTTCAGCCACTGGAGAGAAAGATGAGGAAGAAGAGGAAAACCAAATCCCACTTAAAAGAGCTGGGAAGGAGAACTATATGGCATTAGGATAGGGGATATAAATATTAATTATGCTCACACAATGTTCTCAAAGGCTATTAGCTCTGGGTCCATTTTCCAACATAAATAAGAGAAGATAACCCTTGCCATTAAGAACTTCAAGACTACTAATAGGCAACAAAATAGCTGTGCACCTATAAACATATAAAATTGTCTCTTTCTTGACCTCTGACTCCATCTCATCAAACATTCCCTTATGCAGATGTAGAAATCGAGTCATGGAGAGTTGAAGTAGCTTGTCTAAAGTTGTTATTTGAAGCAACAAGCCAATGACTATCCAATTCAAAGGCAGTCATGAAGGAATCTCACCAGTCACAGAACTTGTTTTTCATCCAGTATGGTTGCTTGTGTTTTCTGCCTTATACATGGGTTGATACTCACTGTGAAAAAAACCCAGATTGGATTAGAACCCAAAGTGTAAAATAAATATGAGTCCATACTTACATAAAATAAATAACCAGGGGGGAATGGGCAAGTCTTCCTTAGGAAGAATTCCAAATAATATATGTAGATACTGGCCCCTCCTCCAGGAGGTCAAGTTTGAGTCCCGTCGCCTTTGAGTGTGGTCTGGGGAGGAGAGTCTGAGATGAAGATGAGTGCACAGGAAGTTTATTAGGGGCTGCTCCCGGGTGGAGGGAGGGAAACGGGTAAGATTAGGCAGAGATCAGTTGGGGCATGGAGTAGTAAGACCTCAGCTGGTGCCACGGAGCTGCGAAGCTCCGGTCCTTCAGAGTTGTGCTGAACTGGGACAGTTGAAATAAGCCTTTATAACCAGGAATCAACCAGCCCTGGTGGAAGGGTCTGACCTGGCGGGACGCAACTCTCCTCAGCTGAGGGAGTTCCCAGCAAGTGGTTGCTAGCTGAGGGGGAAAGGGGGTGTCAGTCACAGGGATAAGGTCTGGGCAACACAGGGCAGCATCCTCTAGAGCCCACGCTTTGTGCCATCCAGCCCCAGTCCTTTTAAGTTCTGGGAGCACCTCTTCCGGGATTCTGGTGGGCCTCTTCTCCTGTGGGAAACTTACAGAGAAGTCAGTGAGACAAACTGCCACCCTCACCACCGTGACTGGTCTGCAGTTGACGCTCATTCTTCCCTTCTGTTGCCTGTTCTAGATTCCCCTTACCCTCAGCTAGCACCTCTTCTGGGCTCAGTGACCTATGTGGTGACATGATCTTACCCTCCGGCCTGAGAGCCTGTGGTCACCTGATTCTTCTCAGGCCACGGCTCCTGCACTGTCTATTTACTGTAAGTATTGGGAAAGGATCCCCTGCAGAAGGAAATGGCTACCCACTGCAGTATTTTTGCCTGGGAAATCCCATGGACAGAGAAGCCTGGTGGGCTACAGTCCATGGGGTCATAAAAAGAGTCGGACACAACTGAGCGGCTAAACAATCTGCCAAGGGAATGCCAAGGGATTTCCAAATGGATTAGCTGGGTGTGAAAGATATACCTCTGTGCTCTCCAGTGCTTAACAGCAGCCTTATCACTTTCCGATGATCAGGGTTAATTATGTTGAAAGAATGGTGACTCTGCTTCTTGCCTGCTGGTCCCTGGAAACTAGGATCTCAAAGTACCTGGGTGTCAGACATGGTGAAAAGTTCGTCATCTTGATGTTTCTCCAGCTGAAGTGTTGCCTCTTTGGCACCTCCAACCCTGCAGGTGCCAGAGTTGTGAGGAGTGATGATAAGTATGAGACCACTCCTGCTTTCATCTTTGGTTCCTGGACCCATGTATTTATTCTCCCTGTTGGAGACAAAGCGCTGTGTAATGGTCTTTGATATACTGCTTCTAGGAGGATGGCATCCTGTCCTCAGAGTATTGTTTCTGAGCTGGTGGCTCAGCCGTGCCTTCTACAGACAGTTCCAAACTGGCAGCTTAAGGACAGTGCAGCGTGTGGAGGGATGAGTTGTCTCCACGGCCGTGTGCCTACTGACGTAGAGTCATGCTGGATCCCACGCCAGTAGCTTAAACACCCTGTAATCTTTGCAGAATTGTGCAGGATGAAGCCCTACAGAGACCTAGGATATATGTCTATTTCAGGAAGGATGACTTGCAGCTCTTTCCAGGGTAGAAGGGGTTTAACATAATCAAGTTGTCAAGTGGCTATTTTTCCCAAGGAAGGAGACATATCGAAGATTGAAAGTGGGGTTTTGTTACTGGTAGCTTAAACACTTAGCATCAGCAATAGCTAGACGAGTCTTGGTGAGTGGGAACCCATGCTAATGGGCCCATACATTCCCTCTCTCCATGCCATCATGGTTAGTGTTTGCTGACACCCCTATTGCCAACTCTGGGATGGTCTTATAGGCTGATTACATACACATGGTTGTTTAATGCTTCTCCTGCTGTCTGGTTGGTGTTAACACAGAATTCAGTGACCTTCACACTTGGTGCCCATTTCCATAGGTCCATCCATATGCCTCTAGCCCAGCTCTCCTTGTCCCTGGTTTTCTAATCTTTTCCTTCCAGACCCCCAACCAAGCAGCCAAACCATGCACTGCTGCCCATGAGATCCAGTAATACGCCATCCTTGGGCCCCTTTTCTTTCCACAGAGTGGATGACCATGTGTGCTATTCAAAGCCCTGCCCACTGGAATTATTTTCTCCTCTACTGTCTTTCAAGGACACCCCTATGTGAGGCCTGCAGTGCAGCAAGAGTCTATTTTTGGCTTGCTCACACGTACTGAGCCTACCCACTCATAAACAAATTTTGGCTTTTTTTCCTCCTTCAGCTGGATACAAGGAGCTCTCCAGGCAGCCGCAGGTGAGCAGAGGAAGAGACACTGGTGCAAAGGGGGGTGGGGGGGCGGTGACAAGGTGTCTGGGCCACCTGTTCATGCAGCTGCCTTCTGCCCTGTGGTCCTGTGACCAATCCCAGCTGTACCACATCTGTATCATGATGAACTGCTGCAGGCCTTGTCTGACCTTCCGACTTGGGGGATCTGATAGAACCCAGCTCACAATGAGCAGCTCTGGCTGCGTGGTCAACTTGATGATGCAGAGTCAGACGATCTAACCTGCTAGCAAATCAGGAGCTGTATTTGGACAAGTGTGTCGTTCCTGGCTAGAGATGACATGGCCCTGCTCCAGAACCCCAGGGGTCTAGATGGTGATTCTCCTACTAGGCCTTGTCATAAACTCCACAGGCGTCTTTTCCCACTACAGCTGCCTCAGATACCATGGGTTCTGCCAGATCATATGGTCCACCCAGCAAAGCTACTTGTCTTACAGCCTGGACCTGCTGCTGCATTCCGATCTAAACTCTGGGTCCCGATCTAAATAGGCAGCCTTGGGGGCTTCCCTGGCTCAGATGAAGAATCTGCCTATTAGTGCAGGAGACTTGGGTTGGATCCCTGGTCTGGGAGGATCCCACATGCCGCGGAGCAACTAAACCCATGAGCTGCAGCTATTAAGCCTGTGCTCTAGAGCCCAAGGGCCACAATTGCCCATGTGCCCAGAACCCTAGAACAAAAGAAGTCACTTTAATGAGAAGTTCATGCACCACAGCTAGAGTAGCTACCACTCTCTGCAACTAGAGAAAAGCCTGTGCACCAGTGAAGACCCAACACAGCTAAAAAATACCCAAAAACATAAAACTACATATATTAAAAAAAAAAACAAAAACCCAAACAGGCAGCCTCTGTGTTATCTGATATATGGGAGGATATATGGGAGGAAACAGTATGTACTCCTAAGTATGGAATAGGCTTCCTCCAAAACCCAAAGAGGCATTGAGCTTCCTTCATAATGGAGGGGAAGATGCAACACTTGTGTCTTTTACTTTGGAGGGAATGTGTCTGGCAAATCCCCGATGACCGGCCCCCAAAAATTTCAATGATATGTCAGATATGCAGATGATACCAGTTTAATGGCAGAAAGTGAAAAGGAACTAAAGAGTCTCTTGATATGGGTGAAAGAGGACAGTGAAACAGCTGTCTTAAAACTCAACATTCAAAATACTAAGATCATGGCATCTGGTCCCATCACTTCATGGCAAATAGAAGGGGAAAAAGTGGAAACAGTGGCAGATTTTACTTTCTTGAGCTCCAAAGTCATTGTGGATGATGACTGCAGCCACGAAATTAAAAGACGCTTGCTCCTGGGAAGCAAAGCTATGACAAATCTAGACAGCATACTAAAAAGCAGAGACGTCACTTTGCCAACAATGGTCCACTAGTCAAAGCTGTGGTTTTTCCAGTAGCCATGTATGGAGGTGAGAGCTGGACCACTGAGCACTGAAGAATTGATGCTTTCAAACTGTGGTTCTGGAGAAGACTCTTGAGAATCCCTTGGACAGCAAGGAGATCAAACCAGTCAATCCTAAAGCAAATCAACCCTGAACAGTCATTGGAAGGACTCATGCTGAAACTGAAGCTCCAATACTTTGGCCACCTGATGTGAAGAGCTGACTCACTGGAAAAGATCCCGATACTGGGAAAGATTGAGGGCCAAAAGAGAAGAGGGCAGCAGAGGATGAGACGGTTAGATGGGATCACCAACTCAATAAACATGGATTTGAGCAAGCACCGGGAGATGTTGAAGGACAGAGAAGCCCAGTGTGCTGCAGACCATGGAGGTCGCAGAGTCGGACACAACTTAGCAACAACAACATCAGGCTTCTGAATCTTGGTAGAGTTTTCTCCCATTCTCTGCAATGTGTGTGTCTCACTAAGGTTTCCAGTATACTTGCTGTTTCTTGCTCATCTGTTTCAATTAGCTGGTGGGTTTAGTACAATACATATGTGTGATATTCTGCAAGATACCTAGTTGGTACCAGTCTTTCAAGGCTAGACTGTAAGACACCACCAGAGTTAACAGCCCTGGAGCAAAACTGTAAATGTATACTTTCGTCTGTTCCAAGTGAATATGAAGTCTGAGCTTTCTTTCTGATATGGAAAGAAAAGAGAAACACTTACTATATCAGTGGCTACATACTATGTACTGGAGAACATATTAATGCACTCCAGGAAAGATACCACATCTGCCATTAGAACTACCACTTGGCTGATCTTGCTGGGTTCACTGTCACCTTCCAAGGTACATCTGATTTTTGTAGGGGACAGACCAGTGAATTAAATAGAGAGATACAGGGAACACTATTCCTGCAACATTTAGGTCTTTAAGGATGGCGTTAATCTTTGCCATTCCCTGATTACCAGTGAGGTTGAGCATTTTCTAATATGCTTATTGGCTTATTTCCTCTTCTTTGAATTCCTGTAATTCGTAATTGTTTGCTTTTTAAAAATGGTTTCTCTATCTTAGTTATCCATGTGATCCTCAGACTTGGCACATGAGAACTCAATGAATAGGCACTGAATCAAAGGTTTTTCTCTCTTTTTTTTTTTCAGCCATGCTGCCCAACTTGTAGGATCTTAGTTCCCCAGCCAGGGATTGAAGCTGGGCCTTCAGCAGTCGAAGTGTTGAGTCCTAACCACTGGACTGCCAGGAAAGTCCCTAAATCAAAGATTTTAACAGGATGAAAAAGTATACCATTTGATTGGACATCCTGGTCATCTGGGATCTTGAAAGCAACCTCCTTAACTTATGGGTAAGCCTATTCCTGACAGCAATTGTATCATTTTGGTTGGTTTAAAAAGAAAATACAAAGTCATCCAATCAAATCATCTCTCATCTGAAACCGAGGCAGCGTCACCAAACTAATCGAAGCTCCAAAGCCTTGTTTTCTGGATGGACTCCCTTTGATAGCAATAATGGGCAGTAACAAACTGAGGCCTCAGCCCATCTGGCTGTGATAAACGCATCCAAAACACATTACAGATCTCAGAGTGAGGCTCTGAGGCCTCAGGCTGCAGCAAAAGAAAACCAAGGCTGACAGGCACAAGTTTAAAAACCTGATATTTCATAAATGAAAAAAGGCCAGCTGCCTGTTCCTTCACCACTGAACACAGTAAATGCATTATCTGAGCTTCCTGCCATTTTTCAAACTTGGAACCCTCAGATATCATTAGAGTGTATCATCAACTCTAAACTTCATTTGTCCAAAAAAAAAAAAAAAAAAACACCTCTAATTTACTGAATCTCTAGTGTTTCTTTCCTTTGCCTTAAATTGTTGTTGTTGTTTTTAAATCATTAAGTTTTTTTCTTATGTATCTGTTTATACAGGAACATCTTTATCTTTTTAAAACACACATCTTATTAGGTCTCTCACTTTCTCAGAAACTTCTCATGCCTTTCCATGATCTGAAGGCCAAAGTCCAAACTCCTTCACAAGGCCTCCAGGGCCCTATCAACCTTTTTTGCCCAATTTCTCTCCATTCCTAAGACCCTTAAGCTTCTACCACCCATTTTATTTGCCTTTACTGAAATAAGCCATGCACTTTATATCTCTGTGCTTTTGCACACATACTGACCCCTCTGCTAAGAACTCTGTGTGAAGACTTCCTTTCCCTTAGAATGGGTGTTAATCACCACTTTCTCCACTTTCTCAACATTGTAAATAATTATCTACAGTAAGCACTTAATATGCTATACTGTAATTATTTTCCTAAGTGTTTATCTCTCCACCAGACTAAGAATTCCTGAAAACTAGAAACTGTATCTTAATTACTGCAGTTTCCCCAGTGTCAGTCTAGTCCCTGGAACAGAGGAGTTGGGCAACATTTGTTTACTGAGTGAATGAACAGACAAGCTCCCTACTCCAAAGACCAGAACCTCTAATTTAACAACCACAAGAAAAGGATCAATAAGCTGCTGGAGCAGATTCTAAGAGTATTTATTCACCCGAATTTTCTCTAGCAACTGAACACACTTAGAAGACATATTCATGCCTAGACTTACGGGCAACTCAGAGGTCCCAGGAACTTCTCTCACCCCATTTCATGACTTGACCCTTTCATTTTTAAGAGGCTGGAGCTCAGAGATGCTTCTTAGCGGGTGGGCAAGCTTGGATGGATGTCGGCAAGCTTCCTTCCCTTCAGCAAGCACTCAGAATAGCTCCATTAGTGTTCATGGAAATCCTGCACATGCATCAAGGAGAAAACAGCCACAAATAACACAGCCTGCTTTCGAAATCTCCAAAGCACATCTCTGCAATCATTTTACTTTCCAACTATCACCACCAAAGCCTTTCAGCCATAGAGCGATTGTCTTCAACTTACTCTGGGCTCCTAAGTTAGCAGAACCCTTTGACTGTTTATAAATGAAGCTTCCTATTTCCGGTCTCTCTCCCTGCTCCAGCTTCTCTTCTACACAGCCACTTATCCAAAATACTAACCAGTTCCTGCATGGCATCAGTCCAAACACCTTCACTTGATGCTCAAAAGACCCTTCAAACCTGATCATGGAAATCTAGGGGTTAACACTTGGGAGACAGGGATGGGCTGAAGATACAAACTGGAATTGCCATCAGCATGTAAAAGATGCTTGAAACCATGAGAGTGGATGAACTCAACCAGGGAAGCTATCTACAGGCAAATCACCTGAGTTTTGAGTCTTAGATCTGTTATTCACTACCCGTGTGACCTTAAGTAAGTTATGAAACTATTGTGAGCCTTACTTTTCTCATCTTTAATTGGGTATTTTTTAAAATGCCCAGCACAGTGCTAAGCAATTATTATTCAATCTCCCAGAGTTACTAGCAATGGGAAATTGAATAAGATACTTCTGCTTGGCTTACCAAGCAGGGTCTCATCTGTAGCTCCTGCTAGGTATCCACAAGGCACCATGGAATGGGTGCTCAGCAAATGACTGCCAAATAAAAGAAGAAATCTAAAAAATCTGAAAC
Organism: Oreotragus oreotragus; assembly: GCA_006410675.1. Lineage (NCBI taxonomy): Eukaryota > Metazoa > Chordata > Mammalia > Artiodactyla > Bovidae > Oreotragus > Oreotragus oreotragus. The sequence goes on along the minus strand of SJYX01007094.1, from coordinate 136,544 downwards.
AAAACTTAGTAATAAAATAGATGAGATGTTCAACAGGCTTTTCTAAACTGTATAACGATCAATGTAAATGCTAATGAATTATCTTAGGAAAAGGATCTAGCACTTAGAAGGTAGACAATGTTAGGCCCTTTCTTTCTGTCCGTCCTTGCTTTAAAAAACAAACAAACAAACAAAAAAGTTTCTAAAATAAATCTCTGATAAGCTTAATCCACTATAACAGCAAAAATATAAACACAAGTACATATAAAATCATACAAATAAATTNCCTAAATTCCTGCCTAATCATTCTTTATTTTCACCAACTATACTTTCTCACCTCAAAACACTTTTCAATGAAAAAGCCATATCTTTGGTTTTAGGGAAAAAAAGCCCCAGTTTATTATTTTTTTTAAAAAAGCAAGTATCATTTCCATAATTGTTTAAGCAAGCCAATAGACAGGTATTTTGTTTTACAAAACATATGTATATAATTTTTCTCTTACAGTAATTCATTTCAAGAGCAATTTCATTATGTATCTTCTACAGAGCCCTAAACGGAGGCAGCCAGCATATTCAAATAAAACTCCAAGGAGTGGGCATGCTTCAGGCCAGCTCCTCATTAGAAACCCCAGCATGGGGGCTCTGGAGACCAACGCACGGAAGGTCTTCCAGGGAGAGCTGAAACGTTCAGATAAGTCAGTTCTGGAAAGAAGTGGTAGCTGGCGGGCTCCGGCAGGCTCACCCCTGGGGTAGCGCAAAGAGAACAGACGGGGGAGTTCTGAGAGGCAGTGGAGCTATCTAAACTCGGGGGGATGGAACCGAGTAAGCAGCAGAGGTAATTGAGTTTCAGTTACCTGCAGGGTGGCGAAATAAAGCAGTAACTTCATCTGCCTGACGCGGGGGAAGTTTAGAGGTGTCCTTGGCATACTCACAGTGAAATCCGTCCCCCTTTCACTGTGTTGGGTGATGGCAACCGTACTGCGCTTCCTAGCGACAGCAAGCACTCGTCCTGTTAGGCAGCCCCAGCGCACTCCAGCTAATGAAGCATTTCCTGCAGGCCTGTCTCCAGGGCTCTGCATCCTCTGTCTGAAGGAATGGCACCATGGGAAAATCTAGCACAGCCAGCATCAACCATCACCCAAACTCAAAAGAATCTTTGAATGGCAGAGAGAGGCCCATTTTCCTTTCTGCCCAGCCCAGTGCTGGAACCACCCTCAGGTCACTTTTTGTGGGTCTGTACAAACGTGCCGACTGGCAGCATGCCGTTCTTCACCTGCTCCTGGATTTCAGCTCGATGCTTTAATGTGAAGACCAGGGCTCTCACCGTCCGCCGGTATGGCCCATTAATGAGGCGGGAGCAGAGATGAAACGTTTCCCGTTCAATATTTTCAACCAGTAGGTGATCCATCTAAAAAAAACAGAAAAATTATCAAATTAGGGCCTTGCATTGCATAAAGATTAAAAGCAAGAGAGGCTGGAGCACTTTGCTCAGAGGCCTCCATTAATCAACTGAAATTCAAGGACATCTACTTCCTGTCACAAGAGAAACAGGAAGAGCAAATTAATTCCACCCTGGCAATTAAGGAACAAGGCCATGTGCTTTGTGACAGGGACCTCATTCACAACCCCTGCCGGGTGGTAATATTTGCCATTATAACAGGAAACTGGCTTGAACCAAGCAATGGGTTCTGGGCTCTGAGCCCTGTACTTTACCAACCAGGAAACGAAGACCAAGGATAATAAATCAGTGTAAGAGTTTATACTTTCTGTTTGTTTGTTTGAAAGTGCTTTTTAACCCCTTATAGCATTTTTAAACACTGGGTCTGGATCCTAAATGTGTGTTAAGCAGTTTATAAATCATTTTTCACATTTAACACTTAATAACTCCTATTATCTCATTTTACAGATAAGGAAACAGGTTCAAAGGTAAAGAAATGCTCCAGATTTTACAACTATTAAGAGGAGAAGTTGGGACTCTGACTTGAACACTCATGTTTCTTCCCTTTTACCATACTCACTGCCCCCATAACTTCCTGAGGGGCCATGTGAGTTTGGAGAGACCCCGGCAGGGTCAGCTAAGCAGAAAAGGGCCGAGAGGACAGGATCTGTGGCTATGCTGGGGTGTGTGGCTCAGGTCCAAGCCCTCCTGAAGTCACAGGTCTGATCAAAGAAGGACAGGTCTGGGACTTTGTCCACATGATCCAGATCTAGGCCAGACTGGGCTGCTGGTCGGGGACCCCCTCACTTCCTGCCTTTCCAGGCACATTGCTCACTCTTTGCCTCCCTGGTCCTGACTCCAGCCTAGCCTGAGCGTGCTCAGTTGCTTTCACATACCTCTACACCTCTGATCAGGTACTTGCTCCCTCAGCCAGACACACTTTCCCAGGAAATGCATTCCTATTTGTATGTGTAGCTAAAAAACAAAAAGCAAAAAAGCCAATCCTAGTTTAAAGGACTACAAGTTCCTCTCAGGGCTGCCATAATGTCCTGAGCTCCCCATAGTCATTTTCACAACAGAATGGTCTTGTCTTCCCTGAGAATGAATTCCTTGAAAACAGGAAACAAATTTCTCTCTCATTAGCTTTTTTTCCTTCACTGTTTCCCTCCTACCCGACCATATATTCAGATACTTACTCAGCACTTACTATGTGCTTGGGCTGAGAAAAGAGCAGTGAACAATGTCAATACAGCTCTTGACTTCACAGAGAGCACAGGCCAGCTGGAGACGGATAGGAGCAGGCCCTGCAAGTATAGTGAGTGCTACGAAGGGGAACAGAAGCAAGTTCTGGGGCACTGAGGTACAGCAAAGGGACCTGGCCCAGGAAAGAGTGAGCGCTTGACGTGAGACCTGGAGAAAGAGTAGGGTCAGGCCAGGTGACGTGGCCATTTTTGCTTGGTGATAAATTCAGTGAGCTGTACATATATGTACTGTACTTATACTTTAAAAAGGAAAAGTTTAAGAAAAAAATGCACCAAAATTAAAAAAAGATTACCTGACATTTGATAAAAAGTGTCCTAACAAAAAAGAGAGACCAACAGACCAAAATGAATGAAGAATCCTGGAAGAAATGAGACCCAAGCAGGGGAGCAGAATAGGACTGAGAGAGAGAGAGAGAAAGAAGATGAATATCCAGGCCCAGACGTCTGCTTAGATGTAACAGACGAAAGACGTTCAGGGAGGTTTGTGGTCCTGATGACTGACTGATCATCTCCAAGGATGGTGCTGGAGTGAGTTGGCTTGGCACCACAGCTCTCTAAAACCCAGATTCCTTGAGCGTTCATGGCCTCCTGAGTGGGCACTGAACTAGCTCCCAGCCTGAGGCAGCCCCCGTACCAGACTACTTTACAAGGTGGTAAGGGTGGCTGGCCGTCTGCCCAGCATTTGTCCAGCAACATTTGCAAGAGAGGCTCCTCACCCCAATGTGGGGTTCTTCATCCCAGTGTGAGGATGGTTACTCACTGATTGTTTAGAGATTCACTTAATATAACGGCCAAGAAAAAAGTCTGTTTTTTTCCTTTCTTTTGAGGGGAGTGGTTGTTCAGGGAAGAAGGGTATGTATTCCTTTGCAAAAATAAATCATGGCCATTCCATTAAATTATAGTATATATATAAAGAACCTGAGAGTACCTTGAAATTCACAGAACTGAATACTTTTTCATACTTCATTCAACAAATAGCTATTGAGTTACTACTCAGTATGGTCTGATTTAGATATTTGAGACACCCAAGCAGAAAAGACATGACACCCTACCCTTAAGTCACACCCTAGAAAGGAGAGGCACGCACATAGAAAACCATGAAGCAGGAGGACAGGTGCTATCCCAGCGATGTGATGGGAATGAGAAGCAATCAGCAAACAATTCTCATGGATGCCTCTTGTTAAGTGAAGGCCAGTCAGAATGAAGACATGAAGAAAAACATTTGTAATATTAAAATGTAAACCATAAAGGAAAGTGATTCATCATGTATCCTTGTGTATAATGTGTTCACTGCACAAAGTGAACAGTGCCTATTTTATAATGTCTTTGGACATTCCAAACCTACCCAAGCTAAGAGTCTTTCCCAGTGGGTCCTAACCTGGTAATTTAGGTAAGCCCCTTTGGGTGAAGCATTGAAGCTGAAGCTCCAATACTTAGGTCACCTGATGCAAAGAGGTGACTCACTGGAAAAGACCCTGATGCTGGGAAAGACTGAAGGCAAGGAGAAAGGGATGACATGGGATGAGACGGTTGGACGGCATCACTGACTTGATGGACATGAATTTGAGCAAACTCAGTGAGATAGTGAAGGACAGAGTAGCCTGGCGTGCTGTAGTTCACGGGGTTGCAGAGTCAAACATGACTTAGCAACTGAAAACAATAACAATTTTAGGTGAAAGGACCAGAGTCTTACAAAGACCTCGAGAAGAAGGGATTTTGCTATGGGATACACGTATGAATGGGAACAAGAATGCTGTAAGAAACCTAGGGAGGTTTATTTATGGACCAAACCCTTTCTCTGTGTCTCATGATCCGCCTAATCTCTTTTTCACATATTTTTGCTCCTTTTCATTTGCCTTGCTGTCAGTTCCTCCTGTTGTACTTCTATCCATAGCTTCTGCTTCCTTGAAACTCCTCCAAGATTCCTTCTGTTTCAAAACTTTCGTTGTTGTTTCTTGGTATTTCCTAGGTCAGTTTCCCAGAAAGTCTGATTTGCCTTCCTTATGTATTTGTACCTATGGGTTGAATATGTGTTATTCAATTGTCCAGTCATGGACAAACTGGGAGAAGATATAAAACACATTCACCCCGAGCTGTCTTACATCAAGGATTTTGGACTCAGAAGAAATGGTGCCATAATCAATTAGTGATGTCTGCCATGACTGTAAGCTGGGAAGAAACTCTTCTTAGTGTGTTTATCTGAAGTGCAGAACTTCCCATACTGTATTATAACCTCTATTTGCCTATTTCCCTCAGAAGATTGTGAGTGCCTCCAGGGCTGATACCATGCTGGATCCATTTCTAAATTCCCCATGCCTAGCATAGGTACTGGCACATATTAAGTGCTCAGTAAATATTTGCTAAATGAATTTCCTCTTTCCCCATGTATACCTCCCTCCTTTCCTGCTCTTTCAGTAACATCCTATATATAGGAGATGAAATATGTTTCTATTTTAAATGTATTTTCTAGTGAGCAAATTCCAACCATTCTAAGGCTAGTTCAACTGCTGTCTTTTCCATGGTCTTTTCCCAGATTTCCCCATCAGATTTCACTGTTCGGTCCTGTGTGTGTTTAGACCTCTTCCTAGTACCACTATTTCAGACATATTTCATCTTGCCTCATATTATCTGCGGGCTCTTAGTCAGATGACAGTAAACTTTCTTAGGATAAGGACTGCGACTCATCTATGTTAGCATTCTCCGCTGGCACTGGTAGTAGCAGAACCAAACACTTGGGGAATTGAATATCCACTAAAGGAAACTTCGGATGAGTTTTCCAATAGCATGACTGAATGTGTACGTATATACCCACACTCCTTTTTGACCATTTGAATACATTTATTAAAGAGCGGGTCAAAACCAGAGGTGCAGTCTGAGGTCATTAAGCAAAGAAAAAACTAACAGTCCCATATGGGGATGTACGCCTGACCTGGGTCTCATTAGCACCATCTGACAACCAACTGGGCCAACCAGCCAGTGCTTCATGACTCTTAACGATAACAGGCTCACTTTGAGAATCAGATTTATTTTTTTTAATGGCATAATAGGAAAATGATCACAGGCCGTGAGGTAGGAAGGGGAGTGGATAATGAGGAAGGGGAAGTAAGAGAATGACACCACAGGGGACGTTCATATGAGGAAAGATCTAAAATACAGGGAAGAACAAAGAAGATCTAGAAGGGAGAAAGTAAAGGGGAATGGAGCGTGGGTCTCAACAATGGAGTTTCTATTCATCCATTCCATTATTCCAAGAACAAGGAAACAATCCATGCATCTGGAAAGCAAGATCTGTAGAGTAATAGAGAGATGCACTTTGGGGCTCTGTGTGTATATTCTTCATCTGTGGCTTTCACTACTTAGACCAAAACAAATATCATGGAAGTATTACTTTCTATAAAAATGTAATAAGTAGATTTGAAAAAAAACACATGCTAACATCAAATTGCAAAAGCTTTTAAGTCACTGGGCCAATAACTTACCCAATGGTTTACTACTGCCTGATAAAATACATTTATGGAGATCTGATGTCTGATTTGAATGCACTCAACATTATTTATTGTCAAAGACCAGATACTGGATTAGATGGTTCACTGATTTACCCTAATATGAAAATGTTTCAGATGATGATGAGTGTTAAGAGTTAACTTTATGTGAAAAGTGTTTGTATTTATCTTTTCTGAGGTATCAAACTATGTATAAAAATAATATAAAGTGCTGTTTATGCAAGGAAAAGAGATTGACTTTGGCCAAGGAAGACAGTAAGATGCACACTTCTAGTTTTAAAAATTTACTCTTTGGGAGCAAAACCATTCAACTATGCTTAATCTGATATTTTTTCCAATTATATTGGAAAGCACTAACAAATGTATCACTTTTTTAACTTTGCTTTGTAACACTTGAGTGCTTACCACTGGATGTGCCATTTAAAGGATAATTAATGGATAAACTAAAAGGATAATTATTATGGAGTTTAATATAGCAGGCAAACTGCTCATTAATCCTCACAAGCATAGCTTCGTTATTATCATTTACTTTAAAAGATACCATAGGGAACTGGTATTTACCACCACATTAACTACATATTATATATCTACACTCTATGTTTCTGCAATAATTTTGGTTTATTTGAAAAATAAACTTCTCTTAAAATATCAAATACCAAGTCTTGTTGGCTAATCAATGACTCTGGAAAATTAGACTTACGATCTTTGTATTTTTTTCTCTCTTCCAAGGGCTTAATGTTCATATTAATGCTTCTTTAGGAAAAGTTAAACAAACTTACAGTATATTAATTCACTGAACCATCAAATAGACATTAAAAGTTAAAAATGCAAAAAACAGAGATAGACAAAAATAATAGAAAACTATATACAAGATGATACTGATACTGATCAAGATTAAATATAACATAAAAATAAATAATTGTCAATTTTGTGCAATGTCATTTAAATAATCAATAAAAATACTTTACAGAACAGCTGGCACATAACATAACAGACTCAATAAATCTGGGATAATCATAACTTGACCACTATTCTTTGAAAAAGCTCTAATAATTTACCAACAGGAAATGCACCAAAATGTTAACAAGATTATGTCTGGATAGTAGGTTCAATGGTGACTTTATTTTTCCATTTTCTATCATGTTTGTATTAAAACCTCAAAATTTTGTTTTTAAATAAATAATATACACAAATCCATTTGCCTTTCTTTCGTGGATGCATAATTGAAAGGTTAAAATATTTTTTTAGAGAATATAGCGACAGATTTAGTCTAATATTTAAATCAAGACTTCTGAATTGCTTCTTTTTTGTTAATATTATTAAATCATTCTTTAAGGATACTTTATTAGAGGTACCCTGAAAGGAGGAAAAAATATCAATGTTATATGTCTGATTTTCCCAGAATACTAATTGAATATAAGATTCATTTGATGATGATGATTAATATTATTGCTAATGAACAAAAATTTCTCTTATAGCATTTGTACCTCAAACCACTAACACCATCTAACTGCTGGTCACAAGATGAGAGAGGTTATGTCTAGTCAATTGATTATCAGCATTAGAACTAAAGGAAGAGTGCTGACAAAAAATGTAGCAGAGTCTTTTCAAAAAACAGTTACTTATTGTGCCATTGATATTCCATAACAGAGTCCATCTCAGAATTTTGCTTCAGTGGGAAAGAATTTTATTTATTTATTTATTTTTATTGAATATAGTTGATTTATAGTGTTGTGCCAGTTTCTGGTATACAGCAAAGTGATTCAATTATATATATGTATATGTGCATATATATATATATATTCTTTTCCATTACTGTTTATTATAGGATATTGAATACAGTTCTCTGTGGTATACAGTAGGCCTGGGTGTTTATCTATTTTGTAGACAGTGGTTTGTATCTGCTAATCCCAAACTCCTAATGTATCCATCTCCTAATTTCTTTCCCCTTTGGTATATCATAAGCTTGTTTTTTATTTCTGTGGGTGTTTCTGTTTTATAAATAAGTTCATCTGTGTCATATTTTAGGTTCCATATATAAATGGTATCATACAGCATTTGTTACGGAAAGGATTTCAAAAATCGGAAAGAACCAACATTCATGAAGTGACTTCTAACCAACAGGCACTATACTATTCTTTTGTACATATAGTTCATTTAATCTTTTCAAAAATTTTAGGTAGTGGGAATTAAAATCTTCACTTTACAGATTAAAAAATAAGTCTTTGAAATGTTAAGAGACTTGCCTAAGGTGTCACAACCAGTACATACTAAAGCCAGTGTTTTAATCCAAGTCTTGCTAGTTCCAATGCCTGCACTCCTTATATAATACTGTCTCCCAGAATGTTTACAAATCCAGAATCTTTTAAAAAAAAGTTAGACTAAAGTTATGGTCCTAAAGAGTATGAAAGTTCATTGTGAATATGTGAAGGTCATTTAACCAAGAATATCTAAAAATCACATTCCAACCAAGACATTACCTCTAATTCCAAGGCTTCTGAGAGTAATTTCTGGGCATTTTTCCTAAATGTCTCAGTTTTGGCATCACTTCGGACTTCTATGGAAGGTCTATTGACATGTTTTTCTATGAAAGTTCTCCACTCAGTGTAAACTTCTCTGGCAAGACAAGCCACTTCTGAATCTGAGTGTTGACGCATCTTGTTCACAGCATGACCTGGAACAAGAGAACAGAAACCAAAGGAAACATTGTTCTGTCTTCTGAGAAGTATAGGGCTGGAAGACGGATGTGCGGCACTTAGCAAGTCATTCACATACCTAAGGATGTAGAGGCTCTTGTGCAAATGAAGACCTGTTTCTCAAAGGCTGAGATAATGAGATAATCACTAGCAAAGAGCCACTGGGTTAGCTAACGCAATAAGTCATAAAACAGAAGCATGATCAATAGATACTTAAAACGGAACAGCTAAGGTACCAACTCCTTAATCCAAAACTTGCAATAAGAGAAAATGAATTAAGCATTTATCTTGTCTTTTCAGTACATGTTATATTTTAGGACAACCAAACAGTCCCAGTTATTGATAAAATATTCTTTATTCAGCTAATGAATGTGGTAAAACTGACAGTATTTAAAAAATTTTTGTGGCCCACAATGAAATAATTTATTCCGGTGACAATCAATAGTGGATGAAATCAGTCAATGAAAAGTCGGTGGGGAAACTTACAAGGGAAGGATGAGCTGTCACCACCCCCACCGCTCAATCTTAGTGTCCCTGCGTGGGACTGTCAGACGCAGGCAGCGCCTCACAGACCTGCCTACAAAGTAGCTTGCACTCTCTTTCTGAGGAAACGATGAACCATAACCCAACTAACTCATCATTCAAAGCTAACCTCCAGTTAACAGAAAATACGCCAGTCAGAGGCGTAAGAGACAAATCCAGAACGTGAGGCATTCTGCAGGACAACGGACCTGGTTTCTTCAACTGTCCATGACATTTTTTTATAAAAGGGAGTAAGGTTATGGATTGCTAAAGATTAAAAGAGTTTTTGAGTTCAAACTATCAAATGGAATGTGCAATCCAAATCCTGAATAGAATAACCCAATCAAAATACATTTTGAGATAAACAAGGAATATGCATATACATTGGTTATTAAATTATGCCAAGGAATTACTGCTGATTTTGTTAAGTATGATAATAGCGTTGTGGGTATGTAAGAATACATATTTTTTAGAGATGCATACTGAATGAAATACGAACTAAAATGACCAAAGGTCTGAGATTTTGCTTTAAAATACTTCAGTAACAGCACAAAAACACAGGAAAGGGAAAGATAAAGTGAATAGGACCAAATTTTAATAGTAGGTGAAGAATGAATCAAATATAGGTGAAAGGCCTATGTGAGTCTGTATTATTGTCTTTATGTTTGTGACTGTCTGAGATTTTCATAATAAAAATGGAAAAAGAGGGAAAAGGTCAAAAAATACCATAGCAAAAATACTTACATAGAAATAAACACATAGAAAAGCCAAAAAAAAATCAAGTAAATACTTAGAATTAAAAAGTGTAAGAATATCGAGGTAGGTGTATTTTTTTAAAAATCAATAGCTTTTTTATGTTAGCCATAAACAGAATATAATAGGGGGAAGATCATGCTTAAACTAGTGAAAACCATAAACCACTTAGCAACATATTAACAAGAGGGGCTGCATGTGCCCGCGCTTGCTGTTTGTGTGTGTGCCTATCTGCTTCGTAGTTCTGGAACCACTCCTAAATGCCACTTCCATCGCCAGGGCCCTTGCCTTAGGGCATGTAGCCTCCAGATGACTCCAGCAGCCTGCTGGCCTGTCAGCTGAAGTCTGGAACCCTGAATGCCATCTTCCACACTGCAGCCCAGAGCGACCTTTATTTAACTTTATTATTTTCTCTTTCAGGGATAGTTTTTCTAAAACATTAATCTGACCATGACTCCCCCACTTAAATCTTTCAATCCCATAACCCAAATTCTTCTTTCTTGTCACACAAATACCTTCACAAGCTGCCACCCTCCCATCTCCTTCCTAGTTTTGTTTCCAGCTATCAGCCCACTGTCATGTGATACTCTAGCTACTGCAGTTCCTAAGACACATCAATAATTTTCTCACCTCTTTACTTTTGAACATATACTCCAAAGAGCATTTTGTCTGCCTAGAGTATGCTTCAGTCTTTCTTCATCTGGTTAACTTCTATTCTGCCTCTAGTTCAGGAGTCCTCTCATCCACGAAGTCTTAATAACCCCCAATCTTGGTTGGTAACTCTCCTCTGTGATTCCTTAGCATCTTACGCTTCTGTTCATCACAATAACTATTATAATTACTTGTAATTATCTAATCAGTTATCTCTCTTGCCACCAAAGTGAGCTCCTTGAGGGCATGAGCTGTGACACATTCAACTTTGTATTTCCAGGAGAAAACACAGTGGCAGGAAGTGAGGGTCAGGAGAATGGGTGTTTGGTAAATGTTGAGGAATGAGAAACCCATATGAAGAAATATATACGCCTTTACTAAAATATACAACAAAAAATGTGAATGAAAGAGGAACATATATCACATTATATGATGGAAAGACTAGTACAGAGATGTCAATATAAAAATTAATTTGTAGTTTTAATGTAACTATGATAAAAAATCTCAATAGGCTGCTTTTATTAGAATACATCCAAATAGCTTTACACTCATTTTATTTTTATTTTATATCTGAGTAGTAGGCCTCTTGAGAAACCTGTATGCAGGTCAGGAAGCAACAGTTAAAACTGTACATGGAACAACAGACTGGTTCCAAATAGGAAAAGGAGTACGTTAAGGCTGTATATTGTCACCCTGCTTATTAAACTTATATGCAGAGTACATTATGAGAAACGCTGGGCTGGAAGAAGCACAAGCTGGAATCAAGATTGCCGGGAGAAATAGCAATAACCTCAGATATGCAGATGACACCAACCTTATGGCAGAAAGTGAAGAACTAAAGAGCCTCTTGATGGAGGTGAAAGAGGAGAGTGAAAAAGTTAGCTTAAAGCTCAACATTCAAAAAACTAAGATCATGGCATCTGGTCCCATCACTTCATGGCAAATAGACGGGGAAACCGTGGAAACAGTGGCTGACTTTATTTTTTGGGGATCCAAAATCACTGCAAATGGTGATTGTAGCCATGAAATTAAAAGATGTTTACTCCTTGGAAGGAAAGTTATGACCAAACTAGACAGCATATTAAAAAGCAGAGACATTACTTTGTCCACAAAGGTTCGTCTAGTCAAGGGTACGGTTGTTCCAGTGGTCATGTATGGATGTGACAGCTGGACTGTGAAGAAAGCTGAATGCAGAAGAATTGATGCTTTTGAACTGTGGTGTTGGAGAAGACTCTTGAGAGTTCCTTGGACTGCAAGGAGATCCAACCAGTCCATCCTAAAGGAGATCAATCCTGGGTGTTCCTTGGAAGGACTGATGTTGAAGCTGAAACTCCAATACTCTGGCCACCTGATGCAAAAAGCTGACTCATTTAAAAAGACCCTGATTCTGGGAAAGATTGAGGGCAGGAGAAGAAGTGGACGACAGAGGATGAGACGGTTGGATGGCATCGCTGACTCAATGGACATGGGTTTGGGTAGACTCCAGCAGTTGGTGATGGACAGGGAGGCCTGGTGTGCTGCGGTTCTTGGGGTCACAAAGAGTCAGACACGACTGAGTGACTGAACTGAACTGATAGCTGATTAACAATGCTGTGATAGTTTCAGAATTTTAGACTTATTTTAGAAAAACAAGTAGAGAGTATAAAATGCTATTTTGAAAAAGAGGTATTCTGAGGTATAATTAGACTTATAAGATACTAGAACATATTATAAACCCACTAAAATTATATGGACTGGCACCAAAAAACAGATGGATAGATCTGCGAATAAAAAAAATGAAGCTCGCGAACAAATCCTATTGTACACAAAATTTAATATATAATAAAAGAGGCATCAATGAACAGAAGAAAATGGAGAATTCAAATTTGAGAAGATGGTCAAAACATTCAGAAAATTTCTCAGATCATGCCAACTGCATAGTTCAACACTTGCTTGATTTATTTACTTCCCACATGTCGACTGAAGGCCTACTCTTTGTATGAGGAACTACACTAGGCACTAGTCATGTGGGGCTGAATGAAAAACTGTCCCTGCTTTAAAGGTTCTGTGAGTAACATCCTGGAAGTGAGAACAAAATGTAACTTTTAAGGGAAGACAAAAGTCTTTAAATTCTCTCTCTACCCAATTATCTGTCAAGAATTTTCACCTAGTCTTTCTACTGCCCAGGGAAAGAAGTACATCAACACTCAATACACAGAGGAAAGGGAAGGGGAGGAATGCAGAGCCCTCCTTAGAAATGGCTCAAGGTGCTTCCTAGCTGGCGATGCTTAGTGAAGTGCTTCTGAAACACATGGCGTTTAAAAGTTGAAGTCACTACTCAACACTTTTCTTTTCTAGGTAGAGTTCACATCCTTGAGATTATTCATTCAGAAAACAATTTTTTGTGCTGTTGGTCACTGTTGTGGATGCTACAACCACCAAGATAAGTGAGACACTGCAGGACCTCAAAGACCTAAATTCAGAGCATTTTATAATTTTATTTATTTTTGGCTGTGCTGGGTCTTCATTGCTGTGTGGGCTTTCTCTGGTTGCAGCAAGCAGGGGCTACTCTCTAGCTATGGTGCACAGACTTCGGTAATTGCAGAAAGTGGGCTCAGGAGTCGCGGCTCCCAGGCTCTAGAGCACAGCCTCAATAGTTGTGGCGCATGGGCTCAGTTGTTCCACATTATGTGGCATCTTCCCAAGTCGGGGATTGAACGGGGAAATGATCCTGCACTGACAGGCAGATTCTTTACTACTGAGCTTTCAGGGAAGCCCCAGGGCATTTTAATACTTATACTGAGCACCTACTAACTGCCTGATGCTGTAGATACAGATGAGTGAGACACAGACTCTGAAATTTAACCTACACTCAACCCTGCCAATGTGTGCAAATTAGATTCATGTATAAAAATATCATTACAGTACTGTATACAGCAGCAATAACCTAAAAACAACTTACATCCAATTTGTTAAATGAAAGGAGTACATCAAGGCTATATATTGTCAACCTGCCTATTTAACTTATATGCAGAGTTACATCATGAGAAATTCCAGGCTGCATAAAGCACAAGCTGGAATCAAGACAGCTGGGAGAAATATCAATAGCCTCAGATATGCATACGGCACTATCCTTACGTCAGAAAGCGAACAGCCTCTTGATGAAAGTGAAAGAGGAGAGTTAAAAAGCTAGCTTAAAACTCAATGTTCAAAAAACTAAGATCATAGCATCCAGTCCCATTTACCCACGTCATGGTAAATAGATGGGGAAACAATGGAAACAGTGACTTTATTTTCTTGGGCTCCAAAATCACTGCAGACAGTGACTGCAGCCATGAAATTAAAAGATGCTTGACCCTTGGAAGAAAAGCTATGGCAAACCTTGACAGCATGTTAAAAAGCAGAGGCATTACTTTGCCAACAAAGGTCCATAGAGTCAAAGCTATGGTTTTTCCAGTAGCCATGTATGGAAGTGAGAGGTAGACCATAAAGAAGGCTGAGCGCTGAAGAATTGATGCTCTTGAACTGTTGTGTTGGAGAAGACTTTTGAGTCTCTTAGGCTGCAAAGAGATCAAATCAGTCAATCGTAAAGGAAATCAATCCTGAATACTCTTTGGAAGGACTGATGCTGAAGCTGAAGCGCCAATACTTTGGCCATCTGATGGGAAGAGCTGACTCAGTAAAAAAGACCCTGATGCTGGGAAAGACCGAAGGCAGGAGGAGAAGGGGACAACAGAGGATGAGATGGTTGGATGGCATCATCGACTCAAAGGACATGCGATTGAGCAAGGTCCAGGAGATGATGATGGACAGGGAAGCCTGGTGTGCTGCAGTCTGTGAGGTCGCCAAGAGTCAGACATGACTGAGCGATTAAACAATGAATACTCTGCAGCCATTAAGACTGCAATAGCTCTATACGTAGTAACATGGAAAGATGATTACTTTATTCAGGTTCTCAGAAGAGCCTGCATAGTATAAGTCAATATTTATTTTTAAAATTACATTTGTATACACACACACACACACACATATAAATACACATATTTGCTCACATGCAGAGAAAGAGTCTAAAAAAATTTATAATGAAATTATTTACAAGGGTCTCTTCTGAGTAGTGGGACTGCGTGTATCTATGCAGTTCAACTCACAATCTCATGGGCTGGCTCAACCTGTAAGGAATCCTAAAAAAGCATGGTAAATACTATACTACAGGTGCACTTGAGTTTCTTTGGAATAGAGATCTTTCCCCTCATGTGTTCCCCACCTCATCCTTTTCTCTTCCCAAGAAAGGCACTGTTGATCCAGCCTTCTCCCTGAGAAATGACGATGCAGAAGTCCCTCAAAAAGAGAATGCTTCTACTTGTCCACTGGACCTTTTTATTGTGATGTTACTTGATCACTCTGTGGCATCTGGCACTGCTGCTTTCTTCCTTCTGAAATATTCTCTTCCACTGCTTTTTGAGGTGTTAATGGTTCTCCTCTTCCTTCTCCATCTCCTCTGCTGGTATGTGCCTTGCCAAACCTTTAATTACCAGTGCAGCCTAGCTGGGGCATTGTCCTTGGCCTCTTCTCTTCTTTCTTCAACTGTTTTTCCTGAGTAATCTTGCCCGCTTCTGGGGCCCAACTACCATCTGCAAGCAGATGACTTCCAAAGGCTCTCACTGAGCTCAAGAACTATGTATCCAGCCCCTGCTGGACAGCTCCACTTGCTTATTTTGCAAGCCACCTCTAGCTCAACATTTCTAAAATGGAAAGTGGAACTCGTCACTTCCCCGTCAGTCCCTCCTCCTGTATTTCATGGCAGTGCTACTCACCCATCATTTTATCTCCTTAACATTTCTTATAACTTTTCCTTTTTCTCACTTCCCGCTTTAGTCTCATTGCTGCCCTGATTCAGGTCCTCATCACTTCGTCACCGGTCTACTGCAGTGACTTACGAACCAGTCTTTGTCCCCAGACTGGTTTTCTCCAATTCATCCTCCATATTAAAGTTAAATTAAGCTTCTAAAAACACAATTTGATCACATCATTCCCTTACTGGAAGCCCTTTGATGGCTTTCTCCTCTGTCTTCAAATTAATTTCTCAGTATAGATTCAAGCCCTCAATGCCCTGGAACCTCTTTGGCCATATCTCTTACCATGTCTCTCTCTTTCCTTGCTCCCCTCAGTCTCAACCTCCCTACACCTTGCTCCCCAGGTACAAAGATCTAGTCATAGAGAAAAGTTTGCATGCCCTTGTTTGGGGTCAGGCTGTCTGGCCTTCTTACATTTCTGTAACTTAGGTCACAGTTTCCTCTGCCTAGAAAGGTTAAATGCTCATTTTTTTCCTCTAAGCTTGATGTAAACATCTTGGGGGCAGAACCCCACACCTTACTCCTTACTCCAAGATACATTCCCAGCTCCCAGCACAGTGCCTACCACAAATCATTCAAGAAATGTTTGCTGAACTGAATCAGTTACATTAAAAAAAAAAAAAAAAAAGTTTACATTTGGCTTTCAAATTGGCTTTGTAGTAACATCTGAATATGGATGCAGTTGATTGGGAAAATCACACAAATGCAAACAAAATAATGAACTATCCTGTAAAGTACTGAATGAAGAGGTTCTAATTCTTACCCACTGTTAAGAATGCTTCCTGCTGACTACTCCAAAGTCTATAGGAATTATCTCATTTTTTAATAACTAAACAATGAATTAAATACTATTGTTATATCTCTTTTTACAAGTGAGAAACTGTAGCTCAGCAAAGCAACCTGCCCTGGCCCCATAGCTAGTAAGCGTGTGAGCCAGAATCTGAGCACAGCCGCCTGACCCTAGAGTCTGCACACTTAACCCAACACCCTGTCCTCTTCTGTCATTAAGGACTGGCATATAGGGAGTGTTCAATAAAGCTCTGTTGAGATAATGTTGTTCACCTTCTCGATATTCCCAAATCAGAAGAGCACAGGTCCTGAGAGGTGGCCAAATGGCAGAAGACTCGGGCTCTCAGGCCAGGACAAGCGATCACTGCTCCCGGCCTGCAGGGGGCAGTATACTCCACAGTGTCCCCCACTGCAGCCCCACCCGGCCTGGTCAGAAAGTTCTCCCAACACCAGGGAAACACTCCAAGCAGGGCTGGGCCAGGAGGAGAGTCGGGAATGCAAGATGTGCCAGCAACAGGGTGACAAAGTGAAGAGTGAGAGCCCGGAAGGCATTCAGTCTGGGGCAGGAAAAGAGAAGAGAGGAGGCCTAAGGAACCGCCTTCTATAGAAAACAAGGCAAAACGAACTTTTAGAACAGAAAATGAATTTCCTGACAAGAATAATGACAGCTAGCCACTGCACTGAACACTTTACACTTAAGCCAATGAACTCTCGGAACAACCCTATGAGGTAGGTGCTGCGATGACACCCTGTTTGGCAGGGAAAGAACCTGAGGAACTAAGAGGTTAAGGAGCTTGCACAGGACACAGCAAATAAGCACCAAGGCCAAGTTTCAAACATAGGCAGTCTGGCTCGAGCTCAAGTATTAAACCTATGCTGTTGCCTCCAGTGATCATATAGTCCTACCTCCTCCTGATTCAGATGAAAAAATGAGGCTCCGTGACCTCTCCCCAAGGTCACAAGTTGGTCAGTAGCTACATCAAGGGAGTTAATGATCTGCAAAAAGTCATTATTTGCTCCATGAAGTTTATGTTTTAAAGCAAGCAGTGCCACTGGCTGGTCTTATGATCTAGGTCAAGTCCCCTGGGTTGAAGAGTATGGGGTTTCTGCATCCCAGCACACTGTTAAGACAAATTCCCTGCAGGAAGTGGTCTTTTGCTCATTTAACAAACATTATCAAATACTTAGTAAGTACCAGACCCTGTGCTAGACCTTGGGATAGAATGTTGAACAAGACATAGCCCTTTATTCAAGGAGCTCCACAGAGGTCTAAGCATAGGAGAAGACATCTAAACAAAAACAAACGCACCAAAGGGTCACAGGTTCTAAGACAGTATTGAAAGGGAACCCAAAGGAGATTCAAAACGACAAAGAAGTCAATCTGGCTGGCAAATGGGCCAGGGAATACCATGTAAGAGGCAATTCTTGTCCTAAGTCTTGACAAGCAGTGGAGTGAACAAGAGCAGAGAAGCTGAAAGAGCACAGTGTAATTGGAGCGCTGTGATAGGCAAAATAATGTTCCCAAAGATATCCATACCCTAAACCTCAGAACCTGTGAATACGTTGCCTTACAAGGAAAAAGGTGTGATTAAAGTTAAGGACCCCCAAATGAGGAGATGAGTCTGGATTACCTAGGTGGGGCCAATCTAATCACATAAGTTCTTAAAGGCAGAAGAGGCAGAAGAGTGGGTCAGAGAGACGAGGTGTGAGAAAAATCCAACCCACCATTGCCAGCTTTGGAGATGGAGGAAGGGAATCACAAGCCACAGAAAGCAGGTGGCTTCTAGAAACTGGAAAAGGCAATGAAACCGATTCTCCCCTAGAGTCTCCAGGAGGAATACAGACCTACTGACACTGTGATTTTAGCTGAGACCTGTACTAAAGGTCTAACATACAAAAATATAAGATAATAAATCTAGTGTTTAAACCATTAATTTTCTGGCTTTTGAAGAGTGGTGCTAGGAAAGACTCTTGAGAGTCCCTTGGACAGCAAGGAGATCAAACTAGTCAATCCTAAAGGAAATCAACCCTGAATATTCACTGGAAGGACTGATGCTGAAGCTGAAGCTCCAATACTTTGGCCACTGGATGCTAACAGTTGACTCACTGGGAAAGACTCGGATCCTGGAAAAGAATGAGGGCAGGAGGAGAAAGCGGGTAACAAGAGGATGAGATGGTTGGATGGCATCATCGACACAATGGACTTGAATTTGAGCAGACTCCGGGAGATAGTGAAGGACAGGGAAGCCTGGCGTGGTATAGTTCATGGTTAGCAAAGAGTTGGACACGACTTGGCAACTGAACCACAATAGCAACAACAATTTTGTGGCAGTTTGTATGGCACTATTCATAGATAATGAATACAGGAGCTTCTCAGTAGTTCAGGATTGCTAAAACAATCTGAATCTATAGAACAACCTGAGAATGGAAGCCCACTGGAAAGTACCTTGCCACTAAGTTACTCTGTGAACTTGGGCAAGTCAAATCACATACCCAGTAATTCATTCACTCACTAACTCATTTATTCACTCAACAAACACCTTTGCTTTACAAAGATTATGTTTCATCTGGACCTTAAAGGTCCAAGGTGCCAAGCTCAAGCACCTTGAGCTTGCCAAGGTGCATCTTTGGGTTTCAGGAGGTGGCAAGACATGGCCTAAGTCCCTCTTAGCTTTGTAGCTTATTTTGCTTCCTGAACTGGGGCAAGTTACATTCAACTCTGTAAGCCTCAGTGTTCTCATTTGTAAAATGAGAAAATAATAATATTTACTTTATAGAATTGTTATATAGATAAAATGAAGTCATAGTGTGTTAGTCACTCAGTCGTGTCCAACTCTTTGCGACCCCATGGACTGTAGCCTGCCAGGCTCCTCTGTCCATGGGATTCTCCAGGCAAGAATACTGGAGTGGGTTGCCATTTCCTCCTCCAGGGAAGTCACAGTGGGGAAAGCATTTTTAAGTATAGGGTTTTTTTGTTGTTAATCAATTATAAATGAAAATCAGATCAATACAATTGACTTAAAACCTTTCCCAGATTATTTATATCTACAGTGTTGCAGAAGTACAGCATGCTCGCCTTGTAGGTTGGGTGCAAGGCCTAACTACATTGCCTTATCAGCCATTTACTTGACACTCCCTGCCCACCGGTTTCCTTTATGATACAGATATTCAAGCCACAGAGGCCCCATTAAGAGGCAGATCCAAAGGCTCTTGCCCAGCTAGCCCTCAACTTCCCAGACCCCTTGAGAACAGTGAGGCCACTCTTTTCCTGTCTCTTAAAACACTCTCCTCCTTAGGCCACGTGTCACTGCACGGCCCTGGTTCTCCTCCCCTAATTACACTCCGTCCACCTCTTCAGCAGCTGCTGCTCCTCCTCCCACTTTCCTTTCCTCATTTCAATCCTTCAGCCCTTTAATCTCTTTTACTCAAAGAATTCATCTATTTAAATGATTTTAAGCAAATGCCTCCAGGCAAATGTGTTCCAAATACAGATTTTTAGTCTAAATTATCTCTCATCTGAGTTTCAGTTCTCCATCTCTAGCTGCCTATTGGACATGTGTTCCTAGAGAGTTTATGTCAGAGCAAACACTGACTAAAATGAAAATACTAGGAGAAAACTCCCATATGACGTACACAAGAAAAGGCACTAAATTCTGATTTAAAAGAGGTGAGCTTGAGCAGATGGCGGAACCCACAGAGATAGTCCAATAAAATAAAGGCACATATGGCTGGGATTCAGGGCACAGGGGCAGTCTGCAAACCAGGAAAGGACGCTGCCCCAAGAGACCTGGGCTCTCATGACATCTCCGGTGCTAACCCACCACGTGGCCCTGGATAAGTCACTGCAGCTGTCTGAGTCCGAATTTCCTCGTTTATAAATTGAGGGAGCTAAATAGATTTGAAAGTTTATGACACTGACATTTATAAAGTTCAAATACAGATAACAAAAATTATAAGGTCTCAACAGACAAAGAACACAAAAATTCACAAAAAAAGGACAGAGTGCCAACAAGCCAATAGAAAACAATCCATTCTATACAGCAAATGAAAATAAGATGTTATTGGAAATGGTAGTAATATAAATTGGAACACTAATTCTAAAAATCTAAGATTCAGAAATGGATTGGGACAAGAGATACATATCCAGGAGTTGTCTGAATTAAGGCCTCAGTTAAGCTGAAGCAGTGAACAGCCTCTCTGGCTAAGTGCTCTAAAGCACAGCCAAAGACTGCAGTCTCTGAGTTTTATGGAACAGTCCCCTCTGAGAGACAGGGAACAAAGATGGAAGAGAGAGAGAAAGGCAAGAAACAGGAATACAGAAAGCTAGAAATACCATGGAGAAAACCTTGTTTGACTTTTTCATTTTCATTCATTTGATGAATATATCCTGAGCATATGCCACATTAATACTTAAAACACACTGGTGAATAAAATATACAGCATGGTCCTGCTGGCACAGAGTTACTGTAAATAAAAAACAACAAAGTAAATAATTAAATAAGTAATTACAAACTCAGATAAGGACTTGAAGGAAATAAACATTGATAAAATAGATAAAGAATTAGCAACAAGTTCAGTGTCATTTATGTTAACAGAAAAGAGAGTAAATCAATGGTCTCAAATTCATGGTTCTGGGAAGATAAGAACTGAGGCAAGACTATTGGATTTGGATAGAATGAAATCACTTGTGTCCCAAGAGAGAAGAATAGTGGTTGTGGGTGAAGCCAGCATGGAATGAAAGAGTGGAAGAGCCAGAAATGGGAGTTACGATTATTAACCATATTGAAAGGAATCTGACTATATAAAGAAGAAGAGAAACAAGGTATCTGGAAAAGATGGCAGACAATTAAAGGAGAAGATTTAAGTGTATGTGAAGGCAGAAAGCAAGCGCCGGTAAAGAGGCTATGAGAGGCATCTTGGCATTCTGATTTCCACAGTCAATTCCTGCAAAGTCTGATCCATTCTCCCTGATTAAGTCCTCCCTACAAACCTGTTTCTCTATTTTTAAAATTAGAACTTTTTTCAATCTCACATTCCTTTCTGATATTGCCACCTCTCTCTTTCAATACTAAACTTCTTGAAAGAGTTGTCTACTTTCACAGTTCATTTCCTTACGTCCTCTTCACTCAAGCCTCTGCCCTTAACCATACTTTTGAAACTGTCCTTAGCAAAATCATTAATGGCCTTACTTTGCAAAATCCAACATGCAATTTTAGAATTAGTTTCTTTGGCCTTTGACAACGATGGACAGTGCTGACGAATCCCCTCTCAGAAGCACTCTTTCTCTTTCTACAGCAACATTCTCTCCTGTTTCCCCAGTCACACCTTTCCCATTTCCCACAGGCCTCTTGCTTGTTGGTGTGCTTCAGGATTTGGGATTTGGCTCTTTGCTTTTCCTACATACTCTTCCTGGGCAATTGCCTTGCTTTCTCACTACATGCTGATGGTGACTCTCAAGTATATATTTATAGTTCCTCCTTAGCTCTAGCCTTATATATCCAACATTCTGTTGGATATTTCCTCTTGGATGTCCCACAATATGTCAAACACAGTGAGTCCAAAATTGAACTTACCATTCCCCCACCTCTAAACATGCTGTTTCCTATCCGAATGAGTAGTGCTGCCATACACCTATTTGTCCATATCAGGAATCTGGGCCTCAGCCTTCACTCTTTTCATTCCCCAACATCCAATCAGCTTCTAGGTTTGCTGGATTTTAATGCATTTATGTCTCTTGATTCCAACCACACTTCTCCACCCTCATGGTTACACCTCCTTCCAGGCCACCCTAATTTCTCATCTAGATGTTTCAGTAGCTTCCTAACTCAGCTTTCTGCCTCCAGGTTTGCTTTTCTCAAACACTCTTCTCCTATGGCAGAGACAGGTATTTCTAAACTGCAAATAAGAATTCAAAAATCCTTTGATAACAACCACTTATGATCTTTAGGATCTGAGGCTTTATAGTGGACTAAAGCTATACTTTCACTGCAATACAATTTGATTCTGGATAAAAATCATCTCAAAAAAAAATAAGCGGAGGCTAAAGGCATAGGGTTATCCTAACGGCTGACTAATAGGAACACTACTGAAATACTTTGCTTTGGGTCAGTGGTGAAATGAGAGAGCTAATGCTGGGACTCTGATTCTGAGCTAGGATCCTTGAGTGGTGTGCTAAAGCATTTCAGGTCAGAAGTGGTCCTTGACTACTGGCACAAACAAAAAAAGAAGCTAATCCCCTCTACGGAGAAATGTTTCCAGTTTAGCCTCACAGAACTCCCACATATTGAAAGAAAATAATGAGCTCACAATTAAAAATCAACAAGCAAGGAATTCTCTGGCAGTTCAATGGTTAGGCCTCTGTGCTTTCATTGCTGAAGGCCTATGCTCAATCCCTGGCTGGGGAACTAAGATCCTACAAGACTCATAGCACAGCCAAAAAAAAAAGAAAAGAAAAATCAACAAGCACAGGGAAAGGCAAACACCAAGACAGTCAACAGAAACAATAAACAATAGAGTTAAACCCTAAGGATAACAAGTATTAGAACAGTCAGCTGACTACAGAAGAACTATACACCATATGTTTGCAGAAATAAAAGGCACAATCACAAGTGTGTACAAATAACATTTAAAAGAGACAGATTTTGTGAAGAAAGAAAGCTTGCAAAAATAAAAAAATGGTTTCAGAAAGAAAGAACTTAATGAATGGGTGAGACAGCAAGTTAGAGTCAAGTGAAAAGAGAATTAGTGACTTGGAAGATAGACCTCTGAAGAAACTGCCCACAATTTTATGAGAGACAAGGAGACATATGAGCTAAAGAACATGGGAAATAAAAGCTCTAACCTATTTCTAACTGTAGAATCCCAGAATGAAGAAATAGACAATGAAAAGGAGGTTCTTTGAAGAGATAACCAGTGTAAAACTTCTACAAATGAACACAAATTTGCAGGTCCAGGCAGAAGAATATATCTAGGTTAAATTTAAAGAAACACATGCTGCGATAGCCAGTACACAAGACAGCCCCAGTGAGCCTCATCTCTTGGTATGCATAACCCAGGTGTAGTTGTCTCCCAAGCTGTACCCAGGTTGGTCTGTGTGATCAACAGAATATAACAGAAGCAATGGTATGTCACTTCCAAGGTAAGATGATAAAAGATACTGTGGTTTCCATCTTGGTTACTCTTTCTTGGATCACTTACTCTGGAGAAAGTCAACCACCATGCCATGAGCAGCCCTATGAAGAGGCCCAGGTGATGAGAAACTGAGGCCTTCTATAAGCAATCCTGTAAGTGAGCCATCAGGAGCAGATCTTCAAGCCCTGCTCAAGCTTTCAGACGACTACAGCCCCCGCCAAAAGGCTTGATTGTAACCTCTTAAGAGACCATGAGTCAGAAGCACTCAGATAAACAGCTCTCAGATTCTTGACCCTCAGAAAATGTGTGTGAGACAACAAATACTTAAGCTGCTAAACTTGGGGGTAATTTTTACACAGGGACAGGTAACTAATAAACAAGCCGAGACTAAACACTTTTGCTTTTTTTCCCACTGTGCAACCCACTGCAGTGCCTGCAGCCTATAGACAGAGGCCAGGCAATGGTTTGGGGTCAGTTTGCTCTGTCCTGGGATGCCATGAGAGGCCCAGGGGGTCAGCCTGCCAAAAATCCAAACCCATGCCTAAGACCAAACAGTTTCAAATGACTTACAGAGTCTTTTCCATCTGATCCAGACTCTAACTGATCACATTTCAAATATACCAGACTTCTTCGTCTCTGCAACACACCATGTTCTCTCTGCACGGCTCACCTGACACAGCCCCGCCTGGCACATTCTTTAACATCTTCTCTACTCTCAACACATGTACTCCTTGATCTAACTTCTCCTCGTCATCAGAGCACTCACAGAAACCTCATGGGACAGGGACAGGAAGGACTCTAAAGGTGGGAGAATGGAAACATTCTCAGGCAATGATACAAATGAATCTTCAGGCTAGCAACTAACTACAAAGGAACCGAGGAACCCTTATATTCCACACAACCTCAGGTTTAGGCAAGGCCTGGGATACGGTCAAGACTCAAATGTTGGATGGTTTCCAGGTCCTCCTAAGTCATGCCCCCTTGTTGTGGTTTCATTATGATCCTTGAATTGAAATTTCTGAACACGAGACACGCCCATTCTTGAAAGCATACTTGTAATTGTACTTAGCATACTTGCAACTGTACTCAAAGGACAAACAGAAATGATTTTTAAAACTGTCATCTTCTCTGTAGTGTAGGATAACTCCAGTCAATATTATGTTGACATTTAAGATCTGATTGTAAGTGTATTTGTGGTGTGCCTAAATATGAACATATATATACACATATGTACATGTACACATCATAAAATATTAACCACTAGTACCCTCTACTGGTGGAAATACCTTATCTGCTCATATGAATGGTCTTATTGCCCTCTAGTGACCACAACCTATAAACAGAAATCCAGCAGCAGATGGGAGAATCTCCTTGGCTATAATGATAGGGTTTTATGTTCTTTAAGCATCTAATTTTCTCAGATTCTGGTTTATATTACAGGGGTGCAACTCTCAAGACTCTTGGGGGAACCTCTGGGGGATTTCACACAGCTCTTGCCAGCTGTTAGCGCCAGTCTGAAGCTACTCTCTCTCCTGCTTCTCATGAACAAGAGGTCAAGGGGAGGCAGAGAAGGCAATGGCTGCACGGGTGAGGGCAAGAACAGCAGCTGTGAATGACTGTCCTGGACTCCCTGGGGGCTTGGGAGCAGCTTGAGGAGCACATGCTGGCCCTCCCTCACATATTATTCACAGCTGTGTGCTGTACTAAAATGGTAACTCGATGTAGTTCCTGACTTACCTCTTAAGGTAACTCCAATGCTGTAATAAGTGGTGTAGCAGCAAAAGATGCTATCATTTTGCTTCTACAAACCATGCTTTGGAAGTTACTTCTACTCAAGACAGAAAAGCCAAGATTTAAGTGACCTGTTGTCTCTTCTATGGAGTTTTTTCTGAATTCCCCAGATGTAAGACTACTCTGCTCTCTTTGCCAGCATACACCTTGCACAGATCAGAATGGTACCAAAGACATTATTCACATGGTTTTATTTTTAATCTAAACTATTTTACTACTTACATTTGTCTACTTGATGGTTTCTCCACCAGACCCTAAATTCCTTGAGGTCACAATCATGTCTTCTTCATTTTTATACACCCAGCATCAAGCACACTCAAAACATTACCCACCAATCATGCAATAAGTACAGAAACTGAAGTAAGCATTTAGAAACTTTTATATTAGTCTGACAAAGTACTTCCACATCTGTTGAATCTAACTTTTTTAGAAATAGGGCTTGCACTCTACATATTTTAATGTCATTTACCTGTTAATTTTTATTATACTATAAAAGTATTAGTCTACAGTCAATGGAGAATTTTTTAAACAATGGTCTCTCACCACAGATAGTTTGAGAAGTACTGATATAATAGATAACTATGTTTGCGAGAGGGAGAAAGAAGAAAGAAGGAGATAAAACAGAAGCACTTCTCATAAAATTCAGAAGGAACATACCTATCTTTGTTGACTTTAACACTTCTCGGGAAGGTATTTTCTTCTTTAATTCTCGTAAGGCTTTGACTAGATTCTCTTTGCTTTGGTCAGGAAGCTCCAACATAGTTTTCCATCTTTTTATGTCTTCTATAACCACAACTCTCTGGGAAAAAGAAAAGTCATTTGGAAAATGGAACATTTTCATTAGAAAGACATCTGCCTTCACCTGAGCTAATGGGGCTCCTACTGACATATGAATTATTGATTATGACCTGAACCAAAGCACAGTATGTATGATGGCCCCAAATGATGGGTAATTGCTTAAAAGCAGCCCCTGCTTACTGCAAGTCAGGAAGAGAGTTACATCTATTAGGAAAAGTGCAAGTTTTAATCTTACCATGTCAGACACCACTGGGCACTTAGCACTGAGAGGCAAAAAAGGAGAAGAAAAGAAAAACGATGCTGAGGTGAACCAACCCTATAGCTCACTTAAGTGTCTTAATCCATAGGGGAGGACAGACAGCAGAGAAGTCAGAAAGACATAGTTATTTCAAAAATAAAAAGCACACTTCAACAGCTCCCTACTTCCTAGATTGTAAAACTCAAACCTTCTCTTGTATGAAGAATTTCTAAAACTTCACAGTTCAAGTCTCCTTACACCCGTCACCCTTTAATCCCTTCCTTCCATTTCTAGAAAAAACTACCATCTTAAAGTTGACACAAATCTTTCCATTAAGTGTAAAATATTAACAAGGAATCCAGGCAAAAGGGATGAGGAACATCTTTGTACTATGTTTATTTCCACTAATAATTTTTTAAAATAAACTGGGAGACAAAAAATAAAGTTGCTTTTAGTTAGTTAGTTAGTCCAGTCGCTCAGTCGTGTCNGTAAAGGGAATCAGTCCTGAATATTCATTGGAAGGACTGATGCTGAAGCTGAAACTCTAGTACTTTGGCCACCTCATGCAAAGAGTTGACTCACTGGAAAAGACCGTGATGCTGTGAGGGACTGGGGGCAGGAGAAGACGGGGACGACAGAGGATGAGATGGCTGGATGGCATCACTGACTTGATGGACATGAGTTTGCGTGAACTCCGGGAGTTGGTGATGGACAGGGAGGCCTGGCGTGCTGTGACACATGAGGTTGCAAAGTGTCGGACACGACTGATCAACTGAACTGAACTAACCTGAACTGAGAAACAGATAAAAAATCTACTCAAATATTTAAATATAAGACATGACAACAAGAAACTCCTAAAATGGAACACAGGCAAAACATTCGTTAACATAAACTGTACAACTATTTTCAGTTTTTAGGTTAGTCTCCCAATGTCATAGAAATAAAACTAAAAATAAACTAATGGGACCTGATCACCCTTATAAGCTTTAGCACAGTAAAGGAAACCATAAACAAAACAGAAACACAACCAATGGACTAGTTGGGAGAAAATATTTGCAAATGATGCACTGAAGAAGGACTTAATTTCCAAAATATAAATGGCTCATACCACTCAATAACAACAACAACAAAAAAAAATAACCCAATCAAAAAATGGGCAGACTATCCAAACAGACATTTCTCCAAAGAATACATACAGATAGCCAAGAGGCACATGAAAAGATGCTCAACATCACTAATTACCAGAGAAATGTGAATCAAAACTAGAGTGAGGTTATCACCTCAAATCAGTCAGAAAAGCCACATTTAAAAAGTCTAAAAAAACAACAAATGCTGAAGAGGGTGTGGAGAAAAGGAATCATTTGTGGGGATGTAAGTTGGTACAGCCACTATGAAAAACAGCACAGAGTTTCCTCAGAAAATTTAAAATAGCATTGCCTTATGATCCAGCAAACCCCCTCCTAGGTATATACCCAGAAAAAAATCTATCTTAATTCAAAAAGACCTATGCACCCCTATATTCATAGCATCACTTATTTAAAGCAGCTTAGAGATAGAAATAACCTCAATGTTTACTGACAGATGAATGGATAAAGAAAATGTGCTATGTAAATATAATGAAATACCACTCAGTCATTAAAAATATATATATGAAATAATGCCACTTGCAGCAACACGGATGGCTGCTACAGATTATCATACTAAGTGAGGTAAATGAGAAAGAAAAAGACAAATACCATGTGACATCATTTATATGTGGAATCTAAAATATAACACAAATGAACTTATCTAGGTCAAAGCCAAAGAATGTTCAAGTGAAAGTGAAAGTAAAGTCGCTCAGTCGTGTCCGACTCTTCGCAACCCCATGGACTATATCCTACCAGGTTCCTCTGTCCATGGAATTTTCCAGGCAAGAGTACTGGAATGGGTTGCCATTTCCTTCTCCAAGGGATCTTCCCGACACAGGGATTGAACCCGGGTCTCCCACACTGCAGGCAGACGCTTTACCCTCTGAGCCACCAGGGAAGCCCACAATTGCACCCATTTCACATGCTAGCAAAGTAATGCTCAAAATCCTTCAAGCTAGGCTTGAACAATATGTGAACCAAGCACTTCCAGACATTCAAGCTGGATTTAGAAAAGGCAGAGGAACAAGAGATCAAATTGCCAACTTCTGTTAAATCATAGAAAAAGCAAGAGAATTCCAGAAAAATGTCTACTTCTGCCTCATTGACTATGCTAAAGCCTTTGAGTGTATGGAT
Organism: Oreotragus oreotragus; assembly: GCA_006410675.1. Lineage (NCBI taxonomy): Eukaryota > Metazoa > Chordata > Mammalia > Artiodactyla > Bovidae > Oreotragus > Oreotragus oreotragus. The sequence continues at coordinate 107,900 of SJYX01007094.1, read as the reverse complement.
CACAACAAACTGTGAAAAATTCTTAAAGAGATAGGACTACCAGACAACCTTACCTGCCTCCTGGAAAATCTGTACGCAGAAGCAACAGTTAGAACCAGACATGGAAAAATGAACTGTTTCAAAACTGGGAAAGAAGTACACCAAGACTGTATATTGTCCCTCTGCATATTTAACTTTTATGCCGAGTATATCATGTGAAATGCTGGGCTGGATGAATCACAAGCTGGAATCAAGACTGCCAGGAGAAATATCAATAACCTCAGATATGCAGATGACACCACCNAAAACTGGGAAAGGAGTACACCAAGACTGTATATTGTGCCTCTGCATATTTAACTTTTATGCCGAGTATATCATGTGAAATGCTGGGCTGGATGAATCACAAGCTGGAATCAAGATTGCCAGGAGAAATATCAATAACCTCAGATATGCAGATGACACCACCCTTATGGTAGAAAGTAAAGAGGATAAATAGAACATCTTGATGAAAGAGAAAAAGGAGAGTGAAAAAGCTACCTTAAAACTCAACATTCAAAAAACAAAGACCATGGCATCCAGTCCCACCATTTCATGGTAAGTAGATGGAGAAACAATGGAAACAGTGACAAACATTATTTTTTGGGCTCCAAAATCACTGCAGACAGTGACTGCAGCCATGAAATTAAAAGATGCTTGCTACTTGGAAGAAAAGCTATGACAAACTTAGACAACATATTAAAAAGCAGACATCAGTTTGCCAACAAAGATCGATATAGTCATAGCTATGATTTTTCCAGTAGGTATGTATGGATGTAAGAGTTGGACCATAAAGAAGGCTGAGCACCGAAGAACTGATGCTTTTGAACTGTGATGCTAAAGAATACTCTTGAGAGTCCCTTGGACTGCAAGGAGATCAAACCAGTCAATCCTAAAGGAAATCAACTGGGAGTATTCATTGGAAGGACTGACGCTGAACTCCAAAATTTCTGTCACCTGATGCGAAGAGCTGACTCATTGGAAAAGACCCTGATGCTGGGCAAGACTGAGGGCAGGAGGAGAAGGGGACGACAGAGGATGAGATGGNTCACAAGCTGGAATCAAGATTGCCAGGAGAAATATCAATAACCTCAGATATGCAGATGACACCACCCTTATGGTAGAAAGTAAAGAGGATAAATAGAACATCTTGATGAAAGAGAAAAAGGAGAGTGAAAAAGCTACCTTAAAACTCAACATTCAAAAAACAAAGATCATGGCATCCAGTCCCACCATTTCATGGTAAGTAGATGGAGAAACAATGGAAACAGTGACAAACATTATTTTTTGGGCTCCAAAATCACTGCAGACAGTGACTGCAGCCATGAAATTAAAAGATGCTTGCTACTTGGAAGAAAAGCTATGACAAACTTAGACAACATATTAAAAAGCAGACATCAGTTTGCCAACAAAGATCGATATAGTCATAGCTATGATTTTTCCAGTAGGTATGTATGGATGTAAGAGTTGGACCATAAAGAAGGCTGAGCACCGAAGAACTGATGCTTTTGAACTGTGATGCTAAAGAATACTCTTGAGAGTCCCTTGGACTGCAAGGAGATCAAACCAGTCAATCCTAAAGGAAATCAACTGGGAGTATTCATTGGAAGGACTGACGCTGAACTCCAAAATTTCTGTCACCTGATGCGAAGAGCTGACTCATTGGAAAAGACCCTGATGCTGGGCAAGACTGAGGGCAGGAGGAGAAGGGGACGACAGAGGATGAGATGGTTGAATGGCATCACCAACTCAATGGAAATTAATTTGAGCAAAGTTCGGGAGATAGTAAAGGACAGGGAAGCCTGGCATGCTGCCGTCCACAGGTTGCAAAGCTTTGGACACTACTGAGCAACTGAACAACAACAAATGAAACAAAAACAGACTCACAGATACAGAGAATAGACTTGTGATCGTCAAGGAGGAGGGAGGGATCGGGAGTTTGGGATTATCAGACACATACTATTACATATAGAATAGATAAATATCTAGGTCTTACTGTATAGCACAGGGAACTATAGTCAATATCCTGTGATCAACTACAATGGAAAAGAACATAACAAAGCATATATATATGCATAACTGACTCACTTTGCTGAAGAGCAAAATTAACAGAACACTGTAAATCAACTATACTTCAATAAAATAAATTCTTAAAAAAATTAAAACCTAGGAGTTCTATAAATAACACAAGCAATCTCAATATCATTAAAATAATTATATTACTTAAGAAGTACAGAACAAATCTATCGAGAGTATGTAATTGCAAACATGAACATAAGGAAATGAAGTGAATATGGAAACTAAATACTTACAGCCAAAGCCTTAGACAGCTTGGTTCTAAACTCATTCAGGATGATCGCAACAATATCCTTGTGTGGTACATAAGCAAAGCCATTTTCCAAATAGACTTTCCTTCCTCGGAATAAATCCAAAGCTTCAGCAAAAGGGATCTGAATTCAGAGTGAAACATGGAAAATAAGTTACTACAAAATTCTCCTAAAACTTCATCACTAGGGAATCTAAACAAAATGCCTCCTTTGAAAAAGTTATCAGTGCCAGCAGATCAAAAACAAACAATAAAAAAGCAAGATCAATTTGTACTCCTTGTGAGTAAACAACAGCATTAGGAAGGAGTGGCACGCCAAAAAAAGTTTTGCTTCAGAGTAGATCTTTCAAAAATGAATAAGCCAAGTTAGAATGGATTTTACAAATTGTAATCACTAGAATTTCAAACTCTAAGTTCAAGCCCTCTAGGTACATCACACTGCCCTCATACAACATATTTTCTGCATCAAGTAGAATCCAATGTGTATACAGTATGCTCGGTGCAAAAAACTGCTAGTAAGTAAAGTGGTTCCAAATTTCTTTATCTATGTTTCCAACCACTCTTTCTCCACAGGAATATATTAGAAAAGTTAATCTCAATACTAAAACAAGGAAACAATAATAAATGTCCAGCTTTGCCTTTAAAATAAGTATCTGCCAATAAACTTTTTTTTTAATTGAATACTATTCTACTTCAGTTCACTTCAGTTCGATCACTCAGTCATGTCCGACTCTTTGTGACCCCATGAATCGCAGCACACCAGGACTCCCTATCCATCACCAACCCCCAGAGCCCACCCAAACTAATGTCCATTGAATAGGTGATGCCATCCAACCATCTCATCCTCTGTCATCCCTTTCTCTTTCTGCCCTTAATCTTTTCCAGCAACAGGGTCTTTTGAAATGAGTCAGCTCTTCGCATCAGGTGGCCAAAGTATTGGACTTTTAGCTTCAGCATCAGACCTTCCAATAAACACCCAGGACTGATCTCCTTTAGGATGGATTGGTTGGATCTCCTTGCAGTCCAAGGTGACTCTGAAGAGTCTTCTCCAACACCACAGTTCAAAAGCATCACTTCTTTCAAGGAGTAAGATCTTCTAATTTCATGGCTGCAGTCACCATCTGCAGTGATTTGGGAGCCCAAAAAAAATAAAGTCTGACACTGTTTCCACTGTTTCCCCATCTAGTGCCCATGAAGTGATGGGACCGGATGCCATGATCTTCGTTTTCTGAATGTTGAGCTTCAAGCCAACTTTTTCACTCTCCTCCTTCACTTTCATCAAGAGGCTTTTTAGCTCCTCCTCACTTTCTGCCATAAGGGTGGTGTCATCAGCATATCTGAGGTTATTGATATTTCTCC
>SJYX01007094.1:64132-104193 GCA_006410675.1 Oreotragus oreotragus | reverse complement strand
TTTTCTGAATGTTGAGCTTTAAGCCAACTTTTTCGCTCTCCTCCTTCACTTTCATCAAGAGGCTTTTTAGCTCCTCCTCACTTTCTGCCATAAGGGTGGTGTCATCAGCATATCTGAGGTTGTTGATATTTCTCCCAGCAATCTTGATTCCAGCTTGTGTTTCTTCCAGTCCAGCGTTTCTCATGATGTACTCTGCATATAAGTTAAATAAGCAGGGAGACAATATACAGCCTTGACATACTCCTTTTCCTATTTGGAACCAGTCTGTTGTTTCATGTGCAGTTCTAACTGTTGCTTCCTGACCTGCATACAGATTTCTCAAGAGGCAGGTTAGGTGGTCTGGTATTCCCATTTCTTTCAGAATTTTCCACAGTTTATTGTGATCCACACAGTCAAAGGCTTTGGCATAGTCAATAAAACAGAAATAGATGTTTTTCTGGAACTCTCTTGCTTTTTCCATGATCCAGCGGATGTTGGCAATTTGATCTCTGGTTCCTCTGCCTGTTCTAAAACCAGCTTGAACATCAGGGAGTTCACGGTTCACATATTGCTGAAGTCTGGCTTGGAGAATTTTGAGCATTACTTTACTAGCATGTGAGATGAGTGCAATTGTGCGGTAGTTTGAGCATTCTTTGGAATTGCCTTTATAATTACAAAAAATTTTTGTTTCTTGTTTTATATCATTATACCTTGGGGTGGTGGGCTGGTTAGGGTCTGGGAAGGGGCACAGGGGCTTCTGGTACATGTTCTGTTTCTTGATCTGGATACCGGTGACACAAATGTGTTCTGTGAAAATCTTTAAGATGTATACTCATGATCTACTTTTCTACATGCATGTGATAATTCAATAAAAAGAAACCCAAAAAAGTCTTCATTTACCTCTCTGGGCAGGCTCTAGAGTAGCTGCCTGTGCTGGGAGAAGGGGATGTCTGGGTACTTCTCTATTTCCCCATCTTTGCTTCTCCTTTTTCCCCAGCTGCTTGTTTGCTTTCATCTCTGATCCTTCCAGGTTTGAAACTGGGAAAAGGAGGAACAGTAACAGACAGGAAAAGCCTTACTTCTGGTTGCGATGCAATGCTCACCAGGTTTCAATACTCTCTAGACTTGGCAGATAGTCAAAAGCTGACTCTCTCTCATGAGCTGTTTCTGTGGTTCCATGGAGGCTCCCAGGGTTGAGCTCTCACCTGCAGTATTCCCACAGCACTGGCAAGGTCTCTTCCAGCCAGCCACATACAGGGCCACCCTAAGTCTCCAGCTTCTGGCAACCAGCTTCATACATTCTCTGAAGGGGTCCCATTACCCTTCCAAGGATCCTCGTGAACCAAGCCCCTTTAATTCAACTCCAGTTAACCAGTATTTTCTCTGCTATGCCCGCATCTTTGCCCTGAAAAACTCTGAGCATAACAGCTTTCCAAATGCAACCACTTCCCTTTCAGTGGCATCAGTAAAAACCCTCTGGTTTTAGACTTTCCCAGGCACAGGTCTGGTCTCAGTCTACCAACTCCAGGAACTGAGGTCAAGTTCTCCAAAAGAAAATACCACAGCCGTCCCATTTTATACAAAGGAATTTTCATTCCTTTCTTTCTTTACCTTCAACTTTCCTTATTACCTAAGATAGGTGATAGGTTCAGGATTCCAAAACTGGTCTTCACATACTGCCTTCACAAGTTCTGCACAGATGGTCTAGAATAACTTTGGGGAACACCACTTAATACCTAATGTTTTGTTCTCAAGGCTTCCCAGGTGACGCTAGTAGTAAAGAACCCATCTGCTAGTGCAGGAGATGTAAGAGACATGGGTTCAATCCCTGGGTCAGGAAGATCCCTTGGAGGAGGGCATGGCAATCCACTCCAGTACTCTTGCCTGGAGAATCCCATGGACAGAGGAGCTCGGCAGACTACAGTCCATGGGATCGCAAAGAGTCAGACACGACTGAGGCGACTTGGCATGCTCACGCGCACACTGTTTTCAGTCCTTAGGAGCCCTAACCGAAATTGAGACAGAGTACTTTACTATGACCTGTTACAAAATGACATTGATGTTAAATGGCATGAAAGACAAATAAATGAAGCTAGATAAGGGATATTTTCGGAGAAGGCAATGGTGACCCACTCCAGTACTCTTGCCTGAAAAATGCCATGAACAGAGAAGCCTGGTAGGAGTCCACGGGGTCGCGAAGATTGGACACGACTGAGCAACTTCACTTTCACTTTTCACTTTCATGCACTGGAGAAGGAAAGGGCAACCCACTCCAGTGTTCTTGCCTGGAGAATCCCAGGGACGGGGGAGCCTGGTGGGCTGCCGTCTATGGGGTCGCACAGAGTCGGACACGACTGAAGCAACTTAGCAGCAGCAGCAGCAAGGGATATTTTCAGTAGGAAGTAGACATAAATATCATATTATGCAACTTGCACTTCTCATTCAATATAGTTTGACTTACCCAGACTGATGTGTATAAACCCAGTTGATCCATTTTGATAGTACTGAATATTATTCCATTATTTTTATATACAATATCTCAGAATATTAAAATCTATTCCCCTAATGCATATTTGGCATTTTCTCTCCCTCATATTTTTCCTATTATAAACACTGCTTCAGTGAACTCCTGCCTATTATATATTCGAGGAAATGGCAACCCACTCCAGCACTCTTGCCTGGAGAATCCCATGGACGGAGGAGCCTGGTGCAGGCTACTATCCATGGGGTCTCAAAGAGTCGGGCACAACTCGGCGACTTCACTTCACGTCTTCTGTCCTTCACTTTCAATTTTTCTGGGTCATGCTTTAATAACTTATGGCTGTTTTATTTTGCTCCTCCTTCCCCATCCAATCTGAAAATTTCCATTTTTTAATAAGCATGTTTAATCCATTTGCATTTATCATCATTACTGATATACCGGACATACTTTCTCTTTGCCTTTTTTCTTCCTTTCTTATCTTTTATTTAACAGCCTGAGTTTTCTTTAATCTTGTTTTTTCTCTCATGGCTTGGAAGTTACACATTCTATTTCTATCATTTCAGTGTTTGTCCCTACAATTTTTAAGATACTCAATGAAATCTATACCAAGTCTCTACATTATGGAAAACTCCTGTTAGAAATATACATGGCCTCTTTGCCTTTCAAGTCTCTTAACTTTTCTGCCATATTTCTATTTCTGTGGGATGCATTCTAGTGATTTCCTCGGGTCGCTAAGAGTCCGGCACAACTGAGCGACTTCACTTTCACTTTTCACTTTCATGCACTGGAGAAGGAAATGGCAACCCACTCCAGTATTCTTGCCTGGAAAATCTCAGGGACAGAGGAGCCTAGTGGACTGCTGTCTATGGGGTCGCACAGTGACTTAGCAGCAGCAGCAGCAGCAGCTTTCAATTTGGGCTTCCCTGGAAGCTTAGACGGTAAAGAATCTACCTGCCATGCAGGAGACCCAGGTTTAATCCCTGGGTTGAGAAGATCCCCTGGAAAAGAGAACGGCTACTCCAGTATTCTTGCCTGGAGAATTTCATGGACAGGGGAGTTTGGCAGGCTACAGTCCATGGGGTTGCAAAGAGTCAGACTTGACTGAGTGATTAATACTTTCACTTTTTTCAGCTTTCAATTCAGTATTTCTCTCCATAGCTATGACTTTACTTTTAACCTGTCCAATGTACTTGTCAACAAATATGCTTTTTCACTGGACAAATTCTGCTTTTTTTCTGTCTAAATCTGCCCTTTTTTTCATACTATCCTATCCTTACCATTTCTCTTCCTTTCTTTATTTCTGTGAATATTTTTAACACATTTAAGATCTCTTTCAGACTGTTACCTATGTTTCCTGGAGTAGAAATTCTATTACTTAAATCTATCTGCTCATTCTCCCTCCTGGTAGTTTACTTTACTGTAAGTTTTGTAAGTTTTGACCATGAGTACATTTTTAATGTTTTCCATGGGAATCCTATGTACTCTAGGCTTAGAAGTGTCTTAACATGGAAATCTCACCTTTGCTTTTGCCAAGCTCCTTGGATTTCCCTGGTTCTGGACCAGTTTTTATGTTTTCAGTTTTGTAGATAGTATGAAGTTAAATACACACATACACAGTAATAAGCATGAGGTTCTAGTTTATTATGGGGTCAACTTTTTTTGAACCCAAACCCTGACATGATACAATCTTCATGCTGATTCCTTAGACTGGTGGATGGAATTTTTCTAGTTCATTTTTCAAAAATATGGTAGCCCTATGTTGACTTCCAGCTCCTTATCTGCTATCCTCATACTGGCCCTAAAATCCCAGCCCCCAAACTCTATACCTGGTTTCCATAAAACTATATAGAAGCATACCTTGTTTTATTGCACTTCACTTTACTGTACTTTGCAGGTATTGCTTTTTTTTTTTTAACAAATTGAAGGTTTGTGGCAACCCTGCATTGCGCAAGCCTACAGATACTATTTTTTCCAACAGATGCTCACTTCGTGTCTGTCATATTTAGATAATTCCTGCAACGTTTCAAACTTTTTCCATTATTATATTTATTATGACCTGTGATCAATGATCTTTGATGTTACTATTTTAATTGTTTTGTGCCATAAACCATGCCCATATAAGACAGCAAACTTAGCTGATAAACATTTTGAGTGCTCCACCAACCAGTCATTTCCCCATTTCTGTCTGCTCCTTGGGCTTCCCTAATCCCTGAGACACCGCAACATTGAAATTAGGTTCATTAGCAACCCTACAATGGCCTCCAAGTGTTCAAGTGAAAGGAGGAGTAGCTTGACTCTCACTTAAAGTCAAAAGCTAGAAATGATTAAGCTTAGTGAGGAAAATATGTTGAAAACTAAGACAGGCCAAAAGTTAGGTGTTCTGCATCAAATAGTTAACCAAGTCATAAATGCAAGGGAAAAGTTCCTGATGAAAATTAAAAGTGCTACTCCAGTGAACACACAAATGATAAGAAAGCAGAACAGACTTAATGCTGAAATGATAACATTTTAGTGGTTTGCACAGATCAAACTACAACATTCCCATAAGACAAAGCCTAATCTGGAGTAAGGCCCTAATGCTCTTCAAGTCTAGGAAGGCTGAGAGGTGAGGAAACTGCAGAAGAAAAGTTTGAAGCTAGCAGAGATCGGTTGATGAGGTTTAGGGGAAGAAGTTGTTTCCACAACATACAAGTGCAAAATAAAGCAGCAAGTGCTAAGGTAGAAGCTGCAGCAAGCTATCCAGAGGATCTATCTAAGATAATTAATGAGCACTAGACAACAGATTTTCAGTGTAGATAGAATAGTCTCACTGCAAGAACTAGAACATCTAGAACTTGCATAGCTAGAGAGGAGAAGTCAACGCCTAACTTCAAAGTTTCAAAGGACTGGTGGACTCTCTTGTTAGGGACTAACGTAGCTGGCGACTTAAAGCAGAAGCCAATGCTCACCGGTCATTTTGAAAATCCGTGGACCCCTAATTATGCAAATTACTCTTCCTGGGCTCTATAAATATAACAAAGCCTAGATGACAGCACACTTGTTTACAACATGATTTACCAAGTCGTTTAGGCCCACTGTCAAGACCTATTACTCAGAAAAAAAGACTCCTTTCAAAATATCACTACTCATTGACTAATGAACCTGTTCACTCAAGAGCTCTGACAGAGATGTACAATGAAACTAATGTTGTTTTCATGCCTGCTAACACAACATCCATTCTGTTGCAAGGAGTAATTTTGACTTTCAAGTCCCAGAAATATATTTCTAGGATACACACAGAGACAAATACATTAGAGATACATTTCCTAAGGCTATAGCTACCATAGTGATTTTTCTGGTGCAAAGTAAATTGAAAATCTCCTGGAAAGAATTCACCATTCCAGATGCAATTAAGAATACTCATGATTCATGAGATTAAGTCAAAATATCAACATTAACTGGAGTTTGGAAAAAGTTGATTCCAAACTTCATGAATGACTTTGAGGGGCTCTAAACTTCAGTGAAAGAAGTAACTGCAGATGCAGTGGAAAGTGCAAGAGAACTAGAATTATGAGTGGAGTTGAGGGTATGACTGAATGGCTGTGATCCCATGATTAAACTTTAATAGACAAGGAGTTACTTCTTATGGATAAGCAAAGAACGTTTCTTGAGATGGAATCTACTCCTGGTGAAGATGCTGTGAAGTCTGTTGAAATGACAAGGAAGGAGGTAGAATATCACATAAACTCAGCTGATAAAGCAGCAGCAGAGTCTGGTAGGATTGACTTCAATTTTGAAAGTTCTACTGTGAGTAAAATGCTATCAAACAGCACTGCACACTATAGAGAATCATTCATGAAAGGAAGGGTCAATTGATATGGCAAACTTCACTGTTTTAAGAAACTGCCGCAGCCACTCTAACCTTTAGCCACCACCATCCTTATCAGTTAGCAGCCATCAACATCTAGGCCAGACCCTCCAAAAGGCAAGACCCAGCAAAAAGATTCCAATTCACTGAAGGCTCAGATGATGGTTAGCATTTTTTAGCAATAAAATATTTTTAAATTAAGGTATGTACATGTTTTTAAACATAACACCACTGTACACTTAACAGATTATACAGTATAGTTCAAACATAATTTTTATATTAACTGGGAAACCAAAAAAATTCACTTTATTGCAGTGGTCTGGAACCAAACCTGAAACATCTCTAAGGTATGCCTTCAGCTCCCACTTATAGCTCTGCATTTGGATTTCCTCTCTCTTCCTGGCATCTGAGGGTTTCTCTTTTTTCTTTTCAAGCTCAGCTCTGTTCTGGAGACATTTTGCTGGTGGTTTTGTTTTGTTTTGTTGTTGTTCGCACAATGTGGCATGCGTGATCTTAGTTCCTAACCAGGGATCAAACCCGGGGCCCTACAATAGAGTCTTAATTGCTGTACTGCCAGGGTAATTCCTGTACTGGAGATTTTTTACTGAGCATTTCTACATGGCTGGAACGAGGTTGGGGGTTCCACATCAGATTATTTCAACATATGGAACTAGAGACGTTTAAGCTCTTTAGCATGGCATAAAAGGCCTTACATGACCTGGCTCTTGACATCATTTTCAAACTCACCATTGGCTCAACATACATCAAACAATTTGAAACTGCCTAAACAAATCACAGTATTTGACATCCTCTGCCTGGGATGCTCTTTCTCTGCCTGAATCACGTGATAAACATCTGTTTATTCTTAAAGACATTAAAGAATCAACTACTATACAAAGACTTTCTTTCCTCTCTCCAACCACATTTAACCAAACTCCCATGGAATCTGCAAAGACATCAATTATTGCATATGTGCTTTCTGCAAATAGTTATCTACAAGGCTGTCTTCCTCCACTAGACTATGAACACGTTGAGGGCCAGAACAATTTCTTATTTCTCTATCCCCAATGCACAGTAGATATAAGAAGAAGTGAAGTTGCTTAGTTGTGTCCAACTCTTTGTGACCCAGTGGACTGTAGCCCACCAGGCTCCTCCATCTGTGGAATTTTCTAGGCAAGAGTACTGGAGTGGGTTGTCATTTCCTTCTCCAGGGGATCAGCACATGTAACTGAACAGTTATTTCTACCCTCAAGGACTAACTATAGTAGTCTTCAGATCTGAAATATTAGACCAAAAATAGAAAAATATAGCAATTAGTTCCAGAGAAGAATTCCACATACTTACAAAGAATGTTTCTCTATTTCTGTCCAAATATGAGCCCCAAAATAGATACTGCAAGTTCTTATCTGAAATATTTAGAGGAAAAAAGGGCAGTGGACATGAAATATCAATGGGAAAGCTACTATGAGTAGTGGAATAGTTACTGCCAGAAAGAAAAGGTGCTTCCAAAATCCCATTTGGTCCTATAGTTGTGGATGGCTGAAATATAAGGTTTGATAAAACCAATGAGGGAAAATGCTTCGCTCATAAGCAAAAACATGGGCACCATTCCACTGGTGGGGGCAGGGACAATATTGGCTAGTCAATCCTACAAGGGGAGTGAAGACTTACAGAGCATTCTTAAGTGCAGAACCTAAAATAATAGGCATATTTCAGACTCTTTCAATGTAAAAAATCTCCTATTGCAACCAACAGAAGAAATCACTTTCCCTTAGGGAGTAAGAAGAGATTAACCAAATTAACCTTTACTATTCAAATGCACACCACATGAGCTCTATTGAGTAGCACTTTCACTGAATGTGATAAGGCTAAGGCAAAATTACTTCTAATATGCTGATAACAGAAGTACAATGGTCCTAATATCCCAAGATTTTTATACATCCTTTGCTGGCATTCAGAAACCTCCAACTTTTTTTAGTTCTCCCTATAGGAGGCAGACTGTGGAACCAGATTGTCTAGTTCAAATCCCAGCTCTACCACTGAGAGCTTCATGACTTTGGACAAGCTACTTAATCTCTCTGTGCCTTAGTCTTTTTTCATCTGTAAAATATAAATGATAAAAGCATCCATTTCACAGTGCTATTATTAGAATTTAGAGTTATTATGTGTAAAGCACTTAGCACAATGCCTGGCCCATAGAAACAGGCTCAATAAATGTAAGCCGTAATCATTACTATTATCATCACCATCACCACCATCATTCTCAGCTCTAGCTTTACTACACAGCCTCTTTTTTTTCCATATAAGAAAAGAGAGAACTACTTATTAGTTTTTATTTTGTGCCAGGCACAATGCTTAGCCCTTTGAACATGCATTTATTTATTTAGCCCTCATAACAACCCTGCAGGTGAGATACTATTTCTGATGTTACTGATAAGGAAATTGAGGCTTGAACATTCAGCAAATTCTTAGTATTAAAACATAATGGTGGGATGTGGGAAGAGTCACTTGGCAAAATGTGGATCTAGCTAACTCTCTAGAATTCAAATTTAACTTGTTTTTAATTTGTACTGTGCACACAGGAAAGTAAGCATGCATAAAGGAAAAGGAACAGTAGGTACAACTTATGGAATGGCTGGATGTCACTAACTTCCCTCTCCCTAGCCAAATCTTTCCATCTATTTAAGACTAACCCCTAAAACAGACACTGAGCTCTCTCCTAACTCTTGACCATTACTGTCTAAACAACAAATTTGTAATGGAGCACATATGATTTTGTATCATTACGTATTAATTTCTTATGATGTCCTAAGAAGAAGTCCCATAAAGGCTTACATACTTTTATCTTAAAATTTTCTTATGTTCTTTAGAGTGCCTAGCATAGAACTGAGTATAAAGCTATTTCACAATAGCATTTGTGGAGTAGCTTACTGTCCAAACCCAGCAAGATCATCCCCAAATAATGATGATTATTGTTTACTCAATAAATTTTTACATACAATGTAGCAGGCCCTGTGTTAGGGCTTAGAGCAGAATCANCATAGAACTGAGTATAAAGCTATTTCACAATAGCATTTGTGGAGTAGCTTACTGTCCAAACCCAGCAAGATCATCCCCAAATAATGATGATTATTGTTTACTCAATAAATTTTTACATACAATGTAGCAGGCCCTGTGTTAGGGCTTAGAGCAGAATCAGAACACAGTAAGATATTGCAGTCCCAGTCCTAACAGTTCATGATAGACTGGGAAAACTACAGGTAATCAGGCAATTACAATACAGTAAGGTAAGTGCTAAAACAGATCTTTGAACCAAGTGCTAAGAGAATATCAAAGAGGGAAAGATTAACTCCCCAGAAAGCATTTCAGCATTCACTTTTTTAACAAGTATTTACTAACCACTTAATATGTGCCAAACACTGTCTTAGGTCCAAGCGTAGAGAGGTAAATAAAATGTCCAAGGTCCCTGTATTTATGAAGCTTATAATCTAAGATTCACTTGGGTGGGTTGACAAATGAGTAGGAATTTACTCTGTAAAAGATGCAGGAAAGGGGATCAGCATCAAGTCAAAACCCTGGAGACATGAAAGAGAGGCACTTAGAAAAAGAAGAGCAAGAAGTGAGGCATGGCTGGAATGCACTCCTGTTAAAGGGGAGCTACAAGAGAAGGTGAGATGGCACCTCAGACAGAACAGAAGAGAAAGGGTTTCATATGCCAAGTCCAGGGGTTTTAAGTTTTAGCTCATTTGGTCATTCAGAAAAATGCAACATGGTCTTCTATATGCCAAGTCCCATGACAGCTACTGGGGCCACAAAAACATTAAGACATAGTGGAGATGTGGAGAGTATACCAGGACACACGCATGGAAAGGAACACATTTCCATCACAATACTGTAAAGTAATTATCCTCCAATTAAAAAAAGAAAAACACCTTTTACATAGCACAAGAAGTGCACTAATGGGGTACGATAAGAAAAGGGATAGCTTAGAGGAGTGAGTCATTATATTGGCTCTGTATTTGGGGGACAGAGGGTGGCTAGGAAAGACCTTCTAATAGAGGAGACACTTTACTAGGTCATGGGGACAAAGGATTTCATAAAGTAGCTGATAACAACAAACACTTACATAGTACTTAGTACTAGCCAGGTTCTGCTCCAACCACTTTACATACATTGACTCATTCAAACTTTGCAACAAGCTTATTAAGTAGATGGGGCTTCCCTGATAGCTCAGTTGGTAAAGAATCCACCTGCAATCCAGGAGACCCTGGTTTGATTCTTGGATCCGGAAACTCCGCTGGAGAAGCGACAGGCTACCCACTCAAGTATCCTTGGGCTTCTGTTGTGGTTCAGCTGGTAAAAAATCTGCCTGCAATGTGGGAGACCTGGGTTTGATTCCTGGGTTGGGAGGATTCCTTGGAGAAGGGAAAGGCTATTGAACTCTGGTATTCCGACCTGGAGAATTCCAAGGACTATATAGTCCATGGGGTTGCAGAGTCAGACACGACTGAGCAACTTTCACTTCAGTTCAGTCACATCCGACTCTTTGTGACCCCATGGACTGCAGCATGCCAGGCTTCCCTGTCCATCACCAACTGCCAGGGCTTACTCAAACTCATGTCCATCGAGCCGGTGATACCATCCAGCCATCTTTTCTTCTGTCATCCCCTTCTCCTCCAGCCTATCTTTCCCAGCATCAGGGTCTATTCAAATGAGTCAGCTCTTCCCATCAGGTGGCCAAAGTATTGGAGTTTCAGCTTCAGCATCAGTCCTTCCAATGAATATTTAGGACTGATTTCCTTTAGGATGGACAGGTTGGATCTCCTTGCAGTCCAAGGGACTCTCAAGAGTCTTCTCCAGCACCACAGTTCAAAGCGTCAATTCTTTCGGCTCAGCTTTCTTTATAGTTCAACTCTCACATTCATACATGACTACTGGAAAAACCATAGCCTTGACTAGACAGACCTCTGTGGACAAAGTAATGTCTCTGCTTTTGAATATACTATCTAGGTTGGTCATAACTTTTCTTCCAAGAAGTAAGCGTCTTTTAATTTCATGACTGCAGTCACCATCTGCAGTGATTTTGAATCCCCAAAATAAAGACGGACTCCTTTTCCTATTTGGAACCAGTCTGTTGTTACATGTCCAGTTCTAACTGTTGCTTCCTGACCTGCATACAGGTTTCTCAAGAGGCAGGTCAGGTGGTCTGGTATTCCCATCTCTTTCAGAATTTTCCACAGTTTATTGTGATCCACACAGTCAAAGGCTTTGGTATAGTCAATAAAGCAGAAATAGATGTTTTTCTGGAACTCTCTTGCTTTTTCCATGATCCAGCAGATGTTGGCAATTTGATCTCTGGTCCCTCTGTCTTTTCTAAAACCAGCTTGAACATCTGGAAGTTCACAGTTCACGTATTGCTGAAGATCTCTAGTCTTTCCCATTCTATTGTTTTCCTCTATTTCTTTGCACTGATCACTGAGGAAGGCTTTCTTGTCTCTCCTTGCTATTCTTTGGGACTCTGCATTCAAATGGGTATGTCTTTCCTTTTCTCCTTTGTCTTTCACTTCTCTTTTTTTCTCAGCTATTTGTAAGGCTTCCTCAGACAACCATTTTGCCTTTTTGCATTTCTTTTTCTTGGGCATGGTCTCGATCCTTGCCTCCTGTACAATGTCACAAACCTCCATCCATAGTTCTTCAGGCAATCTATCAGAATCTAATCCCTTGAATCTATTTGTCACTTCCACTGTATAATCCTAAGGGATTTGATTTAGGTCATACCTGAATGATCTAGTGGTTTTCCCTATTTTCTTCAATTTCAGTCTGAATTTGGCAACAAGGAGTTCATGATCTGAGCCATAGTCAGTTCCTGGTCTTGTTTTTGCTGACTGTATAAGAGCTTCTCCATCTTTGGCTGCAAATAATATAATCAGTCTGATTTTGGTATTGACCATCTAGTGATGTCCATGTGTAGAGTCTTCTCTTGTGTGGCTGGAAGACGGTGCTTGCTATGACCAGTGCATTCTCTTGGCAAAACTCTGTTAGCCTTTGCCCTTCTTCGTTTTGTACTCCAAGGCCAAATTTGCCTGTTACTCCAGGTATCTCCTGACTTCCTACTTGTGCATTCTATTCCCCTATGATGAAAAGGACATTTTTTTGGGGTGTTAGTTCTAGAAGGTCTTGTAGGTCTTCATAGAATCATTCAACTTCAGCTTCTTAGGCATTACTGGTCAGGGCACAGACTTGGATTACTGTGACACTGAATGGTTTGCCTTGGAAACAGAGATCGTTCTGTCATTTTTGAGTTTGCATCCAAGTACTGCATTTCAGACTGTTTTGTTGACTATTATGGCTACTCCATTTCTTCTAAGGGATTCTTGCCCACGGTAGTAGAGATAATGGTCATCTGAGTTAAATTCACCCATCCCAGTCCATTTTAGTTTGCTGATTCCTAAAATGTTGATGTTCACTCTTGCCATCTCCTATTTGACCCACTTCCAATTTGCCTTGATTCATGAACCTGACATTCCAGATTCCTATGCAATATTGCTCTTTACAGCATTGGACTTTACTTCCATCACCAGTCACATTCACAGCTGGGTGTTGTTTTTGGTTTGGCTTCATCTCTCCATTCTTTCTGGAGTTATTTCTCCACTGATCTCCAGTAGCATATTGGGCACCTACAGCCCTGGAGAGTTCATCTTTCAGTATCCTATCTTTTTGCCTTTTCATACTGTTCATGGGGTTCTCAAGGCAGGAATACTGAAGTGGTTTGCCATTCCCTTCTCCAGTGGACCACATTTTGTCAGAACTCTCCACCATGAGCTGTCCATCTTGGGTGGCCCTACACGGCATGACTCATAGCTTCACTGAGTTAGACAAGGCTGTGGTCCATGTGATCAGATTGGTTAGTCTTCTGTGAAATTGATTTTCATTCTGTCTGCCCTCTGATGGAGAAGGATAAGAGGCTTATTTTAGGTTATTATAAAATAATGGCTAGAATTCCCTGTGCTATATAGTATATCCTAGTTGCTTATCTATTTATTTGGGCTTCTCTGGTGGCTCAGCTGGTAAAGAATCCGCCTGAAATGCGGGTAACCTGGGTTCGATCCCTGGGTTGGGAAGATGCCCTGGAGAAGGGAATGGCTACTCACTCTAGTATTCTGGTGTGGAGAATTCCATATACATTATTATAAAATAAAATAATGACTTTCACTTCACACTTCATTTATTAAATAGATATTATTATTAATCCCATTTTACAGATAAGGAAAGACACAGAGAGATTAACTTGCCCAAGGTCACACAGATAGTTTAAGTGGCAGAGCTAGAATTTTAACACAGGCAGTTTGGCTCCAGAGTCTGTGTTAATTACCATACCATACTGACTCTAAGACAAGAGAAAAAAGCCATCCAAGGAAAATGGAACAGAATATGCAAAGGTGTAGCGGTATGAAAGAACACATCTTTGAGAAATTGTGAGTGGCTGACACTGGACGGAAGGTAAATAAGAAGAGCAGCAGGACAGGCAGGTACCAGATCACAGAGGGCCTTTGGGTTCATGTAAAGTAATGTCTTTATCAAAAGGTAGTTTAAAAGCACCGAGGGAACGGTTTCCTTTGGCAAGGAGGTGACCTGAGTAGATTTTTTTTTTTAAGCCTTATTTCTCTGACTTAAGTGTGGAGGTTGGAATGATAGGGGATGCCAAAGTCAGGGAGACAAAGTTAACAGACCACAAAACTGCTCTAAATTCAAAAAGATTTTGAAATTTAAAGAGAGAGATGTAAGGGCAGAAGGATTTTTAGGAGACAAAATTGAAACTTGGATATAAAGAAGAAGAATTAAGAGTGGTTTCTAAATTTCTAGTCCCAGTTACCTGGTATATGGATAAAATAAATACGGGAGGTTTGGAAGGAAAGCCATTTTACTGAAGGAGAATGTTACTTCTGACTCCACAGTCTTCACATGACATATTATCATCACACACAGTGATTCGCAACTGGGGCCCACCTGGGGACACCAAGGGCAGAAGGGACAGGTGAAGGTATATTAGAATCTGGGTGTTTGTATGTTGAGTGTACATGTAGGTCAATTACTACTATCCCTTTGTTTTCTTCCAGACAGTCTGATACCACAGTCCTGCCTATCACTGTCTCTGAGAATTATATACAGTAGTGACTATATACAATATACAGTCTACAATTATTTGTGGATACTCTGACCAAACAGTTGAAACACTTGAATGTGTTCTAGGAATTCACAAAACTTCAAAACTAGAGGAGATTAGCAGGTCTCAACTAAGGGCTACTTGTAAATATGTGAGGGCATTTTTGGTCATCACAATGGGAGGTGCTACTGTCATTTAGTGTCTGAGGGTCTGGGACGCTCAACTTTGTAAAATTCACAAGACAGTTTCAAATGATGAAGAATTATCTTGCCCGAAAGGACAACAGTGCTTGTTTGAAGAAACTCTGACATATGTCAACCACCACATTTCCTGCTGCTGCTAAGTCACTTCAGTCGTGTCCAACTCTGTGTGACCCCATAGACGGCAGCCCATCAGGCTCCCCCATCCCTGGGATTCTCCAGGGAAGAATACTGGAGTGGGTTGCCATTTCCTTCTCCAAACCACATTTTCTAGATAAGAACAAAGTGAGATCCCAGTTTAGAAAATGACTAGCTAAAGATCACCCAGCGGCACAGGAGGGCCTAGAACGCAGGGTTTTTGTTTACACTTCCCTATATTGCTTTCTAATCTGGCTCTGGAAAACCTGTGGTATATCTAAAAGTCCAATGGAGTACTTAAGTACTCAGAAGGCCCTCCACACCATCACAGTCTCTGTAAATTTTTCTCTAGCCCCTGATCCCACTCTCTTCAGAGACCTAGGCCAGAGGTGCAAGTCTGGCAGAAATCAGCATGGCAAGCCTTAAGATGAATAAGATTACCCTGGCCAAATACATAAAATGTGACAAAGCTCTGCAGAGCACAAACATTAGCAGTCTAACGGAGAAAAGAGGAAGCAATAAAGGAAATCAGAAAGAAAAAGTCCGTAACGTAGAAGAAGTTCAAGATGACTAATGAACTAATTGCAAGCAGTTTTCTGCTTGTTTTTAGTGAGGTAACTTCTTGTTCTTCAGTCGCTAAGCTATGTCCAACTCTTTGCGACCCCATGAATTGCAGCACTCCAGGCTCCTCTGTCCTTCACTATTAAGTGAAGCAATAATTACCATTAATTGGGTTCTTACATTCATTGATTCACTGTTGGTTGTCTATACTGTATTCATGATACCTTGCCTCTTCCTTGCCAACATAAGTCAGACAGTTTGAGGCTGCAAAGAGTCCAGTTTAACAGTCTCTTTTTCAGTCTCAGCTGTAGCTATGAAGGCCACATGATACAGTTCCGGTCAATATGATATGAGGGTGATATGATGATATCATCACCCAATCTTACTGAGTTTGTACAGGGCACAGGAATCATATTTGGTACTTGAACATTTCATTTAATAGACAAGAACATCTTGCAAAAGAAGAATAACTTAAGAGGATGTATCCTACCAGTTAGTGAAACATAGCACAAAGCTAAAGCAATTAGAAGGGTGTAACAAAGGTCCAGAAATTGATAGTGTATGGAGGAAAAAATTTGGAGCAGTCAGGAACATGGTGGGGAGGAAGCACAGAAATAAGGAAGTCATAGGTCTTCCATAGTAGAACTCCTCCAGACCTCCTTGCCATCCCAGTCCTTTGCACATTTTCTCCACTCCCGGATCCCCTCTCACCTTCAGAGATTCAATGGTGGCCTGCTTGCAAATCTTTCCTCCAGGAGCTTTCTTCTGAGGACTATTCTGGATTCTGGGTGTTCGAATGACGAATTTATCCATTCCTAGGGGACTCCAACTACCTTCACGTGCTTTACCGTGTTCTGCTCAACAAAGAGGGCAAGTTCTAAAATGTCATCAGAACTTCAGTGATGTGTGCTCTCTCAAGTGACTTAATTGGGTCCTACATACTCTGGGAGCATTCTTGAATTATTAGGACTCTTGGGTGGAATTTAAAGTAAGATTTCCTCTTAAAAATCTTCCTAAAAACTGAAAATTGTATACAATGATCGGTCTACTTCCTGAATTAAGAGGTGCCTAGTGCACATTGTAAAGGGGCTACCAGTAGAGGGCCAGGCGATGAACCTGGTGACTTCTAAAGCCTCTTCCATTTTAGGTTGCGTTGTGGTAGGGTTAGCTTTCCCTCAAGTTCAGTGAAGCTCTCTTAACAAATACCCTATCACAGCCACAACCCCAAGTGTTCCCCTTGTAACCAATATTCAACAACCTCCTCCAGATCTCAGCAAGGTCCTCCCAACAACCAATCATCTCCAGGAAATGCTCCACGGTCAAAGGACCCTAAAGACTGTTCTGCTCTAATACCATAGCAACGGGAACCACCACCTTCCTCTGCCTTCAGCACTCAGGAGCCCAGGAAGGGGAAGGCTAACGATGGCAAGTAACACCCACCAGGAAAAGCAGTCCCTGCCAAGCAGCTGGGCCTCTCCGGCACGCACCCTCTGAGGGCCCCAAGCCTGGGCCTTATGGGGTCGGAACACCTTTCAGGGTTGGCAGTTTCTCGGTAAAAGCTCCGCCAGCCAGCTGAAGTCCGAGGCCAACTAGCGGAGGTTTGAACCAAACCACATTCCCCAGAATACACCGCGAATGGGCGGGCTCGGGAGCGCCTAGGGCAGCTGGTAGTTCCCCGAGACCAAGTTCCTCAACCACCGTGCGCCTCCCGCTTGAAGAGAACTACATGCCCCAGCATGCCTCGCAGAGGGAGGGGGTCGTTTCGCTCTAGTACTCGCGATGTTTGGATCCACTTCCTCTCGCCAACATAGAAGTTCGTAGACCTAGAGGTGGGGCGGGAGGCGGCAGTTTCGGACGGGTCAGGGCGGAGCTGAGAAGACTCCAGAGGCGGAAGCAGCGGCCCGCGGGGCGGGGAAGGGGCTGGTCCCGGAAGGAGGAGGAAACCTTGAAAAGAAAACAGCAACAAGCTGTGCTGCTGTGACAGAGGCAAACAAAATGGCGGTGCCGAAGGGGAGCCTATGGCTCAGGGCCCAACTGGGGATCCCGCCGCTGCTGCTGCTGGCCATGGCCCTGGCCGGAGGCTCGGGAACCGCTTCGGCTGAAGCGTTTGACTCGGTCTTGGGTGATACGGCGTCTTGTCACCGGGCCTGTCAGTTGACGTATCCCTTGCACACCTACCCCAAGGTAGGGCCCGTCCGAACCGGGCTACAGCCCTTCCCTGGCCGCCCATCTTTCCGCTCTCCCGCACCTCTGTCGTTTCTGGGAGCCTGACTGTTGAACCCACCCTTCAACCTTTGTCTCCCATTTCTGTGGCCCCTGTTTTCTTCCCTAATCCTACCCGCATCCCGCTCCTGCTGTAATTACCGGAAGTTTGTGCCGCACCTAGCCTGTAATAGGTCGGGGACAGAAAAATAAGCAAGACACGACCCCTTTTTTTTCTGGGGCTTTACGGGGAAGGATGGGAGGAGAATCCAGATGATTAATGCAGGGTCCTCACTTTCCAGGGATGGCGGGGCGGAGGGGGGTCAGTTGCAGATACGCCAGTCCACTAAAAGGTTAGTTCTTAACGCTCTCTT
Source organism: Oreotragus oreotragus (assembly GCA_006410675.1). Classification (NCBI taxonomy): domain Eukaryota; kingdom Metazoa; phylum Chordata; class Mammalia; order Artiodactyla; family Bovidae; genus Oreotragus; species Oreotragus oreotragus. Next base: position 86,246 of record SJYX01007094.1, on the reverse strand, counting down.
CCCGTAGGGCCTCTTTGGGCTGGAAGCCTGTAGTCTGTACCTGGAGTCAGACAAGTAGATAATTCCACCATAGTGGAACTGTATGAAATGTATTAAGGAGTTGGGAGACACTCAGGAAGGGCTTTCCGCCTATGTTGAGTAACTGTGCGCTAGGTGCTGACAGTGGGACTGGNGATCCAGATGATTAATGCAGGGTCCTCACTTTCCAGGGATGGCGGGGCGGAGGGGGGTCAGTTGCAGATACGCCAGTCCACTAAAAGGTTAGTTCTTAACGCTCTCTTCCCGTAGGGCCTCTTTGGGCTGGAAGCCTGTAGTCTGTACCTGGAGTCAGACAAGTAGATAATTCCACCATAGTGGAACTGTATGAAATGTATTAAGGAGTTGGGAGACACTCAGGAAGGGCTTTCCGCCTATGTTGAGTAACTGTGCGCTAGGTGCTGACAGTGGGACTGGATGCTTAGAGAAAAAGCAGTTAGGTTTCTACGTTCGGAGAACTTACCTTTCGGTGCAGCAGAAGACAGGGAGGGGATCAGTAGAGTGGGAAAGAAACGAGACCGGCTGTCGCCGCGGATCACATACTACGAAGAGAGTGACCCTTCCTCCCCTCCTTGTCCGCCCCTAGGTGCAGCCTTTCCTTTAATTCCATTCCACTTCTCAAGTTGTTTTTGCAGCTTAAGAACTGTTGACTGAGCATCCTAAATTGCGTGGTTTGTCCCCCACCCTTCCAAATTTCGGGATAAGCCCCGCCCTGCACACCACCGCCTTTCTTTATATCTTTATAACAGCTTGTGCTGGTCTTTCTGCCCTTGTTTTTACTCTGTCTTCCCTATGCTATATGCTTAACCATGTGGCTAGGCCTGTTTGCTCTCTCAAACTACAAAGTGATTATGAGAAGTTTAGGATGCTCCTTATTGGCAAGTGCTTTCAGGCTTTTGAAATGAAAAGTTCTAAATGCTGTTTCTGCGCATATGTTTACTGCTGGGTTTTACATTGCTTGAGGATTATCAATCTTCAAGAAAAAGTGTGGGAGAGGGGATTATCAAATTATCAGAGACATATATTATTAGCAATCAAGAGAGAGAAAAATGAGAAATTCTGACTTCTAGCCTTTTAAATCAATGTGTCTGAATACATTATTTTCTTCTCTTTTTATAAACCACTCATAAGTAAGAGGATTGTATGAGGAAATTAATAATGATTTGGCCTGGAATTGGGCAAAGATTTATTTTGTATCTTTTTAGTGTTTGGATGTATTGGCCTTCCCTCCCACCCACCCCTGTCCTTTTTTTGAGATTTTCGTAGCATATTCGTAGTTAAGTACTTGAGTACATATGCTGGAGAATAAGCAATTTAAAAGGTTAGACATTTCTGGAACCTCTGAGTACTTTTATAATATCCACTATTTTCTAACAATTGATGTGATATCTATAAATCTTTCTTCCTTTTTCAGTAAAGCTATTCTTCCTAGGAACTCTAAATCACCTGGTTTCCTGTCCTGGACTTAAAGTTTATAAACTGCCTGCTGTCTTATTAGCCAGTATGATGAGAAATTTACCTCCGTTATCCCTAATTCTCACCCTGCCAAGTTGGGCTTGTCAGCTGAGGAAATCAAGGCTCTGACATGTTCAGTGACTTGACCTAGGTCACATAGCCAAGAAGTAGTGGAGTAGCAGGAATTCAGTCCTAAAACTGGCTACACTGTACTGCTTTCTATTAATAAAGTTGTAGATTAAAAATATTTAATTATTTCACTGATGTCCTTTGGTCCTCCGTCAAATTATTGTGCTTTATGGTTTGGAAAAAAGCAGTGGGTGTTATATTATTTAAATTTACAAGCTCCTAAAGCCTCTCTTGGTCTGGTATTTGTGACTGGCAAATAGAAATCTCATTTTAATGACTCTTTTTCAAAATTATTTGTTGCAAGAAAGCATGGTACTTTACTTGTTTGTAGTAGGTACTTAAAAATTATCATATTTCACCCTTTAACTTTCCTCAGAAGTAGAATTGTGTAACTTGTCTGAGTCCAAATACAGGAGACGTAAGTCCTGTTAATAATAAAGGTGATTAGAGTCAGCCTGGTCATTTTTAAGAGTGTGGGCTCTGGAACCTTACAAACCAGGTTTCATTCCCGGCCTTACAGTTACATATCTCTGTATCCTTGATAATCACTTCTCATAACTTCATTTTGTCAACTGTAAAATAAAAAATCCTTAAACCTGTGGAGTAAGTGTGAGGATTAAAGATAATATACATAGTACTCTTAGCACGTACCTAACACATGGCAACAGATAGCGTTTTCCTTTGTCAAATGTCATAAGGCTAGTTTGGTATGTGCAATATATTAGTAGTGCTAAATAAGAGAGAATAGTTAGCTTGACTCAGGATAAGAAAATGTGTGTAAAATCTATAGATTAGTTCCTTTAAGGAGAATTTGGTCTAAATTAGAGAAGGTATATTTTATATAAGCTTGCCATGCATGCTTTGGATGCATAGGGCCTGAAACATTGTCTAAAACATGAAACACGTGTTTAGAACAACGATATGACTTAATAGCTACCAGTCGAGTGCCTGCTCTGTGCCAGGTATCCTATGATATATTAAGTGTTAACACTGTACCTGGTACATTGTGGGTGCTCACAAAATATATTATTAATGTCATATCTGTTTATTAGATAGTATAGCATAATATTAATGATGCTATGGATATAAAATAATATGTAAATAAAATAATTAAAATATAAAATCCTCATCATATTTCAGGATTGACATGTAAGTATTGTCACTGTTCTACAACTAAGGAAATTGAGGCTGAGAGAGATTAAGGCCCTTGCCTAAGGTTGTGCAGAATAAGTAATGAGGCTGAGCGACTAACCAGGGCTAATTCCTGAACCTAGACTCTTTCACCATGCTACACTCTCTTCTGAAAGTCGTACTGAAGGGCTTATTGGATTGGTTTAATAAAACAAAACATATCTGAAAGCAAAATGGCTTGCAGTGTAGCTCATACTAAAGAGCTCATACTTCTCCATGCCATAGTAGGAAGTATGTGATGCTCCAAAGACATGAGAGAATTTTACTGTCTTACAAAAGCTACTCAGGTATAAAATTTACTTTAATGGTTAAAACTCTTTCAATTTCACTATAACAATAAATGCAGCTAGAACTGACATACAGAAATGCACTACCTTCAGAGTTTTATAATAAAGATTGTTCAGTATTAGACAATTAGGATGAAATGGTTGGATGGCATCACTGATTCAATGGACATGAGCTTGAGCAGACTTCAGGATGGTGAGGGACAGGGAAGCCTGGTGTGCTATAGTCCATGGGGTTGTGAAGAGTCTGACATGGCTTGGAGACTGAACAACAATAAATACTAGACTGCAGCCATCTCCTCTTAACGGACTGTTGCTGCTGCACAAATTTTACTAATCCTGCTGGAAAGAAATGCATGACTTTGTATTCCATTGGTTGCTAACTGGTGTATGCACATGCTGTTTCCTTCCTTATTAGGTGCCTGCCAGTTTGTACACAGTGGATCACACAGTAAGTTGAGGGGGCTTCCCCGCATATACTGGTTTGTTTCAAATACTATATATTTCACCAAAGGAAAGCCTGTTGAAGACATTGTCATTAGTCTTACTGAGCAGTTCACATTTTCCAGCAGTGAAGAATCTTTCTTATCTTGAGCTCTCACACAATGATGCCTACAACTGTTGTTTTCTGTTTTAAAAATGTATTATGATTAACACTACTACCATTTATTGAGTACCTTCAATGTTCCAGGCACTGCACTAGGAATAGCTGTCTTCCAGCATTATTGAGGGGTTTAGAGATAATTTATAGCTTTTATTTGCTTTTTGACGTTTGTCAATAGATAGGTAAAGTAACGTGCATGCTGACCAGAAAGGTTTTAATCCAAGTCTGGCTGATTGCAGTGGGCTTTTCCACATGTCACACGTTGCCCTTGTTTGTGTTTTCAGTTCAGGTAAACTGAGTTTAAAAAAAATCACTTCATTTAAGCATTTTTCTAAATGTGTACCTCACTTTGTGGGGGCCTTTATGGCACTATCTGCTATGTAAAACTAGTCATGATATTTTTCCTGATAGGCCTGATGATTTGTATAAATATTTATGTGGCAGAAGTACACCATTGGTCCTAAAGTACTTGTTTTCTCATTTTTGCCTCTATTAAAGTGCTGATTATGTCACTGTCATTTTTTATTTTCAACTTTTCCCCCCAAAATATGACCATGGAATGTAGGAAAAGGGTGATGTTTTTATGTACTCGGTTTCTTGATATCACTTACTATTTATTTGTTTTGGATATCACTGTTAAAATAAGAAATTAAAACTTCTTTGTATGGCAGACTATATAGTCTTACCTGACTTCTATCATTTTTCTTTCTTTCAGTTATAAAACTTTTATTGGACAATTTATAATAAACCCTACTAACTTTGCTTTCTTTTTGACTTTTTTTCCCCCCGCATAAGGGAAAACACTATTTTTTTTGTTAATCCTCCCTGTTCTTGACCTCCCTAGGAAGAGGAGTTGTACGCATGTCAGAGAGGTTGCAGGCTGTTTTCAATTTGTCAGTTTGTGGATGATGGAATTGATTTAAATCGGACCAAATTGGAATGTGAATCTGGTAAGATGCTATGCTAATGACATCAGCAGTATATAACATTGGTGTTTTCTTTGACTTGTGTTATGCTTTTTATGTATTTCCCTCAGAAAATGACAAACATACTATTTAAACTAGTCATCAAGCATACTTAAATTATTATAAAGTTGAACTTCTAGTAGCTGCTGCTAGAAATTTCATGGGCTTTAAATTTCATCTATTTGTTGAGACAGTGTTTATTTTGTACTATAGATAGGAACACCTTTGTTTAACCAAGTATTTGGTTTAGATAAATGTAATAGTGATTACCCTTCTCATAATTCATCACTATCGTTTCAGTGGATAGTATAATTTTCCTAAGCCTTTCAATCATAGGGTAGTTGACTTAGCTCCCAAGATTTTTTTTTTTTTAACTGAATCAGGCCTTTGACTCAGTATTTAATCGTGTATTCTTTGTGAGTCATGCCAATAAAAGAAGTAACTAGAGTCTTTGTCATCTCTTAAGCCACTATTCTTAGCTTTTACCCAAAGCACTGTGTTTAATAAAAGAAACCTGTAATCAGGACAAAATTGATATTTAGCTTTTTAAAAACTATAATGGAATTTTCTTCACTCCTTACCTTACACTGTTTATTCAGTGCAGTGGGAGGTCGCTTTCTCCCTGTCACTATGCCACTATTTCCATCTACCCTGTGTGATGTCATAACCTCTTTTTTTTAATGGCTCAGTCTCCTAACTGGCCATCTTTATATGTGCATAATACTGTTCAGTTTATTATCTAGCACCTTCGAGAAGTATACTACAAATGCATGACTGGGTGGAAAGAAAAATAAAATTGTGGTGTAAAGTGTTATATCACAGAAAAGAAAATTCTCTAGTGAACTAAATGAAGAGTGTATATGTGGTAGAGACTCAATCCAAGTTTGGAATCCAGCTGCAGAACATTTTCAAAGTTCAGTTTTCTCAGAATTTAAGATGTTAGACTGATTGTTTTATTTTTCTTTACCTTGTGAATACCCTTACTGCTGAACTCAGTGATCTAGTTCTTAACAGTAACATCATATATTTGTATAAATACTAAAGTACATCATTTTGTTCAACCCCATAAAGTAGGTGGTATTAATTCTGTTTTAGACATAATAAAAATCAAGAGGTTTTATCAGAGAGGCTAAATAGCTCTATCTAGGTCACATACACAGCCAACAGATGATGGAGCCAGAATTTCAAGATGCCAATTCAGTGTTTTTTCTTTTCTGCAAACCTTAGCTATGAGGTTCACCTCATATGAATGTCCTCATAGCCAGAGCCTGAGTGTGTAATTAATAGGTTTATTCCTGAAACGTTTGACTTGTGGGAGGCAGAAGATACGGGATTTTAGTAAAATAAAACATTTGTTGTTATTGCCAAATATGAAAATTCATATTAATGAAATACTTTTTAAGTATAATAAATTGCTTTATAAAATGCTAAATTCCTTACTTTCTATTCTATCCTTTTTCTTTCTCTCCTCTTTTTTTCTTGTAATTTACTGTTTTTCTCTTCCAGCATGTACAGAAGCATATTCCCAATCTGATGAGCAATATGCTTGCCATCTTGGTTGCCAGAATCAGCTGCCATACGCAGAATTGAGACAAGAACAAGTACGAAACAATACTGCCCTTCAGAAATGCCTGCTTAGATTGCACTTTGTTTTGAAATGTATATTGTTCACATGATCCTATTTCAGTATTATATTTTATAATTACTCTTCAGCAAACAAATTATTTTTGCAAATAGAAAAGTCAGTTACTTTTGTATAAGGCTTTAATGTTAAGAGGTATGTTCACATCTATAATCTCATTTTGTTTTTTTTTTCTTGGTCTGGTAACAATATTATCCCCATTTTGCATATGAAAAAACTGAGGCACAGGGAAATGGAGAGTTCCTTTTACCCTATCTGCCGTTACCTTAGATCAGCATCATTTCTCATCTGTATTACTAAATTAGCTTCCAGTCTGTTTTCCCACTTCAGCCCCTTCTAGTCTATTGTGTAGTCTGTGTCTGGATATTTATATTCTAAATGGAAATCTCATGTCATGATTCTATCTTATATTCTTCAGTAGCTTCCCATTATATACAGGTTTAAGTCCAAACCATTTATCACAGCCTGGCTTCTGATTACCTCTTCTATATCATCTCTTAGAATTTCTACCCTTCATACTCTATCCAAGCATTTGGGGGAAAGTTTTTGGATTTTATTAACTTTGGCATAGGAAATACAACCACATGGTACAGAACTCAAAAGGTGAAAAAGAAAAAAATATGTATATATATACACACATACAGTTGACCCCTGAAAAACCTGGATTTTAACTGTGGGACCATTTACACTTGAATTTTTTTTTCTTAATATTATAGTGCACTTGAATTTTTTTTTCTTAATATTATAGTGCACTATATGATCTACAGTTGGTTGAATTCTCAGATGCAGAGTCACAAATGTAGGAGACCAGCTATAATCTGTGTATATTCACAGATTTCAGCACCCCTAACCCCTGCCATTGTTCAAAGATCAGGTCTTTAGTGAAAAGTTTCCTACCCCTGTATCTCTTAGCCACTCCATTTTCCTCCATTAATGTAGCCAGGGTTACCAATGCAGAGGTATTTTATACATACACAAGGATACATGTATTCTTTTCTAAAATATAATTAAAGACTGTCTACTCATTTTTTTCCAGTACATATATATTTCATTATATGGATGTATCATTTATTTAAGTAGTCCCTTGTTTATGGACATGTAGGGTTGTTTCTGGGTTTGGTGGGCTGCCGTCTATGGGGTCGCACAGAGTCGGACATGACTGAAGTGACTTAGCAGCAGCAGCAGGGTTGTTTCTAATTTTTTAGATTTACATATAATGTTGCATATTTTTTACATTTATATTTCTAGAATAAAATCATAGGAATACAATTGCTGAGTTAAGTATATGCATTTTTAATTTTGAGAAATAGAGCAAAATTGCCTTGTATGGAATTTCCATCAGGTTTTAAAATTGAGATATAATTCATACTATAAAAATCATTCTTCTGAAGTATTCAGTGTAGTAGTTTTTAGTCTATTTCAGACTGTGCAACCATCATTACTATCTACTTCCACAACGTTTTCATTATCAAAAAAAGAAATCTCATACCCATTAGCAGTCACTGTCCTTTCCTCCTCCTCCCAGTCCTTGGCAGTGTAGTACTTTTATTACAGTTTTAATTTGTGTTTCTCTCACGACTAACTTTAAACATATTTTCTAATTTTTAAGACCCATTTTTATTTCCTTTTCTCTTAATTATATACGTACTGAGAAGTTCTTAATGTTTGTAATATGTTAATCGTGACATTATTTCTTGTTTCTTCTATTCTGTATCTGCCTAGTTAATCCTTTTGACTCAGGGCAAGTATCATGTCCTCTGTGAAGGCTTCTTAACCACCTCTCACACCAGTTTGGGTTAGATGCCTCTCCCCATACACATGTATCACCCCGTGTTTCACCTCTGTCCTGCACAGATTAAACACAGACACATGTGGATAAATAAAACACACATGGTTTCTGACTCTTAAAATTTATAATCTCAATGAATGCTTACTTAGTGAACTAATCAATGAATGATTTCACAGCTTTTAAATGGAAAAATTAGATCACGAGTACAGATCTCTTCTGATTCTAAAAGCTCTTCTCTTTTAATAACCCCATACTGTCTTTCTTTTGAAATATAGCCAGAACCAAAGCTCTCCCTAGAGTTCAGCAAATGGTATCTCATGCTTATTCTCTAGAGGGGCCCACTGCTGTTGAATTAGTCAATAGTCAGAATTAAAGGGGAGGCGATACCAATTAATGTAAAAATCTCATCAGTAGCTTACTGTATGTAGTCAGCCCATAAATATTTTGCTCACTCTGCCCTGTTATCAAATATCTCACATTTTATGCATATATTCCTTGGATTGATTTTTTCCCTTCCCTTTTTTCCATTGGTGTGTGTTATAGGATGGTTCATTTTATGTGAAAGTCTTAAAGATTTGTCCCTTCCCCTTCTACCTCTTGAGGCCTTGCTAATCCTTATTTAGTCAAAAGAGAAGAATTAAGATTCTCTACATTTTTGGACCTAATTCAAAACCCTGTTAATTTGATAGAGGTGACAGGTAGCTTATATTGTATTAGGTGATACATTAAAGGATCCTAGAAATTTAACCTCAGGGTTAATTGCAGAAATAATGACGAATTTACTCTGATGCTAATGATGATAATAGCATCACTTGTTTTATACTCTGTCCAAATAAGGATTTGATTATATTGTTCTTTTGTATATGTGTATATGAAAAATAAAGCCCCAATATATTTCACCTTGATTTAATTTTTTTTTTTTTTTTAAGCTCATGTCTCTGATGCCAAAAATGCATCTACTCTTCCCTCTAACTCTGGTAAGATCATTCTGGAGTGATATGGTGGACTCTGCACAGAGCTTCATAACCTCTTCATGGACTTTTTATCTTCAAGCTGATGATGGAAAAATCGTTATATTCCAGGTGATAACTGTGCTTCATAGGTTTATTTAAATACTAGCAGTAGTAATGGAGAAGGCAATGGCACCCCACTCCAGTACTCTTGCCTGGAAAATCCCATGGACGGAACAGCCTAGTAGGCTGCAGTTCATGGGGTTGCTCAGAGTCGGACAGGACTGAGCGACTTCACTTTCACTTTTCACTTTCATGCATTGGAGAAGGAAATGGCATCATTAAAGGATCCTAGAAATTTAAGCTCAGGGTTAATTGCAGAAATAATGACGAATTTACTCTGATGCTAATGATGATAATAGCATCACTTGTTTTATACTCTGTCCAAATAAGGATTTGATTATATTGTTCTTTTGTATATGTGTATATGAAAAATAAAGCCCCAATATATTTCACCTTGATTTAATTTTTTTTTTTTTTTTAAGCTCATGTCTCTGATGCCAAAAATGCATCTACTCTTCCCTCTAACTCTGGTAAGATCATTCTGGAGTGATATGGTGGACTCTGCACAGAGCTTCATAACCTCTTCATGGACTTTTTATCTTCAAGCTGATGATGGAAAAATCGTTATATTCCAGGTGATAACTGTGCTTCATAGGTTTATTTAAATACTAGCAGTAGTAATGGAGAAGGCAATGGCACCCCACTCCAGTACTCTTGCCTGGAAAATCCCATGGACGGAACAGCCTAGTAGGCTGCAGTTCATGGGGTTGCTCAGAGTCGGACAGGACTGAGCGACTTCACTTTCACTTTTCACTTTCATGCATTGGAGAAGGAAATGGCAACCCACTCCAGTGTTCTTGCCTGGAAAAAAGGAGCCTGGTGGGCTGCAGTCCGTGGGGTCATGAAAAGTTGGACACGACTAAGTGACTTCACTTTCACTTTTCACTTTCATGCATTGGAGAAGGAAATGGCAACCCACTCCAGGGTTCTTGCCTGGAGAATCCCAGGGATTGGGGAGCCTGGTGGGCTGCCATTTATGGGGTCGCACAGAGTCGGACACGACTGAAGCAACTTAGCAGCAGCAGCAGATATAAGAGATAAGAAAAATTAGTGTAGTTTGAATATAAATAATGGTGTGTATTTATACCACATATGGATATTAGAGAAAAGCAATGGGACATAATTTTTAGTTGTTAATAGCACTTTTCCTCTTAATTCTGATAAGAGAATTTGTTGAAGAAGCATGTTGCCTTCTAGAGAGAGAACCTTTCTTCCAGTTCATTGTTTATCATGGAATATGATAATTATAGCTGCTGTTTAGTGAAGGTTCATGTGTACTAGACATTTATATATATTGTCTCAGCTCTCCAAACAACTTCATGAAGTTGCATTGCTGCTGCTAAGTCACTTCAGTCGTGTCCAACTCTGTGTGACCCCATAGACGGCAGCCCACCAGGTTCCCCCGTCCCTGGGATTCTCCAGGCAAGAACACTGGAGTGGGTTGCCATTTCCTTCTCCAATGCATAAAGGTAAAAAGTGAAAGTGAAGTCGCTCAGTTGTGTCTGACTCTTCGCGACCCCATGGACTACAGCCTACCAGGCTGTTTGGTCCATGGGATTTTGCAGGCAAGAGTACTGGAGTGGGGTGCCATTGCCTTTTCTGTGAAGTTGCATTACAGCTGTTTTATTGATGAAGAAACTGCGAAGTTAACTTAAGGTCATACGGCCAGAAGTAACAGAATTAGGCGTCAAACCTGGGTTACTTTAGCTCCAAGGCTCATATACCACCCTACCATGCTGTCTTCTTCTTAATTTGGTTGTTAAGTTCCTCAAATTTACCAACCAACAAATTATGTTATAATACTTTCTCAGGAAATAATTAAACCTTTTAATTATTATTGCCAAGGAAGTGGGTTACTGTAAGCCTAGTATGTGATTTTTAGCATCATCCTGAGTCTTGGGTACCCTGTAATTTGGTAATATGTGAAACACAGAAGGAATTTTCTCTTAAGTTCATGAATATGTTCTGTTTCCTAAAGCTACTTAAGTTGACTCTTGCAGAGTAGAGTCCTTCATTCCTGATTAGATGTACCGTTAACTTTTTTCTCTTTGTGTCAACTTAAGAATGATTATGATGGAGAAACCCCCTACTCCAGAGCATCAGAGCTACATGAAGATGTAAAGTATGGAGTTGTCTGCTATGTTTTTAGTCGCTTAGTTGTATCCGACTCTTTGCGACGCCATGGACCGTAGCTGGCCATGTTCCTCTGCCCAGGGGATTTCCCAGGCAAGAAAATTGGAGTGGGTTGCCATTTCCTTCTCCAGAGGATCTTCCTAACCAACCCAGCGATCGAACCCACATCTCCTGTGTTGGCAGGCGCATTCTTTACTGCTGAGCCACCAGGGAAGCCCTAAAGTATGGAGTATTGAGCTATAACTTATGAGTTATTCATAGATAATTTATGAGTTATTCATAGGTAGCTTCCCTGGTGGCTCAGAGGTTAAAGCGTCTGCCTCCAATGTGGGAGACCCGGGTTCGATTCCTGGGTCGGGAAGATCCCCTGGAGAAGGAAATAGCAACCCACTCCAGTACTCTTGCCTGGAGAATCCCATGGACGGAGAAGCCTGGTAGGCTACCGTCCACGGGGTCGCAAAGAGACAGACATGACTAAGCGACTTCACCTTCACCTTCATAGGTAGAAAAGAATAGAATGTTTCAGATGAGAAAAAATAGAGACGTCTAACCAGAAATTTTGGCAGTCTGCCAAATGATTCCTGATCAACTAGAATTAGAACTCATTCATTTTTATAGGATATGATACTTAATGCATTATGTTGTAATCTAGTTTTTTATTTTTTTTACATTGTCAGGAAATTAAACTGACTTCTTGACAATGACAGAAATTTGTTTCTTTGCAAGACACTGGATCTAGTGTTTAGCACAAGCAGTTAAAATATATTGTAGTTACTGTGTTTTATTTTTTATACTAGTATTACTTTTTCTCAATTTGAATGTTTGTAGAGATGATATATCGTAGAACTTGCTACTGAGAAAGGCTTAAGAAGTACAAACGGCTTAATTGCTTTCTTATCATTTTAGTCTAAGCCAGAAATCCAGTATGCACCACAGTTGGAGCAGGAGCCTACAAATTTGAAAGAATCATCACTAAGCAAAATGTCCTGTAAGTTTTATTTTCAGTAGCCTAGTATTAAACACATTAGCAGTCAGCTCTTATGCTGGTAGAATTGGTTGTATGATTGTTGGGAGGTGAATAAATGACCTAAAACCGTGGTTCCCTGGAGAAGGAAACGGCAACCCGCTCCAGTATTCTTACTGGGAAAATCTCACGGACAGAGGAGCCAGGCGGGCCATAGTCCATGGGGTCGCAAAGGGTCGGACGTGACTTAGTGACTGAACAACATATCCTACATAGATATACCTAGGGCCTTTACTTAATGTCCTCTTATTGTGCAAGTATTAAAAAAAATTTATTTATTTGGTTGCCTCGGGTCTTAGTTGCAGTGTATCGGATCTCTCGTTCTGGCTTCTCTCTGTGGCTTGCGAGCTTAGTTGTCCCGCAGCATGTGGGATCTTAGTTCGCCCACCAGCATTGAACCCGTGTTCCTTGCGTTGGAGGGCAGATTCTTAACCACTGGACCACCAGGGAAGCCCTTGCCCAAGCATTTTTATAAAAAGGGAATTGTTCTTGTGTGTGAGCTTAACTTACAGAGTACTGTCAACAACAGCGACAAAAAAAGCTGTGGCCCTCAAACTTTACTGTGAGTTATGATCTGGGGAGCTCATTAAAAGCATTTCTGAGCCCCCCTCCAAAATTTCCAGTGTACTTGATCTGGGACGAGACATGAGAATTTGCATTTCTAACAGATGGCTGGGTTCTGTTGGTGGTCTGGGGATCACACTTTGAGAATCACTATTCTAAAAACATTTAGTTTTCCTTTAAGGATGTTTTGAGTATGAACTAAGATGTTCTGTTATCTTCTAATAAACTAACCAAATAGTGAAACTACCCTGAAAATATGTTTTTATTCTTTTTGTATTTCTATGTTAGAAATGAATTTAAACTCATAGAAATATAAAACATCAAGCTGAAACTATGCTTACCTTTTTAAAGGTATTAGCTCATTCCTTATCTTAAATACTGATTTTTTAACTTTTTAATTATTTTGGTGGATGAATGATGACAGCACACAGCACAAGACCATCTTTACCTGTATCTTTTTATTTTTTTAAAGATTTATTTATTTATTTTTTGGATGTGCTGGGTCTTCATTGCCTCTTGTGTGCTTTCTCGAGTTGCAAAGCACAGGGACTACTCTTGATTGCAGTGTGCGTGTTTCCCTTGTTGCAGAGCATGGGCTTCTGTAGTTGCGGTGTGTGGACGCAATAGTTATGCCCCCCAGGCTCTAGACTACTGACTCAGTAGTTGTGGTGCATGGGCTTAGTTGCCGTGCCACATATAGGGTCTTCCTGAAGCAGGGATTGAACTCTTGTGCCCTGCCTTGGCAGGCGGATTCTTAACTATTGGACCACCAGGGAAGCCCCATCTTTAACTTTAGATTTGAACAAACCATTCTATTATTACATTCAGACATAGAAAGCATCAATGTCAATAAAAATTTGAAAACAAAATAGGAAATTCATAATGTTGTATAGTATCCAGTTGATTTTTAATGTGCCAGAGGAACTTGCATTCATTATACCAGATTACGTTTACAGAAATAACTGGGTACAGTGTGTATATCTAGAAGCAGTCATTTGAGGCCCCCTTTTGGAATATAGGATATCATTAACTTGTACCTTATTATTTCAGCAGATCTGCAAATGAGAAGTTCACAAGCACACAGGAACTATCTTGAAGATGGAGAAAGTGATGGCTTTTTAAGATGCCTGTCTCTGTATGTATTCATCTTCACTTATTGTGTACAGAAGATAAAGTCTGGCTTGTATCAGATACAGTCCTTTTTATTATTTTAAAGTTATATTAACTGCTCAAAAGTAAAAAAATTTTTTTTCTCATTTTTTCCCTACCAAAACTGTACTTTTGGATATTTTGGTTTGTTTAAAAGGTGATACTCACTCTACTCTAATAAAACCCAAGGTTTTTTTTTCCGCAGTACAGAAGCACTCTTGTTCTCGTTGGGAGTCTTTGATTTATGTTACAATATGCACTTCTTCAGACATCTCAGTTAACCTTTAATTGATTTAGTTGGAGGGCCAACTGTATATTTATTGAAAAAAATTCACATGAATTTTTTTTAATTAAACAAAATTTTAAAAAATAAAAATAAATAAATTCTCCCATATAGTTCAAACTTAAGTTGTTCAAAGATCAACTGTATTTACATAGCATTTACATTTTATTAAGTATTATAAGTAATCTAGAGATGATTTAAAGTGTATGGGAAGATGTGTGTAGGTTATGTGGAAATACTATGCCACTTATAAAAGGGAATTGATCACCCTCAGATTTTGGTATAGGAGAGGGTAGCAGTCCTGGAACCATTGCCCTGGGAGTACCAAGGGATGACTCTGTATTTGAATGGTTTGAGGGTTGGATTTTTATTTTTATCTCCATGGCCAGACAGGAGGCTAGGGGAGGTGGATAAGGGCTATAGATTAAGGAGGGCTTTGTGTTCTATACTGAGTGTCATCTCCATGCCAGATTCTTAAGGGTGGCAAGGGAAAGTGGACTGGAGAGGGTAATGGGTACCTTGTGCCCTCTTGGGAAGAAATATCAAGCCTTCCCTGGTGGCTCAGAGGTTAAAGCGTCTGCCTCCAATGTGGGAGACCCGGGTTTGATCCCGGGGTCGGGAAGATCCCCTGGAGAAGGAAATGGCAATCCACTCCAGTATTCTTGCCTGGAGAATCCCATGGACGGAGAAGCCTAGTAGGTTACAGTCCACGGGGTCGCAAAGAGTCAGACACGACTGAGCGACTTCACCTCACCTCACCTCACCTAGAGTGAGGAGGGTTTTATAAAAGTGTGCAACCTTCTGCTCCTCCCAGGAGTTCTGATATGAGCCTTCCCCCAACAACCACCTGCAGCCCCTCGCCAAACAAAGGGCCCATAGCACGTAGTGATAGTGGTCTCCCCTGTGTCAGACACCAGGTCAAGGCCCTGAGTGGAGAGGTGAACAAGCGGACTGTCGTGTCTCAAGTGCAACACTTCAGTAGTCCAAACTGCATGCTGCCTGTAATTTCTTAGAGCAGAAATAGTTTCTCGACAGGTTTTAATCAGATATCAGATACTTTTTGTTTTAAAAAGTAAGAAAATAAGAATTGAACTTCAAATTTTCCCTTCCTCTAACTTCTAACCTTGCTTTTGATTTTGTACCAAAAAAGGGGAGTTTTTCTCTCATTCAGTGTTTTGGATTTTGTTGCAGTTTGATAAATTTTATGAAACCTAAGTTATTGCCTAATCTTAGGTTACCATTTATTCTTTTTTCCTTTTTGGTCACATCACTCAGCTTATAGGATCTTAGTTCCCCGACCAGGGACCAAATCCAAGGCCCCAGCAGTAAGAGCAATGAATCCTAACTGTTAGACCATCAAGGAATTCCCTACAGTTTATCCTTAATACTACACTACCTAGCATCTTACTGGTGCCTTACTACCCTAATAACATTTTATCATTATATGTTTTCTTTTAAATCTGACATTTTAAAAATAGCTTTTTATTTGAATCTTAATCTATAGTTTGGCAAACAATAGGTCAATTATGGAAAAAACTCCAGTTACTAATTCTTGTAACTAGCCTTCTACACTGAGATATTTTAATCATAAGAAAAATATAACTGTCTTTTTTTAGGATATGCTGTGATGAATATAGAATGCCTCATAATAGATATACTCTTGTAAATTGAAATTCAAGTAAATTGTGGCAAGTTAAATATTTGAAATATAGTAGAGAAGTTAACTTCTGGAAGCCTGTTGTGAATCCTTTTATAAAACAAGTTATTGTTTCATAATTTACCTATTCTGTACCTTAATTCTTTGGGCTATTGTGTTTTCTTAAAGCAAATGTTATCTTAATACCTTGCAAATATATCTATATTTGTGCAGCAGTATACGGTTTATAAAACACTTTGATTTCCTTTATCTCATTTAGTAATTTTAAAAAATCCTTAACAGTAATTTCCTTTAATTTTATATATTTAGCAGAAAGCCAATATGTCTGATTTTTTTAATTTATAAAAGTTATATGGCCATGTTATAGAAGCTTGAGAAATGGAGGAAAGGACATTATATCACCCTAATATAATAGCTATTATAATGTTTTCTTCTGTATGTTTTTTTCAAATAGTTTTAAGGGTTAGTTAGTTAGTTAAGTCGCTCAGTCGTGTCCAACTCTTTGCGACCCCATGGACTGTAGCCTACCAGGCTCCTCCGTCCATAGGATTCTCCAGGCAAGAATACTGGAGTGGGTTGCCATTTCCTTCTCCAGGGAGTTTTAAGGGTAGTACACGTAAAATTTTGTACTATTAAACTAAGTATACAAAATTGATTGCCTTTAATTGTTAAGGACCTTCTGTTCTTAATGTTATGCAATTTTAACAAAACTGTTGAATTTTTTTTTTTCCAGTAACTCTGGGTGGATTTTAACCATGACTCTTGTCCTCTCTGTGATGGTGTTGCTCTGGATTTGCTGTGCAACGGTTGCTACAGCTGTGGAGCAGTATGTTCCCTCTGAGGTAAATTTAATTCTAACCCTTAGGCCATTTGGGGTTTCCCTGGTGGCTCAGAGGGTAAGGCGTCTGCCCGCAATGCAGGAGACTTGGGTTCGATCCCTGGGTCGGGAAGATCCCCTGGAGAAGGAAAAGGCAACCCACTCCAGTACTTTTGCCTGGAAAATCCCATGGACAGAGAAGCCTGGTAGGCTACAGTCCATAGGGTCGCAGAGAGTCGGACACAGCTGAGCGACTTCACTTCACTTCACTTAGGCCATTTGAAGACTGAGCCCTATCATTCCCTTTTTTAAATGTTTTGTTTGTTTAACTAGAAAAGCAAAACCGTCCTAAAACAGAATGAGAGAGAACTTGGCGGTGTTAATCACATGCATGGGGGTTGGCACACATGAGAATTACAGGTTCACAGCATAAGTGTCACTTCCCGGTTTTCTGTCGTGCTAACTACTGTAGGGACCAGTGTACACTGGCTGCCTTAAGTTCAGTGTCTCTCTTCTCCCTGGGTCTTTTTTTTGTTTTTTTTTTTTAAATTTTTGGCTGTGCCACATGGCTCGAGGGATCCTACTTCCCCAACCAAGGATCAAACTTTTGCCCCCTGCAGCGAAAGCACAGAGTCCCAACTATTGGACTGCCAGGGAATCCCCTCCATAGGCCTTGGAGACTGAAAAAAACCCACTGACATGTTTCTAAGGTGATATATAAGAAAAAAGGCTGTGGAACTACTTCAGGTTTTAAATTTAACATTGCCACAAATGTTAAGGAATAATTGTTGCTTTAGAAGCATCAAGGCTGAAGCGTTTGATTTTGAGTAATATGTTTTGCTATACTCAGAGAGATGGAACACTGTCTTGACTTCTTGTTAATTAAAATTTAACTGGCCAAGGAATCATAAGGTAAAGGACTTTTGTTTAAGAAGAAGCCTCTAATTTGATGATTCAACTTAGCTTTAAAGGAAGAAAAATTATTTATGTAACTAAACATAAGATAATAAATTCTACTGACATCACATCCAACTGAAATAAACTTTAGTTCTCGTGTGCCTCCAAAATCCAGTAGAAAAAGGTGAAAAGAAGAAAGGAGGGAAATTAAAATAGAATCTGATAATAAGTAGTTAGCATGTCCCTAGCATGATGCTTGAACAGTACTCTTATGTTCACAGACTATGAAGATATGCTGTAAGATTTACACATGAATAATGATTCGGATAATATTTTTCATGTTTTTATTAAAACCATATGGGATATAGGCAGGCAGAAACTGGGACAGGATAATGTTGATAAATAATATTTATATAGTTGTACAAAATTTACAAAGTGTTTTCATGAATCTTACATGTCCAGCACACCTCTACAGCAGGTTTTATTATTCATTTTGTAGATGAGTAAATAGGCTTAGGAAGTTTAGATAACTTTCCTTGGGTTGCACAGCTATGAAAATTTTGAGCCTGGAATTAAGCTCCTGTCTTGTGACCCTGCAACTCCTATGTCTTTTCCTGTATACCATCTTTCCTCCAGCTGATCAACTATTTAAGTGGCACGAATAATAAATATATGAAGTGTTAAGGAAAGCAGAGAGTATGTGTTGTATTTTTGGGATAGGTCATGGGGGTCTTGACCTGAACCTTGAAGAATGGTATGGATTAGCAGAGAGAAAAGTGGACAATTTTTAAACAAATGGATAAAGTTAGACAAGATTGCCTTGAATTGTGGAAATATTAGAGAATGGGTAAATTTCTAAAGAACTCATCTGTTTATGATACCATCTGAATATCCTCTTGCTTATTACCTACTTGTGTTCTTCTTTAGTTCTGATGTCCTTATTTTAATCGTTTTTTAACTGCCCCATGTGCTCTAAATCTTCATGGCAGCAAAGCTACAAACCTATAGTAATAAATCTTTGTTTTACCCTCCATCACTAGGGAAATTGATAATGTGACTCATATCAGGAGCTCATCATCTGTGTAACCTCATTGACACTAGGAATTTGAACACTACCAGCAACACATGGTTCATGTTTTTGAGCCAGGAGGCTCAAACTCTTACTGAAACAGTTCCTAGATGGACTTTTCATAGTTCTTCCTCTCGTAATCTCCTTACTTGACTTACAGAATTGACATCTTCTGGTGTTGTTTAGACATAGCAATGCCTCTCATTGGTGTTTGATTACATCTTACAGACCTGGTAATCCATCCCTCCTTTTCAAATGACTTTTGAGCTTTCTCTTCCTTTTAGATGTTGTCTCTGCTGTGATAAATTTTGTCTTGATTGTATAGTTTTAATTCTGTGAGAAGTTCTTTCCCCTTATTTCCAAGTTGTTTGTAGAGCATCTCACTGTTTCTGCATATGCCCCCCACACCCCTGGATCATGAAGCCTAAAGCATTAGAACCACATGTGGAGTCCTATTAACAGTTATTACATTCCCTCTTGATATCTGCATATGGGTGTCACTTTGCCCCTTTACTCTTGCCTGGAAAATCCCATGGATGGAGGAGCCTGGTAGGCTGCAGTTCATGGGGTTGCTAAGAGTCGGACACGACTGAGTGACTTCACTTTCACTTTCATGCATTGGAGAAGGAAATGGCAACCCACTCCAGTGTTCTTGCCTGGAGAATCCGAGGGATGGACCCGTCTATGGGGTCGCACAGAGTTGCACACGACTGAAGCGACTTAGCAGCAGCAGAACTCTTCTTCCTGTCCTTAACATTCAAGAATATGGTGACACCCTCAAAGAATATATACTTTTCTAAGTTATATTTTCAAGAAAAATGTATCAAAGACAGCTATTTGTATTCACTGCTTTTAGGCTTTACTTTGTATTTGAAACCACACTAGCTAAGTAGTAATGTTTTTTCACCTCTATTTTTAGTTATAAAAGGTCTATATATTTGACATAGAGTTATATATAAAGCAGGAAAAAACTCATCTAGAACTATTTTGTATTGCCATTTTAGTGGATTTCTTTTCACTGAACTATATCAACACATATTAGAGTTTTTAAGATATTGCAGTGTATATACTCCTTTTGTGATATTTTCTCCTTAATTTACTGTAAAAATAGCTGAGAATTTAAGTTACCTATTTTAAAACTTTACTTTCATAAAACCTTTTCATTGATTTTATTTTTAGAACATAAATTACTTCTGACCCCTCTCCATAGTATCATGAGAGTGCATTTAACTTATATAAGCAATGAGCAATGCTATTTATATTTTGTTAATATAGTTTGCATATATAATCCTGTGTGTTTATAGGAAATCAGAAACCTGCTGAGAGAATATGTTTGTCTTCAGTATAGACCTGGTATCTTGAGCTCAAACATGAAATATTAAAAGCTTCCTTTTCAGTCACTACAAATAAAGCTTAAAATGTTTGTAATAAAGGCCAGAAATGTAGTCTTGGAAACTTATGAACAGCTTTGCTCTTCTTATTTAGGAAAGTTCTGAAATAACTTATCTTTAGCCTCTTTTGCACATAGTAAATATTCATCACATATCATTTAAGAGTAGTGCCAGAAAGAGTTGGCATTTGTTGATCTTAAAGCAGTATCATTTTGAGTAACTTGACTTACAAAGGTTTTGATCCTTATTTCTCCACTTTCCCCCCCGTTCTTTCACATGTATGATGTCATTTATTTGGGAAACATCATGAAATAATAATGCTTTTCTCTTGCTGAACTATCTATTTAAGATAGTAAAGAGTTCATAGTGATCCTTGTCAGGCAGGTCAAACCTGACTTATAAAAACAGGGTTCAAGTATTGGATATTCCTTTCTAGAGATCAGGCAGCCTCAGAAAAGTCCCAAAACCACAAATAATCATAGAAATGCTGCCTCTGTTATCTTATTATCTGTTTGCTTCCTTTTTTATTTGCAAAACACATGATCATCTGATTTCACATGGTCAGTTTAAAAAAGTTTTAGAAGACTCCAAATAATATTCATGTTAGTAAATCACATATACTTACTGGTAGCATACAGTGTGCCAGGCCCTGTTGAAGAGATTAGAGAGACAATGAAGAATAAGATCACAATGAACAAAGTTAAATGTTAAAGATTTCAAAGACTCGAGTAGAATGAAACATGTTTTAAACTATGATAAACATTATTTTCTTTAATCAAAAAATTTTATAAATGCCAGAGCTACCATAGCTTTTTAATCTAAATTCTGTTAAGAAATTTAGTTTTGCAGTTTTTTGTTTTTCTTTCTCAAGCCTTTATCAAATGTAGTAAGTTTTTGTATGCTGCTGCTGCTAAGTCACTTCAGTCGTGTTCAACTCTGTGTGATCCCATAGACGGCAGCCCACCAGGCTCCCCCATCCCTGGGATTCTCCAGGCAAGAATACTGGAGTGGGTTGCCATTTCCTTCTCCAATGCATGAAAGAGAAAAGTGAAAGTGAAGTCGCTCAGTCTGTCCGACTGTTAGCGACCCCATGGACTGCAGCCCACCAGGCTACTCCGTCCATTGGATTTTCCAGGCAAGAGTACTGGGGTGGGGTGCCATTGCCTTCCCCTTTGTATACATATATATATATATAAATAGTATGTATAATATATATATTTTAGAAAACCTATGGATTTTTGCCGAGTTAAAAAATTTATGACATTTTGACTCCACTTGTCTGACTACAACTTCTATTCTAAATTTCTAACTTATATTCACTCAAAACTTTGATATAGTTCCATTTATTCTGGCATCTAATATTATTGCTTAAAGACCAGAAAGCTTATTATCTTAGTGATTTTTTTAAATTGAGGCTTGAAATTTCTAATCCAATTTGAGAATATAAAGAAATACTTATAACAAAGTAACAGATACTTTTGTTGTAAAACAAAACAAAGGAAAATAGGAAATTAACGTGATATAGTATTATTAACTAAAGTACAGATTCTGTTCAGATTTCACAAAGTTTTATGCTAGAGTCCATTACTTGTTTTCTTACCTTTTTCAAGATTCCATCTTGTATTTAGTTGCATTGAGCAGCTTTAGCTGCGTGTAACAAACTATGATAAATTCAGAATTTTCATTTTTATTCTGTTACAAATATTTTCTAATTTTCCTTGTTATGGCTTCTTAGATACATCCATCATGGTGTTTTTAGTTCAGTTCAGTTCAGTCGCTCAGTCGTGTCCGACTCTTTGCGACCCCATGAATCGCAGTACGCCAGGCCTCCCTATCCATCACCATCTCCCGAAGTTCACTCAGAGTCATGTCCATCGAGTCTGTGATGCTATCCAGCCATCTCATCCTCGGTCGTCCCCTTCTCCTCCTGCCCCCAATCCCTCCCAGCATCAGAGTCTTTTC